>CM046854.1:33914450-34303595 GCA_025617745.1 Heliocidaris erythrogramma
ACACGTTCATATCATTCTTTGTTATGATTATGTACAGTATATATATTTTTTTTTAGAAGAGATCACATTTTAAAGATAATACATTAGAATAATAATGTTGTTTGGCCGATCACTTCGCTCGCTCACAAAATGTTGAAAGGTTATTTGGTAACCGGAAAGAGTCGTCAGTCCCCACTTCCAAATATGTTCCATTTTCCTGATTTTTGGTACATTTCGTCATACTGATGATAATAATGATTAGAAACAGTATGACATAATGAGAGAGAGATGATGGAAGAATAAAAATATAAAGTGTAGTATAAGGAAAGACGAAGTAAAAAATAATCGATGAAATAAGAATAAATTAGGGTAGAAAGTTAAGGGAAAGAAACATAACGTAAAGATAGATAGAGGAGAGAGAGATTGTGGAAGGATAACGAAACCGTGGCGAAAGATGGAAGGAAGATTATAAAAAGGTCAAACAAAAAAAGAAGAAGTCCTACGAAATTAGAGATGAAAAGCAATAATAAAAGAAAAAAGATAAAAAATAAAAAGTAATGCAAAATAGGCAAAATGATAGAAAGATAAACCGTGGGATAGAAGATGAAAAAAAAACAGAGAGAAAAGAAAGATGATCGAAAAAAGAAAATTACTAATTATACGGAAAGATGAAAGAGGTGATAGAGGAATCAAAGAATAACACTACTAAAGGCAATAATTATGGAAAAAATACGGGATAAAAATGAAAAGGAATAAACATAACGAAACATAGAGAAAATGATAGAAGGATAAAGGATATTTGAATACCCAGTTTTACTTGGGCGCACACCAGAGAGCGAAGGTTAGCACTATTTTGTTCCGAACTTAAATGGCCATTTTCTCTCTGAATAGGAGTTATTGATTGCTGGTTACATGCTGATTCTAAATGTGATATTGAGTAAACTAGGCAAGTGATATACCATTGGAAAGCTGAGATCTCTACTTTTCAGAAAATGTAAAAACAAAAACAAATTTGGCGACTTATTGTAGGTTTTGAGGCGTCGGGTCACATATGAAAAAATAAGGGATAAAATGAAAAGGAATAACATAACGAAACATAGAGAAAATGATAGAAGGATAAAAGATATGCATAAGAGAAGATAGCGAACGAAAATGAAAGGATAAAAACAAAACCAAGCAAAGTGCAATAAAACAATAATTGAAAATTCACAAAAATATTGATTGATTAATCAACCAATTTATAATTATAGTATAGTAATCAATTTATAATTAAGCACATGTGATTAATTCATGCAATGCCCTATCAGGTCATCCCTTTTCTCCTCTTTTTTACCCCCCCAACCCCCCCCCCCCCCCAAAAAAAAAAAAAACAAACAAACAAACAACAAAACAAAAAACAAAACAAAACAAAACAACAAACAAAAAAAAAAATAAATAAATAAATAAATTAAATAAATAAAATAAAAAATAAAGTAAACATACAATATTCGAAAATTTACCTTTTGATTTGACATCACAACAAATGTATATGTGTCAGGGCAATGTGTACCTCGTCCTGGTTGAAGTTTCTCCCGCCCCGGCCCAGAGGGTCAGTGAAAATTCGACTCCCCTTTCTCCAGTTCAGTTTATTGTTTTTAAACGTATAAACATGCCATGGATCATATAGACAATAATGAGTGGTTTGGCTCATAGTCCAGCTTTTTGGGCACTGGCACCACGGGGGCAAGGACCCTAAACCTAACCTTAATCCTAACCCTATTTTATAATTATTCATGAGCATACGTCATTTTCATTCTCCGTGGATCCGTTTAATGATATCCCTCAATGCAATGGTCAGAGGGTAGTCTGTAGTCGTAGCAAGGGGGCAAACTAGAAATTAGCCCAGTTGGTCATTATACGAAACGATTATGGTAATTAGACTGTACGGCTATTAGACCAAATGACAATTGGACCAAATGATTATGAGACTGGATGCACGTAGACTAAACGACAGACCAACTGAGGTTAGAATAACTGCAAAATGGACAAACTGACGTGCGGACCATGTGGGTATTAGACCAATTGGGTTTAGACCATTAATGATTACACGAAAATGGTTGGTCATTAGAGCAATTGGTTATTAGACCAACTGATATTAGACCGAATGATGTTAGACCAATTAGCTATAGGCAATAAACCATTTAATTTTAATCAAAACAACACTGAGCGTGCGCCGTATAGCGTAGGCACTCTACTATTTTGTGTTATATTTGATAATCACTAGATTGAAACGATAACATGCAAGTTTCAGGTATTTCTCAACCATTAAATATTTCATCATTAACAATCGCGTGAATGAAAAGTAAAATTTACGCTTGAGACTGACAAAATAAATTGGTGTTCTATGTAGAGATTGATGGATTATGTGATATTTTCCTACCATTGAAGTTTATGACCTGCTCCCCCCCCCCCCCCCCCCCCCCCCCCCCCCCGTCTCTATAAACTGATCATAAAAATGGAACACACTGGTAAACCACTAGTTTAATTACAAAAAAATCATTTGCGGTCAACATGTTTTGACATCTGTGGTAAAGGGCGTTTCACTGTTTTAGGTATTTTAATAGTCAAGAACACCTCACGCACGAACACACACACACACACAGACACATCTCATGATAACTTATCTTACATGAGTGCATTATGCATGCAATGAGTTTTTACATTTGCGATCAACATTTTATGGCATTTGTGGTAAAAATGGAATTTGTACATTTGTAGGCGAAATGTTTTTACATTTGTGGTTAAACAATTTTTTTTATTTGTGGGCGATTTATTTTTACATTTGTAGGCGCTACAGGGGGTAGAGAAAAGGTGGAGAAGGGGCTATTTACGATTGAAGCTTTTTATTATTGTTGACGTTTTATATCAGCGTCAAGAGTAGGCCTATATATGAACGATTTTTAATCTTAATTTTTAATTTGCAATATGTTTACATTTGTGGTTATTTTTTACATTTGTAGGCTCTACAGGGGGGGGGGGGGGGGGTAGAGAAAAGGTGGAGAAGGGGCTATTTACGATTGCAGCTTTTTATTATTGTTGACGTTTTAAATCAGTGTCAAGAGTAGGCCTATATATGAACGATTTTTAATTGGCGCATTTCCCTTTTATAATTGCAGCCCTTCTTGGTTTCAGTCTGTATACATACAATGTATCAAAATCGTCAAGGAGAGTAAAGGTAAGTTAGATCCTATACCGTCGGGGTACGTTCGAAATTCGTAAGGACCGCTATTCATAGAGAACTGCTATTCATTTAACAAGCGTTATGAATAGTCCTATGAATAGCCCGGTAATTTGTCTATGGTTTGCTCGCTATCTAGAAGGACCGCTATTCATACAAAACCGCTATTCATTTAGCCACGCGTTATGGATAGCGGTCCTTATATATAACTGGTCCTTATGAACAGTGGTCCTTATGAACATCAGTCCTTATGATAGTATGGAGAGGTTACCCCATACTGTCATGTGCAAAGATAGGCGCCATTGGTATAAGCTCCAGACTTTCACGAGAAGAAGGACCTTAAGATAAACGCTTAATTTATCTAAACAATCAGGCGTTTTCCGTAACGAAACAAAACAAGACACAAAACAAAAACACACAAAAAAATGGAGGGTAGTAGTAAGTTTGATATGATTTATTTATTATGTTTTTATTTTTCGCTTAATGGAATATCAAACGATACTCAATCTATTTTTTAAAAGAATGAACCCAAAACTTTCTTCTCGTACAAAAGACGATTGGGACATGATAAATTATAGACACTGATCTCAGAAACAGAAATTTGATATCAATTTTGTAGGGACAAAAAGAAATTTGCCAAACCTTCAAAAATCGCTCAGTAAGGGGTTATGGGGGCCCAGTTTCCCTCCCTAATTCCCTGACAAGCAAAAAAAAAAAAGGTCCTCAGTCTAAAGTGAGGGGGGGGGGCAATCGAGAAAATGGCGGATCATCTGTGGTCAAAATGTATACTTCTCTTCCAAAGGGGGGGGGGGGGGGGGGCACGGGCCGGCTGTGCCCCCTGGATCCGCCACTGTAATATAATACAATACCAGACCATACCACACCATGCAAACATATTCCTTTTCTAACATATTTTAAGGAACCCGTGCTAAATGTTTTAGCACTAACTTTGTCTAGCTGATGTGTGATACATGTAGGTATAAGTGACAACACATCTGTTATTTTTTTTTCTCTTTTAAAGAAACACACTCACACACGTGTTACATACCCAAACACCATTGGAACAACTATAGAATACCCCACCACAAAAGTTGACCACATGTCCATTCGTTGACCAGCACTTCTCTAATGAAGCTGAATCCAAAGACTTAAGTTTTTTAGCTACCGTAAATCGTAATTCTAACCATAATCCTAACTTTAAGTTTAAACATAACCCTAACCACAACCCTAACCTTAACCCTATGTGTTGGTCGTTTATGCACATAAGTCTATGTGGTAGGGTATTCTATAGTTAAGCCACACCATTTATCTAATGTACGATATAAAAGAGCAATTAAGTATTCTTTTTTTTTCCTTTTCCCTCTCTCTCTCTTTTTTATAATTCTTTGCTTGTCATAAACCAGTGTCCCCTAACTTTTGAAAAGAGATTTATTAATGCCTGGATCACACCAGAGTAGTTCTCAGAAAGTCCTGCCCCGTCCTAGAAAAATCGTAAAACGGGCTTCGGTCAGGGTAGAACGTGTTACTTTGGCCAAATATTGTCTAAAATACGATGCTAGTTCGTTCATAAACAGTCCTCAATACGTCGATCTCGTTTTTATCCCGTCCATCACGTTCACGATCGGGTAAAATCGTTCGTTCATCTCATGCGGAAAACGTTTCCAAGCAGTCCAATCCGTCCGTAGTCAGTTTAAACCCGTTCTGAACTAGTTCTATCTCGTTCCTAATACGCCCCAAAACGTTCTAACTAGTTCTTAACTCGTTTCAAGACAGTTCATCTCATTCTCACCACGTCCTCATCTCGTCGCTAGTGCGTGCGGAACGTAATTGCAATCGCGTCCCAGCCCGACTGCTATAAATACCCAGCGCGTTGTTGCCAGTCCTCATTCTCGTTCGCCGCTTCAAGCTGTATACGTCAACACATCAAGTCAACGAAATTTCATCTTCAATCATCATGCCTCCAAAGAGGAGTGGATCCAGAAAGACGGGCCGTGTGAAAGCAGCCAGTACTACCCCAAGATGTACAAGCCCCGCTGAAGCCCATGCAGATCCCCCCTCCCCCCAAGTTGCTGAGCATCCTAAGCCTGTCCCTGAGTGCGGGATTCAAGAGAGGGAGAGAGCTGTATCCCCTGGACTTTCTAATGCCTCTGCCTCACAGTCAGGGGCATATGTCTGAGGAAGATGCAGAACAGAGTCAGAAAGCCAGGAAGAAGAAAACCAAGACCCACACCCATCTCACAATAGACCTGTTTCATCCATGTGGGACATCCAAGTCTGGCAGGTTGGCATCTTGTCTCCAGTCACCAGGGATGAGGTTGTGTGCAGCATCTTCAGTATCCACTTGAATGTTCTGAATGGCTGGGTTTCAGAGACGGATGAAGCTGTGAAGGCACACACAAGCTTCAACGATGGTCTGTACAGTCACTGGCATCTGTTGCATTTTTGTCCAGAGGACTCTCCATCTGCCATAATGTGCAATAATGCCAAAGGCACTTTCGACCACACGTCTTGCTCTAGTTCCCAATCATTTCTTCTTTTGTCAGTCGACGGCCCGAGTATAGCTTCATGAGGTATGTGCCAAGGCCAAAAGCGTCATCTCCCAACAGGAAATAGGGAAGGGAAAGTCCTGGACATCATTTGGCAAGGGGGAAGGTGGAGGGAGTCCAATGGAGCCATCTTCTAAGCAATCTTTCAGTTCTGACTGGTTGTAGATCTGGGCATCAGACTGACTTCCAAAGCCACCAACATCTATCCACATGAATTTGTAATCAGCATCTACCAAGGCAATTAGGACGACTTAAAAGAAGCCTTTGTAGTTGTGGTAGATGGTTCCAGTCTTGGGGGTTTTCTGATGGCAACATGTTTCCGGTCCAGGGCACCACCGGGCATGTGGGACATTCCAGCGCATCAGGAACCCCTCAGTAACTTTTCCCCAAGTGCCTCTGTCAACAGGGCATGTGATAACTTCATTCTTGAGCTCCATCACCAAGGCATTACAGACTTCTTTCACCAACAAGCAGATTGTGTTTCTGGCTACCCGGAATTCATATTGCAGGGTGGCATAGGAATCTCCTGTTGCCAGATGACGCAGTGTGATGGAAAGCCTCATCCCTGGTTCTATAGCCTTTCTGTAGCTTGTGTCTTCTTTTGCTATGGAGGGGGTGATGCGTCCAAGAGGTTCATCAAACATGACTGGGGTGATTCTCAAGAAGTTGTAGAAGGACTCTTGATCATCTAGGCGGAGCTCCTCCATTAGCTGATGATAATGTCCCACTGCTATTCGCCTCTTAGGTTTCAGCGAGTTCCTCACCCAACAGGTCCTTGGTCTTCTTCTTTTTTCTTGCTCTACCATCTCATTGTACTCTTGCTCTGCTTCCAACACAAATTGCATGAAACCAACATTCAACATGTTAAGGGCTGCAAACATACCCATGATTGAGGGCAAAAATCTTGAAAATCTTCAAGTCAGGAAACAAATGTGCACTGCCAAAAAGCTCGAGCCAAAATGATGCATGGGCACAGTAAAAACTGCGTGAGAATTACACGAATGTACTTAAAACGAATAGAACTTATGAGAACCTCCTGCGAACTTTTAGAACCGTGTAGAAACGTGTTGCCAACTCCTTCAGAAATCTGCACGGAATAACGACTGGCTAAGGACATAATGCGGTCGAGTCGGGTCTGTCTGCGAACGGGATGAACCAGGTACAAACGGACCGGGTCTGTGTGCACACGTACTGCAATTGATGCACGACTGCACCACGTCGAAACACGTCCCTAGTAGGATCAAAGTACGGCAATTCCGTTCGCAGTACGTCCATCTCGTTTTAAGTACGTTGTCACTCCGTCTAATTGCATATGAATTGTCAAGATATGCACCAGCACACACAGGAAGCGAGAGAGAGAGAGAGACAGAGGGGGGGTTGTCATTAAACACCACAAATATTCATTCTGAAGTGATTGTTTTCATGTCTAAGCAATTTTCTTTGAAAAAAAATATGAAATTCTTCTATTAGATTTTCATTCATGATAACTGTTACCATGGCAAGATACTTTTTGATATGGATGCATTTTTTATATCAAAATGTGTAGAACTGTACTGGCAAGAACGCTACCAATTTTCATACCAATCTGATGACCATACAGAAAGTTACAGGTCAAAATGTGACGGTAGTACAAAAGGACCTCTCAACAAAATTTGAAAATGGCATTTTTTGACCATCTTGACGCCCCCTTGATTTTCCCTAATAGGGGCCACTTTTTTTTTCTTGTTAACATCTTGATGTTTTAAGCATACTATGAAGAGGTTAAAACAGTCGGTTTCGTTTAGTCATGGGGGTGCACGGATACCCCTCTTATGCTATGGTCAGACGGACAGATACGCGCGATACGCATGTCTGCGGATGTGCATCCGTAAAAATCCGTAGAAATCCGCAGCAATCCGTATCATGCGTATCATCCGTAAGTGCATCCGTAAAAATCCGTGGGAGTGCGCAGGAATCGAGGTCTTCCGCGAAAAAGTTTTGAAAATCTCAAAATTATTTTAAATTTCCCGCGCAAGGTCTTTTGCGCAGAATTTAGGTAGAATTTGCGTATTGTTCCGTATCATGCGTATTGATCCGTATCTTTGCGTATTTTTGCGTAAAACGTCCGTATCCATCCGTAACCTAATCCGCAGGATCCGCAGACATACGCAGATCCGCAGCGTGAATTTTGAAAATCTCAAAATTCTGCTGCGGATGAAATATACGTAAGCATCCGCAAAATATACGTTATCCATACATAAACTACGTAACTCATACGTATCGTCCGTAAGTCATCCGTAAGTCGTCCGTGACATGTGTCAGCGGGTTGGCAGCGGATGGGCTCATCAACAGGTTTTACCCGTAACATCCGTAATTCATACGTAACATCCGTAACTAATCCGTATCGTCCGCAGAATATAGGTAACTTTTGCTCAAATTTGCGTTATTTGGGGGTAAAAATTACGCATTTTCATTATCCAAATATACGCAGGCATCCGCAGGTCCGTAACATGGCCGTGTGACTGTAGCATAAGATACCGTATTACGTAATTCTACACGCAAAAAAAGGGGGGGGGGGTGAGTTTACCAGTTATAACAATGGTTGTCATGACAACAGATATTATAACATGTGTCAAAATAAGTGACATATCGGTACACATATCAACATCAAGCTTAATTATAATCAGATTATCACAAAACAGGGTTGCAGGTTAAAATGAAGCTGTCCGTATTCTTAATGCATAAAGACTGCGAAGTCTTGAAAAATACGCGAAAACAATAGGTTTGTAATACGCATAACATATTACTATGCCAATATGCAATTGAGTTCCTTTTATCAATATAGTTGTATATGCTTCAAAGTGATAGGAAATGTCATTAAACACCATGAATATTCCATCAAACTCATACTGAAGTGATTGTTTTCATGTCTAAGCAATTTTCTTTGAAAAAAATATGAAATTCTTCTATTCTAGTTAGATTTTCATTCATGATAACTGTTGCCATGGCAACATACATTTTGATATGGATATATTTTTATATCAAAATGTGTAGAACAGTACTCGCAAGAACGCTACCCATTTTCATACCAATCTGATGACCATACAGAAAGTTACAGGTCAAAATGTGACGGTAGTACAAAAGGACCTCTCAACAAAATTTGAAAAGGGCATTTTTTGACCACCTTGACGCCCCCTTGATTTTCCCTATTCGGGGCCACTTTTTTTTCTTGTTGACATCTTGAAACTTTTTAAGCATATTATGAAGAAGTTAAAAAAGTTGGTTTCGTTTAGTCCGGGGGGGGGGGGGGGGGGTGCACGGATACCCCTCTTAGATACCCTACTATCTCTCTATCTCCATATCTCCCCCTCTTATAAGGGCATAACACATGGAAAGGGGTGCCAAGGAAATCCCCGCCCTGCTATGCGTGCTAAGCAAAAACTATATGAAATACTATAATAATTATTTATTTTCACAACATTCATATACATAATTATCTATATGAATGTTGTGAAAATAAATTTTTCATATGCCTCTGTAACATTATTTCTTCATACATGTATACAATCAGCTGCTATTCAGCTGCTATGATAAGTTTAACGTATTCGATTTTACCTACTCTTATCTACAAAGAACCTTATTCTCGAATTCCACTACCCCCTCCCCCAGGATTTTCGTAATGTGTTATTCAATTTGAATTAGACATTGTGTGTATTATATACTTTCCCAGCAAAAAACACACGTATCCTGAATACTAATAAATGCAAGACCACGTATAATTCGAACGCATCAAATCCTTATCACAGTGTCATTGGTTTCAGAGTTTCCATTGATTAACACGATGGATAATGTCCACTACCATAAATATCCCCTTTAATTTCACAATCATGGTAATAATAATTCTCTTGACATTGTAAAAGCTGTAAATATAGATCATTTGATTTCCTTTCTATTTACCATCCTTTCATCACCGTGATCTTCATGATTATCATCATCTCTCTCTCTTTCTCTCTTTTCTTTCTCTTACTGTCTCTATTCGCTCGGTCTATTTACAACCATAACCAAGATTACTATACCGGTATATCCTATGTCAGAGAACCTATTCAGTGAGAATACGGAATAGCAAACTGACATGAATGAAGTCATTTCAAGTTCTGACCGTTCTGAGTGTTTAAAAGTACTTTTTTTCTAAAAAGGCGCAGGGCTTGTAATAGGTTGATGGGGCTAACCTCCATATAATTATGAAACGTATGGTATTTCTCGTTTGCCATAGGCCGTCATCCCATCGTCGCCCTATACAATGATGAGGGCAGTGGGAAGGTAAAGAAAGAACTGGAGAAATGCGGGATTACTGACATCTACGAAGTACCTTTGTATTATCTCACTCCCTCGATTGGTGAACAGTCGCAGCTGCTTCATCTTCTACATTGCTGTCTGGAAGAAGGTGACATGGTGTTAGCAGCTGAGCAGCTTTGCACGCATACAAGATGTACGAAAGAAGCCCGAGAAGCAAATCTGAAAATGTTAGAAGAGATCAGACAAAGAGAACAGGAAAATGAGTCACTGCAACATAAAATCGAGGAGTTGGGAAAGAAGCTTGAAGAATCATCTGCAAGTCATGAGAGCATAATCAATGACAACGAAAGCCTCAAAACCGAAATAGTAAGTGAAAGAGAAAAGCGAAAGCAAACTCAAATTGCGATAAATGATATGACTGAAAAGGGTAACAGAACCATGCAGAGACAACTAGAGCTAGAGCATGAACTAAAAACAAAGGATTTGCGCTTCAATGAATTGATGGAGAAATTAAAAAAGACAGAAGAGATGTCAAAACGTGAGGTTGAACGACTAAAGGCCGAAAAGGAGGAAAGAGTTGAGAATGAGAAGCGCTTATTAGCAGCGGAATTCAAGAAGGAATTGGACTCTAAACAACAGCGTCTAGACACTTTGGCAGGAATCGTAGAGAAAAAAGAAAAAAACGACACAACACTGAGACAGCAAGTTGAAGAATTAAAAAACGAAAAAGAGGAAAGCAGAACGCGATTTGAAGAAGAAAAGCAGTCACTAGAATTAAAATTGGAGAAGGAAATGAAATCAAAAAAACAAGTTGAGCGAGAGATCTGGAAGCTGAGAACCAAAATTCAACTAGAAAGTGATATACGATCAGCAGAGCAGAAGAAGAAAGCAGAAACGTCTAACTGGATGCACATCCCCTGGTTATCTTCAGGAAAGAAGGCACAGGATGGTAAGAATTGATCATCCATTTGCTGATTTTGTTGTTGACATCTCTTTAACACCATATTTTATTAAAATGATATTTTTGATTAAGCAGGATTTATCTATTCATTATTTCTACACATTTGAACAAAATCTTTGAATAAACTCAGGATTCGAGACCTATCATGATATGATATCGTCAGTCATGATTTCGATTTAAATACAGTGAACAAATTTTAAACTTTAAAAATTACAAAGTTGAGTCTAATTGTATATACTTCTTTCAATAATAGTTATTCCCCCTATATTCATCACAGGGACATCTTTATCTGCTGATGATCTTAGAGGAGAATTCTTCTCATCAGAAAGGAGTGAGGCATTACAAGCAGGGTGAGTTGCCATTTGATCTTGTAATCTAAATTTAAATGTGGATTTCCGTTTTTTAACTTTAGAGTCCTAGAACATGTATTACGTAGTTCGAATCCAAACAAATTTACAAGCAGAAAAGAAGCGTCATCATATCATTTTCTTCCATAACAAACGTTCATTAAGTTGTTATTTAAAAATGAAATGACTAAGGAATCTGTGGTTATATATATATACAAACTCCTTTTGTTACTGCTGTCATGACTTTGGCAGAATAAGCAAGGATAAACTGTCTATTTCTGGACTTTTGAGGACTTCCACCACGCCATACGTTTTCTGTCTCATTTTAATTTGTGTACGGCATTTGTTTTGTTGTTGAAGCCAAAACAAAGGGAAATGTCTTTTTTATCTCATCTCTTTATCTCATCTTCCCATATAAATATCTCACACGCTATAGAGCGGAACCCCCCAATGATGAGTTTGCAGACATATTAAAGCAGATAGCAGACGAACTTTACGATAACGACAAGATCGATAGCTTGGGCGGTCAGCTAGGAATCATACAGGGCGACATACAACGAGCCATAATGACCAACATGAGGTTCAACCGAGTCACAAGTGAAGGTACTCATCTCATGCTGAAACAATGGAGAAGAGGTGTGTCCTGGGAAGATCAACGGAATGAACTGAGAATGGCGCTTGTGGCTGCCAAGTTAGTAGACCTTGCTGACCATTATCTCCCAGATCGTAAGAAAACATATTGCTAATTCTTTTAATGATTTGTTTGTTAACATTAGTATGAATTCACAAAAATCTAATGACATTTCCTCTGATAATTCTTTTGATGGCTATCTTTAAGGAGAATGAAACCCTGGGGAAAAGTCAATTTTAATTGAAATCGAGGATACAGAGAAGCAATTTAAAAAAGTTTCATCAAAATCAGTTACGAAATAATAAAGCTATGAAAGTTTGAAAAGTTTCAATTTACTTTCTATGGCGATCCTCAAAATTGGCAATGTTGCTTGAAAGTGGCAGGCTGAGTAGTACAACTCTTCATATGTTTTGTATAAACAAATTCATATTTTCTCCATTATCTCTCAAGGTGCAGCTTATCTCCTTCTTAGCTGAATATATATCATGGAAAAATGTATTTGACACAACATAATGTTGAGTTCACAAAACGACAAGCAGAGATAATGGAGATAATATGAAAATTTTGTGTACAAAACATATTTGAGAGTTTTACTACCAAACCTGCCATCTTGAAGCAACATTGCCAATTTCAGGATCGCCATAGAAAGTAAATTGAGACTTTTCAAACTTTCATAACTTTTTTATATATCGTATCCGATTTTGATGGACGTTTTTTTAAATTGCTTTTCCCTTTAATCTTTTTTGATTAAAATGGATATTTCCCCAGGGTTTCATTCTCCTTTAAACATACAAATATCCACTCATTATACTTCTACCCAGTAAGTTAACATGAAATAGTAAGAGTACTCTCACTCTGAAAAGAAAAGAATGAATTTTCACTATGTTTTCATTCCTCCGGGGAGTGACGTCAGTGATCACTCTATTTTGTTTTGAGAGTGCTTGATAATATAAAAAAGATACGAGCGCAGGTATATATGCAGTGTGTATCAAAAAAGTATACCCAACTTTGGTAGCTTCTAATTAAAACATTATAACCTCTATCAGCTTGAAATTCATGTCATGAAAATATGTGTGATTTTGTATATATTGCGATTCTTGGCACAAACTGTTTTGAAAATGTATCATTCTCTTGTTTATTCCCATAAAAACTGTAAAAAAATTGTAATATTGTTTAGGGTTTTACATCTGAAAGAAATATTGAACGGATTCATAAATGACAGAAACGTGGAATTGGCCTTATCACACTTTCCCCGTATCTTTCATCCAGTTTACATTTATTCAAGAAAATGCAAACCCTACATATTCATGAATTATTAACTCTAGATAAAGAACTTTTCATGTTCAAACTATCTAACGACCATCTCTCTTTGGTGCATGATGTCTATTTCCATTTGAATGGTTTCATTCACAATTACAATACTAGGAATGCGCAAAATATACATCTTCCTTTGAATCGCACATCGGCAACACGAAATTCAATCTTTTATAATGGCCCATTCTTTTGGAACAGCCTCCTAACCAAGTTTAAGAAGAATAAGACTGAAAAACAATTTAAACGATCTTATAAGCGATATATGCTTAATTCACAATGTTGGATAATTATACTATATTATTGCATATGTATCCCGATCTTTTCTTCCTTCCTTTCTTTAGCGTTATGAGTTTCTGTACACTTGATATTCTATTTGAATAGCGATGTAATTTGTCTATGGTTTGCTCGCTATTTAGAAGGCCCACTGTTCATAGAACACAGCTATTCATTTAACACGCGTTATTGATAGCGGTCCTTATAAGGGGTCCTTATGAATAGTGGTCATTATGACTAGCGAGATTACCTCACTCTGTATTAATGAGTCATTTCTAACGAGCCTATTTGTGCTTCATATGATCCCTCCTCTTTATATTATACTGATTTGTATTGATTTTTGTAATATGTTTTTTCTTGTGGAAATAAACGGATTTGAAAAGTCTATTATGTTAGGTCATCAACGCAGTTTGTAAAAATACAACACTAGAATTTATACAATTACATCACTTAATTATTCATTAAGTCGATAGAACGACGGCAGAAGACAATGCAGTCTATTTTGTTCAGCAAGAATCTCAGCAACATGATTCTACCAACACTAATACAACTGATCACAAAGCTTCACAGAGCGTAAACGACGACACAGATGATTTCAACGAATCTTCATCAGGGAAGCGTTGTAGTACAGATGTGGTCAGTGGAGCAGCTGCACCTTCAATCCAAGACAGGCCAGATCTAGAAGACGGGGTTTTTGATGCTGAATGTACGTCAGAAGGCAATGCACTCAAGGATGTCCAGCCAGAATTCCAGCAGCATGGTTCTCCTCACAATAATGGCGTACACGATGACAACATTGATGTTATGGATGGTGAAACGGAAGAAGACGCCCACGCTTCACAAAGGGCTTTGGAGAGTTCAGGAGAATCTTCATCAGAGAGGCCATGTTGTTACTGGTGTTGTCCGTTCAGATACAGTTCATTTCGGTGATTTTTTTTAAAATAGTAATTCCATTTCATTTGTTAGACAAATTAAATATGAGCTTCATTATTTTTTTCTTAATCTTCTCCGTTTTCTTCTTTTCAAATCTTAATAGAATCATGGTATTCAACCTGTTTATAACTTACAATTGTTGAAAGGTCGATGTTAGCATAGATAATGTATTTGTTTATTAACTTAGTGCTTGTGAGGAATATAAGTGAATTCAGCTCAGTGTACGGTACATGGTGTATGTAAATACATGTATTTACTGAAAAGGTGCGATTCAAGAACTTATTCTCTGGAATTGCAATTCTTGAATTACACATCAATAGCATGGATTCTTTTCATGAAGTCTAATGATATTATCCAATAACTCATGAGAACAATTTTATTCAGAAATGAAACTCTCGAAAACAGGTATACCATTTCGATTATTTTTTTGTAGCCATCCCGCATAACGTATTTTTCTATTTATATGCGATACATTACTTTAACTTTGCATAATTATCCAGATACAAAGTTGAAGGTTTATTTAGATGTACGCCAATCCGGTCTGAACATAATGTATATCAATTCATTCATATACTGTGCACAATATAGTTTTATAGTCAATGTCGCAAATAAGCATACAGTTACATAGAAACGCAAATTGAATCAGCAACATGAAGACATGGAATGTAAAACAGTCATCAGTTTCCATTTATATTTTATTGAAAATTTGTTAAAAGATACTCTATGTACTAAAAATATACATTAAAAACATATGCATTTAGCGTGCTTGACTTGTATTATGACATAGCATGATTATATTGCACTTATGTTCATTAAAATTATGTAGTCGCTTGAACATGCTGAGTTGGATCTGCGTAGTATCTAACCCTTGTACAGTAAGATAAATACAAACATATAATTGATGTATATGTAATGTTCTGTATTCCATATTACTTGTTACTGTCTGTCATTGCATATATTTCCTTACCACATTGTCATGCAAACTTTCAATGTATGTGGTTTTAACAAAGGCCAAAATAATTAGGCCTATATTGATTTGTCATGCCGATATATATAGCCTTCTAGGAGCGATCGTCGTATATGCCAAAGACATTTGTTTTGCTTTGCATGGGGAATCCAGAATTAACACGGTGAGTGAAATTCACTCTCACGTGTTATGTTGCAAAAACTATTTGTACATGTCTGTTTTCACTTGCAATGAGTATTTGCATATGAAGTCAAACGTAAACGTCCCCCCCCCCCCTTCTGAAAATTAAGAATTATGTTAAGATCTTACCGTATATTAGGTGAACAAAGAACGCAATGACAATACTTATGGAGATAAAACCTCAATTCTGTCTGCTCAGAAATGCATTAAGTAACTACAGGACAAAGTATGCTTTTCTTGGGGAAATGCAAATATTACCTACCTTATTATTTACGTATTTCCCCTCTCTATCTATCCTACTAGTAGCTAAGTAAGTTAGTCATTGATGTTCAGAAACTGAAGCCAATATAAAAACTAAAGCAAACGGTTGCGTTTTCTCTTTACGATGGTTTGGATTAATTTGTAGTGGTATATGCAAGAAGCTACAATTACATTTACATATTGCTTTGAATGATATTGAATCCAAAGGGGTAGCCCAATTTAACGGAAAATCCACAAGACTAATTTTTGGTATTTGCATACATATATCAAGGACATCGCTTTAAAAAACGTATGTTTTAAAGGGAATCTATATTATCAGTATGTTCAAAGATGTGTGGAATCAGAAAATTCATATGTTCGCTGCATCTTGCTAAGGAAATGATGTAGCAAATATGATTTGTACATTGGATCAGTTTAAAAACATGGGAATGATGATCGATGTAATTATGGTCTTGTAATATATGTGGATCCATGTCTTTAAACAGTGTATATAAATTTATGTATTTACTGTGCCTTCGGAGGAATACTTTTATGTACATGTATCTTCAGACGGAGTTCTGGTACCAGTGCCTATAAAAGAAGAAAGGTATTTGCTTGTATAAACTTAAATCAATATATGAAGTGAATTTGTATTTGTGTGTATAAAAATCTATGTATGCACACCTGAATGTATGAATGTATGTACAACAAGAGTATTTTGCTGCATTTCATTAAGTCATATTTAGTAATTACAAACACAATTTGATTACAATATTCTACACAAGTAATGTGTGGATCCACCTCTATAATAGTGTATATAAATACATGTATTTACAGACGCAGCTCTCGTACCAGCGCATACACAAGAAAAAAAAAGGTATTTGCATATATTACATTGAATCAAAATCAAGGAAACTGTTATAAAACATATCGTGCAAAGTGAATCTATATCATGTGTATGTAGACAGATGTTCTTATGTATAACAAAAATATTTTGCTGCATCTTTAAAAGTCATATTAGTCATTTGCTTATAATATTCTACACAAGTGTTGCATTGGTTTTATTCATTTTAGCTACAATAAGTTTTCTAACCTCCTGAACGTTCCTCTTTACCATTGTATTCAGTTACAGTAACATGGTAATGGGTCATTCTGACATAGGATAAGCGTATTATTGCCTTTAAAAAAGAAAACTAATAACAAAAAGAAAAACAAAAGTAACAGCAAGAAACATACAGTAAGTTTGTCCAGGATGGCAATTCAGTTCATGCTGTGAATAATGTATTTCAATATGTTTGCTACGTTTATAATACTCATAAAACTCATAATAATCCACAGTAGGTATTAAGGTATGTGTAGGTAGACAGTTCTTCTATAGATACATTTTGTCGAGCTAGTTTATTAAATGAAAAGGAAGAAAAAGAAAGAAAATAGCTAGAGCATTAGCATAAAAATGGCTTCTTTTAATTAACAAATACTAAGTAGTACAAACCAACTTTGGTGAGAAAATTAGTAAGAAATTAATTAGCGTATTGCATTTTGATACTTGACCCAAAGAAGGCAAAAGTATGAATTGTTCGATGTACTCTTTTCAATAATGGGACAGTACGAGCTGTTGAATGATTTGTAATTATTAAAAACCTGAATTTTTACGTTGGAATAGTGCTTATAATTATTCGCTAGCTTTGGACATATATTATGTCTCACATCCCTATCAATAATTGATAGGTGCATGTTTGGTTGTTGTAATTATTTCCAATCAATTACATGTACGAATTGTCAGCCTGGTCTTTCCAAAAAGATCAACATTGTGGATCTAAATAAACACATATAAGTAATTAATGTTTTGATTTTTTTGTTTGTTATCGTAGTAATTATTTCCAATTAATTACGAATAATCATCTAGGTCTTTCCAAAAAGGAAAACGTTGTGGATCTAAATCGAATTGTTTGTTAATTCCGACCATTTCGTCTCTCTAGCTGACCTTTTGTCTTATGAAACATCAGCATTCAGTCTAGTGACTCTTGAATCAACTTGGAAATCCCTAATCCAAAATATCAATCATTCATCTGCCATTGATATTATATGAGAAGGTTGGACAAACTGTTGTATACTTAATACGTTTCCATGCTAAGCTTCAATGATTTGTAATAAAGAATATAGCAGATGCCAACAGGTAGACATTGTGAAATTCTTGTCACGTTATGACGATATTAAAGGGAAGGTAAAACCTGGACTTTTGGCCTACTGAGAGTGTTAAGAGCACAATTCTTGACATTATTGTGAAAATTTGCCTCTTATGAACGCTTGACGGTGGAGTAATTCACACTTTTGTGAGCAATGATCGTCTGCTACAGCCTGCTATCGGGATTGGCCATATTTTTTATTCACCCGCGCTATGATGACGTTTTGTCGGACATGCCAAGGGGGAACTGTGATTGGCTGAAATTCGGAACGTCTTGTTCATTTTTATTATATTGGAGCATCCGAACGCCTGGCAGTACACCATTTTGAAACGCGTAATAATGGCGGCATCCGGGTACTTCTGGTCTGAGAGGTCCGACAAAACGTCACAGGGCGGGGCTTATCTGTTCAAAATGGCGACGCACACGATCGATATAGGACCTTCTAGCAGACGACAAAATGATATTTCTAACTACTTGTTGAGGGCGTTAGGGGGGCCCAAATTTCTTGAAATTCGAAATATATAATCAACAATGTGCTCTTCAACTAAACAGCTAAATAAATCGCCAGGATTTACTTTACCTTTTAAGCCTGTCCTCCATAATTATGATTAAAAAGGATTTGGTTAAACATGCTCATATTCTTCTACAAGAGACGCGTATTTTCGTCCAAGTTCAAGAAAGGGTCCAGTGTAATAACAATTGGTGTATTTTAAATATCTCAAGCAGGAGACACGATCATTCATGAATTCGACGGCAAGTACGTTAATCTATTCATATGAGTTGGGGATATCATGGAGTAACAGCCATTATAGGGGGCCAAAGTATCGACGATAAGAGGCGTAGGCTCGAAATTATGTTATAATAGTTTATAAAAAAAATAACTGTTTAAGTTTCTATTGAATTAATCTTGATCCCCATAGTTAGCCTGAAATGTCCCAAGTAACATTTCTGTTAAAACTACGAGTCATGAGTAAAAGCACATGATAATATCATTAATTATATCTGAGTTATTCAATTACAGGCGGTATTATTGCAGAGTTATAGGATTTAGTTTTAAATAATTAAATCCTGTGCGGAAGAAACGGAGATTGAAGACAGGAGGAGAAATAACAGAGCACATGGAACAGAGGAAATAAAAACAGAGAGCATGAGAGAGAGAGAGAGAGAGAGAAAGAGAGAGAGAGAGCACTGCCATCCCACTTGGGAGGGGGGCAATGTTTTCGCCAGTCAGAGAGGTATCTGACTATTAAAAAAGTATATATATGTCATCATGATCTCAACAAAATAATGGGGTAAAGAAGAGAGATGAAAGGTTTGTAAAGGGTTAGAGAATTACATTTCGAAATAGAAACATGATGAGCGAAAGAGAGAAAGCCTTTTCCCCCAGTTATTTGCTGGGGGTGCCGAGGGTAAAAAAAAAAGATTGTACAATTTTGATATTTGACAAGCAAACGAGTAAGCAAAACGAAAACAACAATTTGGTTTCTTTTCAAAATAAGCATACATGATGCATATAGATTCAATGACTAAACATAAAACAATGTAATAAGTTGTGTATATATAAAATAACAATACAAATATAAAGGTATTGAATAGAGTACACAAATAATTTACAAAACGGACTGTTACTGACCTAATACAATGAAACATATACAATGAGAAATGAGAGGGAGAAAGAAAGAGAAACACAGAGAGGGGGTGGGGGAGACAATTATTAAATTGGAGTGAAGAAGGTATAAGATTCACATGGACAAACAGGAAACCATTTGAATTCATTTATTTTGGAAAATACACTGTTGGTCATAATGGTAGCATAATTTTTTTTCTACCTTTCGTACACTATTGACAACAATACGAGTCATTTTTTTTTTTTGCAAAATAAAGCTTATATCTTCACCGATTTTATTGATAAATCTGTTCTCAACATATGAAATAAAAAATATAAGACAAAAATTAATTCATACAAACTTTATACACTGGTTTAAACCACTTTTGAAAAACACAATCATCCTGACCTTGGATTCCTTGAAAAAATGTATCGTTTTTTGGTAAATGTTTAACCATGATAATTTTATCGTGAAAAATAAAATCTTGGGATCTTTTGATGATTGAAGGGAAGTGTTCCTCTTTTTAATCTTGTTGGGTCACTTAGTACCTGGTATGGCCACCTCTGGCACGCACCAGTGCCTCCACACGCCGTGGCATACTGTCCACAAGGTTGTTGATGGTGTTCAAGGGCAGTGCATCCCACTCTTCGGTCAGTGCCTGGGCTAACTCCTGCACATTTTGAGGATGATTGTTTCTCTCATTGATGGCACGGCCCAATGCATCCCAGGCGTGCTCAATGGGGGTTCATGTCGGGGGAACAGGCAGGCCAAGGCATCTGCTGCACGTCCTCTGCGTCAAGGAATTCCCTCACCAGACGTGCCCTATGTGATCGAGCGTTGTCGTCTTGGAGCTGAAAGTTATTGCCATATACCCTTCTCGCGTATTGAAGACAATGGCGTTCCAGGATACCGCGGTACACGACGGCGTTGACGTTTCCTTCAGGTGCAGCCAATGGCGTTTTTCCGCCATAATGTATTCCGACCCATACCATCACTGAGCCTCCACCTGCTTGATTGGTTTCCTGGACACCGTCATTACGGAGGTTCTCGCCCCACAATCGTCGAACCCTCTGCCTCCCATCGGTGCGGTCAAGGATATACCGGCTTTCATCAGTGAAGATTACATGGCGCCAGTGACCAAGCTGCCATCTCCTGTGCCTCCTAGCACACTGGAGTCGAGCAACCCGGTGGCGAACAGTGAGACGTGGAACCTTGGTCATTCGCCGAGCTCTGTAGCCATGTTGGCCAAGTCTCCTGTTTACGGTTTCCCGTGAAACGTTCACTCCGAACTGCCTCCTCCACAAGTGGCAAAGACGACTCGCTGGTATTCTCCGGTTCCTACGGCACATGTTCAGCAGTTGACGGTCATCCCGTGCGGATGTTCTTCGTGGTCGACCTGTAGATCTCTCTGGACTCAAAGTACCCGCCTCTCGATGTCTTCTGAGGATGCGATATCTGCAATCTGGGCCTGTGTCCGTCCATTCCGTCGGAGTGCAAGGACCCTCTGACGAATTGCAAGTGCCGTTGGGCGAGGCATAGTGTAAGGAATCAATGTACCAAATTTGGTAGTAATTGATCAAGCTAACTCTGAAAACGGGCTGTTAACACACGTAGGCTTTCTGCACGAAATGGACAGCAAAACAACAGCAGAAAGGAGGCTCCGCCTTTCATAGCACCAAACAATAAGATAGGCCACGTTATGGAATGTTTCACTTGACCGACTTTTACCTCGACAAATCATTATGTAATCAATGAACCTGGTCAATATTATCTATTAGTACACAGGTCGAGGAGGGTCATTTTTATTATTTTGGTTTTGAGGAAATATAACATACGTCATGTCCTCCCCCCCCCCCCCCCCCCACCCCATACAGAACATTTTCCAAATCCACCACTTACAATTCTACAAGACATTTTAGATGCCATACTTCTACTACTAAAGTTTATGGAAAAGGAACGTCCGCGCACAGCTCAGAGTATAATACACTTGGTTAAAATGTGCTGTTATTCACGATCCCTCATACCGTGATATTTGATCAATACATTGCCTTTGCACTAGCGGATCCAGGGGGACCGAATCGGCCGCGGCCCCCCCCCCCCCCCCCTATTGGCGGCGAAAAGCGATTTTTGAAGGTTTTTCAAGGTTTGGCGAAAAAAAAATTTCTGTCCCTACCCCCCCCCCCCCCCCCCCCCCCCCGTGCTATGAGATTTCGTATGCATGTTGCTTTAGTTTTAATCCCACGTATCTATGATTAAAAAAGGGCAACTATTTGCAAGGAGTTATGGTGTGTGGCTGCCACATGGAATTTGATTTCAGAAGCTGCTATGTGAAATTCATAGTATATACAAGATATAGAAACAGTTCAGGGATGAAAAGTCGAAAAACAAACGATGTATTGATACCACCAAGATCATAAAAAACATAAAATTTTTGTAAGAGCATCACTGTGCATCTAGGTAATACAAAATATATGAAAGAAGGATATAGGTACGAAGATGAAATTATGAATATTACAGAATTGATTTTTTTTTTAAAAGACATCTGTATCATTTTGAGTATTGAATAAGAAAATATGCAGTGTCATTGACTTGAGCTGTCACCCGTAACGAGTCTTTGATTACAACACACTCACACAATAACAATAAAAATGACGGATACCAATGCACTTTACAGTTAATATGTAGGAAGCGCATCCCTTTTGTAAAAAAAATGTAGTTTCCTCCATGTTGATCATGGGATTTTCCCGCGTCGACTTAATAACGTGAGTAGTTATTGTTTGGTTTGCCTTTGTCATTGTTACCTGTTAAAGCCCACGTCGGCTTCCAACTGTAGTAAATCCAATATGCACGTCTATAGACATGTACAATATTTTCCTTCGTCCGCCCCCAAGTAATACACGAATGCTATATATGATAATATTGTTATTCAAAAAGCCCCCCTCCCCGAACTTCTTACTTTCTAAATTTGTATAAGAAAATGAAATTAAAACTTACAAACAACGAGTCATGTTTTCTAAATTGTACAGGTTCTAATTCATTTCTTTAAATGTATTATGATATTTGGGAATGAAAATCAGAACTTAGGGACTCGGCCGACAGTATTCAAACAACATTGTTTATACTTAAAGCAAAATATCAACAAACTAGTGAACGAAGGGCCTGTCGCTATTGACTGTCAGTATAAAAGAAAAGTTTACAGAAATAATACATTTTCTTAAATCCGTATTAAAGAAGTATTATATTAGTAAACGAAGAAGCTTGACTGGGGAGGAATTTTTAATTTTAAACAAATCTTTCGGCATATTACTCCCAGTGTTAAAGTTTTCAGATGCGACCTCCCAGACCTTCCCAGACCCACCACCACCATCACCATTGGAAAAGTCGAAGTTCGAAGGTCAAAGGTCCCATCATTCTCGACGGACCAGAAGCATTTGCAAAGATGCGTGGTGAAAAGAAGGCAAAACCACCTGACCTTCATAGCACAGACAATGGTGAGTTGACTCCTAAATCATCGTTCCCGTATGACACTGTAAACCGCGTGAAATAAATCCCCACCATGGATGCGCCCTCCCCTGGCCCTTTAAAGGTTACGTGCTGCGCAATAGATGAGGGTGTATATGCTGCAGTCAGAACATGATGGGATAATTAAGGTCATTTTATGGAATTACCTCTGTCAAAAAAAAAAATAGATATGGGTTCATTCAAGACAGACACTGTACCAAATAGATGAGATATTCATATACTTGTTGCTCAATAGCTGCAGATCTTGATTTAGAGGTGGAAGATTTTTGTTTTATTGTAAAAAAAACACAAAGCATGGAGCTCTTCCATCGCTTTGAGAGTAACACTACATGTATAGGACCATCTTCGATTATTAAGGGGTCACTCAAGAATGTGGCAATTACGAGCTGATCTATGGATGTCTTTCATTTTGCATGTACAGCCGACCCGACGGGAGATGTAGGAGAGGGTGAAGACTCTGGCGCCCTCACGATATGCAGCAGCAACTCTAGCTGCAGTAGCCGTTTGGCTGGTGGCCTTGCAGGTGCACTTGGTCTCAGCTGCGATGCTAGTCTCTCCAGTAACGAAGACAGCAGCCTGGACAGGAGCGACTTGGCGCAAGAGAGAGACGTTCGGCAGCACCACCAAGGTGTCGATCCAAACGACCTTGTTGCCGGCATCAGCAAGATTGGAATGTCCCAAGCGCAGGGGAGGACTGAAGATTATGTGAATCACCTACAACAGCATCAGCCTCAGCAGCAGCTGCATGTCGGATGGAACCTTGGAGCTAATCTTCAGATTTACCCTAGGGACCATTCCCCGCACAAGCCTACCCCTGCACCGCTCCACCAACCGCCACCAACCATCGGCTGAACCTCTACAGTCCATCCGCTGCAGGGAGACGACCCTGACCCCAAAGGTCAGGGGCTCACGGTAGATCAGGAAAAGATCAGTCATCCATTTAGTGACCTCCGAGAACTTCTCGAGAGTCTGAGTCTCACCAAGTATCTTCACATCTTCGAAGAGCAGGAGATTGATCTGAGAGTGTTTTTGACGCTGACGGATAGGATCTCAAAGAAGTAGGAATCAAGTAAGCAAAAAATAAGTCTTGAATGATTTTATACATGTTGCCTTCAGAACTTTATAGTTCCTATTTTAAGCCTAAGGGAATGAGAGAATACAATAATTGTCAGGTGTAGTACCAGAGCTTTAATAGCTTGGAATGTAAAATGGAATATGAAACTGTCTCTCAAAGGTTATCCTTTATAGACACATCAATATTTAAGTTTGGACAATGATATTGACAGCTTACAGTCCTTTGTTGTGGAACAATTGTTCAAGTTAGACCTTAAAGGTCTAATCTGTATTAGAGAAAGATCATTAAAATTCGTCGTTATCTTGATGATGACACTGTATCTCGATAAGATCATGCCCTTGTCACCTTCAGACTTGATTTTTGCAACTCTCTTCTTTTTGGTCTCCCTGGTAAAGATCTTACTAAACTCCAACGTATCCTAAACATAGCTGCCCGCCTCATCTCACGCGTCCCTCCATCTTACCACATTACACCTATTCTTCAAAATCTTCACTGGTTACCTATTAACATGCGCATCACCTACAAGATTAACCTCCTCACCTTTAAGTCAATGGCTGGACTCTCTCCTACATATCTATCTGATCTCTTACAACGTTATATCCCATCACGGACTCTACGCTCTTCATCTCAATCCCTCCTTCAACTTCCACGCCGCATTTCATCTACATCCTATGGACGAAGATCACTTTTACATGCCGCCCCTGCATTATGGAACGACTTACCACTTTATATTCGTACAGCAAACAATGTGAACACTTTCAAATCCTTGTTAAAAACCTACTTGTTTAATGTTGCCTACGCTTGAATGTACTGTTTTATAAATGTATCACTAAGATGTTTATGTTGTGTATTAATTATTCAGTATAATACATGTATTTTCTCTTCACTTCTAAAAAGCCGCTTAGAGGCTTTAGCATTTTGCGCTATATAAGTATTTATTATTATTATAAAGGATTTTTCTACCCCAAATAGTAATGAATTTTTGGCCTCAGGTCTTGCTATCCATAGGGTTAACCCTGATATCAAGTTAAATATATCATAATGCAGCGTTAACAAAGAATGACTAGAAATCAGGGAAAACCGGGAAAAGTGTCCTTATTTCAAGTCTAGGAAAATCTGTATTAGAGAAAAAAAAGGGGGGACAGGGAAGAAAATGTATTTACAGTCTGATCTAACAATATTAACCTTAAAAAGACCTAAAAAGGCCTAAAGGCCCCCCCCCCCCGAGATCTCGGCCGCTGATTGCGCGATCGTCGCAAAATTTTGCACGTGCGTAAAGCCTCGCGTAAACTACAAAATTGCATACTCATATTCTCGAAAAATATTCTTTAATTATTTTGAATTATTTAATTGTGACCCGCCGCCTCAAAACCTACAATAAGTCGCACGGACCACAACGTAACAAACAGCCCAAAATAGTAAACTTGCTTGGATCAGTCGATTTTCTTTTTTTGATAGAAATGGGTAGTTTCATTATCATTCTATCATGTCTCAAGTTTGTGAGTCGTAATTCGACTTAGAAATATGTTTTTGGGGCATTTTAAAATGACTCCTTTTTTTTCACCTGTCGAGCTAATGGACGTTTGGAGAGCTTTTGTAATACTTTCATTCAATGCCGAATTACTACTTTACCTCTAAAGGTATTAAATTGATTTTTGGAGTGAGTGATTAATAGGTCATCCTAGAGCAGTGTGCCAAAATTCAGCCTAATCTGATAAACCCTTCATACCGGTTGCTAAGGCCATTTGAATACCCAGTTTTACTTGGGCGCACACAGAGAGCGAAGGTTTAGCACTCTTTTGTTCCGAACTTAAATGGCCATTTTCTATGAATAGGAGTTATTGATTGCTGGTTACATACTGATTCTAAATGTGACATTTAAAGGTGTTATCATTGAGTAAACTAGGCAAGTGATATACCATTGGAAAGCTGAGAATCTCTACTTTCAGAAAATGTATAAAACCAAAAAAATAATTTTGGCGACTTATTGTAGGTTTTGAGGCGTCGGGTCACAATTATTCTAATTTATGCTTAAAAACATACTTTTTGCCCTAAATCACTAAATAGAGCTTCTAGGATGCTGATTTTTGGTGTAAATATTCCTTGTTACATTCCAAGCAATTGTACATAAAAAAATTTCGGTATCAATATTTTTTTTTTTTATTGCTTTATTAATTTCTTATGTATTTCTTTTTTTTCGACCGTTTGATTTTGTTGTTTTTTTAGCGACATTTGTCGCTAAAATCAATTAATTTCAGCCATTGAAATTAAAAGTATTAATTTTTATATGAATTAATTGAAAAAACACAATTTGCATTGACTCTGTACACAAAATCACGTTTCTGAGCAATTTTGGGGTTGATAAACTTTTTTCAAAGGGGCGTGGCTTAAAAACGGCACGCACAAGCGAGACAAATTTGGTCTCAAAAGTTGCGCGCGACTTGAAAGTAAAAAGTCATGGAGCGGCGCGGTGAAAGCTTTTCGCATTCCGGAGTAATCGTGCGAAACGTTGAGGGGTGGGGGGCTTTTAGGCCCCCCAGTCTTTTTAGGGTTAAAGATACTGCCTTGCATTATTGATGTTTACCTAATAGGTAAATCACTTTCATGTCTTCTTTCATCTGTTTTTATTCTAAGGTTGATGGGACCTAGGCGTAAGCTGACCAACGCCATAGCCAGGTGGCACAGCCAAGCCAAACCTTTCAGCAACAAACTAGAACAGGTGTATGCAGACAGGGAGGAAACAGCCATGCAAGAAATGGCCATACAGCTCTCGGAGGTAACATGTTTATAGGGGTAGGCACCAAAATGGCACCATGGCATCTGGCATGATATTGTTTTTATGCGCACAGCCACTTTTCTACATGTACATGTGTATGGTATGGGCACATCATGGGGCAATAATCATCATCATCAGATCATTATTTCAACATTCTAGGCCTACAGGTATAACACTGGGTCCCATTTAATTACACGAGCAAATGTACTGTACACTATCTATAGACCTTTAATGATAGACATGCTTCGTAATTGGTTAGCAGTGCACATATGAAATTAATTTAGGAACAGTGCCATTTCATTGCTTACATGTTTAACCTTTACTGTTTTAGGGTATTGCGAGCTCCACCTTGACTGGGGGATGGGTAGGCTCTAAGGCTAGTTTATAGCCAATTTTTGTTTTCGGGTTGTCCGTCCGTCCGTGCGTGCGTGCGTGCGTGCGTCCGTCCGTCCCACTTCTCGTTACCGCGATATCTCAAGAACTGTTTGAGGTAGAAACCTCAAACTTGGTACTAGTATGTAACCCCATATGAAGATGAACTGATTAGATTTTGGGGTAAGTAGGTCAAAGTTCAGAGGTCACATAGGTCAATTTACATGATATTACATGGAATTACTGGTTTTTAGCACCGTTACCGCGATATCTCAAGAACTATCTGAGGTGAGAACTTCAAACTTGGTACCAGTATGTATCCCCATAGAAAGATGAACTGATTAGATTTTGGGGTAAGTAGGTCAAAGGTCAGAGGTCACAGAGGTCAATTTACATGATATTACATGAAATTACTGGTTTTTAGCACCGTTACCGCGATATCTCAAGAACCGTTTGAGGTAAGAACTTCAAACTTGGTACTAGTATGTATCCCCATACGAAGATGAACTGATTAGATTTTGGGATAAGGAGGTGACAGAGGTCAATTTACATGAAATTACATGAAATTCTTGGTTTTTAGCACCGTTACCACGATTTCTGAAGAACTGTTTGAGGTAAGAACTTCAAACATGGTACCAGTATGTATCCCCATAGAAAGAGGAACTGATTAGATTTTGGGGTAGTTTTACATTGTTATCACCATATCTCAACTAATTTGTATTCATGACTAGGAGGAGATAAGTTGGGTAGGCTTTTATTCTGGTTATCACAATATTTCAAGAGCAGTTTGAGCCATAAACTGAATTTAGGCGGAGGCATATAGGAGACGCAGTCGCATTCATCTTGTTTTTAAATATTTGGCTAATTCGAAGTGATTTTACACCAATTTTACGTGGAAAAAATTTCATTGCCAGAAATATATGTAAGCCTTTTATATGAAGTGCAAGTTTTATTGGATTCTTTAAAATGTTTTTTAAATTCTTTAAAAAGAAAGAGCAGTCGGAAGCACAGGTCCTTGAGGAGGAAGAACTAAGGAGAAAGGTTAAGGGGTGCCTGATTTGAATGCACAATCGTTTCGGATTCGGATATTCGACTGCAAGTTCATGTAATCTCCTCACCTCACATGTCAATGATTTTCATTTTCTTTCGTCTTTGATCCTAGTGTTCCATGCAAGTGCCTATATTAGCACAGTTGAAATTTGATTCCTTCTTCCTTGTGAAGATTTTCAAAAAAATGAGGAGGAGGGGGGGGGGGGGGGGGGGGGGAGGGGAGGGTCCTTTTTATTTTTGTGTTTTATATTTTGGTACATACAAATGCTATTGTGTCACTGTTTTTCTTGCCTGCGTAAGCAAAAAGCGAGGCGACGGCGGCGGCGTCAGCAACTTTGGAAATGCTCTCATTTAAAAAATATGTTTGATTTCCATGAAACTTGAGCGCAAGGGTTTTAGAGTATCGCAAATAGTGTGGAACAAATTCAGGTCAAAAATCAAGGTGAAAATGTAAATTAAGGTCAGTTGAGTTAAATTATGTTAAAAAAAATTAACCTCCGGTTAAGTTTTTGAATTTTTACTTTATTTTTTACTTTTCTTCAAATTCTTTGAAGCTTGGCATCATTCTTGGTAGGGATTGTCTTCATGGCACCCTCTTTCAAATGAATACCCAAATCTTACATTTTCATCACATTAAAGGTTCCCTACATGTATTAACAGTTTAACTTTTGTCTCTACAGTACGTGTATGTACATGTACATGTATCATACACATGCATTTGACTTCTTCTCAAAACTTTGCTAGTGGTGGATTTCAACCAAAGCTGGCAGGGATCATCATTAGGCAAGGAAAATCTAAGTTAATATAAATGTGAGCACCTACCAATATAGGGGGGGGGGGGGTCTTTGGGCACCACCCCCGAGAGCACCATTACTTGCAGTAAGTAGATTCATATTTGCTTCTTCCTCTATAAGCCTTGTTGCAATATTGTTAGCGAACTTGGTAGGTATCATCCTTAGAGGAAGAATACCTCAATTTCTGAAACAGGGTACCTTGCCTCCAAGGGGTCAGGGGCAGCACCCCTGTTGTGAAAATGAGATATTTTTTCTAAAATCTGTGAAATATAACAATAATGCTGGATCCCTTGCTGCTCTTTAACTACACAGGCATGGACATGATTGAAAAGAAAAGGTAAAGGGGAGGGGGGGGGGGGGCTTGCTAGTGCTATTTTATAAAACACCCGCAATAGATGAATTAATAAATTAATGAATAAGTTAATAAATTAATAAATAAATGAATGCATGAATTAATCAATATGAAATTTTAAATTCTTAAAGAAGTTCTCCAGTTATTTGATTATATATGTGAATTACTACACTCCTGTGGCAGTATTACTAACATGGGAAAACGCTATTCATGCAACACCCCATTTCTCTAAGGGTGTTTGCTCGTATATGATTTAAGTGTAGCCTCTCTGTGTTTCAAAGATCTGTGTAATATGAAGGACATGACATATTTTCCCATAAAAGGGCTGGTGGTAGACCCCCCCCCCCCAACGTGTGCCGCGACAGCTTTGATGATTCGTAGACAATTGTTAGAATATGGAATATTAGTAATTAAAACACTGTTTGACATATCGATATTTAACTTCATGGGCTTATGCATAAATACTAGATGCCCTGTCTTCTTTATGTAACATTTTTTTTTTGAAGAATTTTAGCGCTGAAATGACCTCTGTACATGTGCTGAAAATGATTATTAATTTGTGATGTCAGCACCGAATTCAAAAGGATCGTTTTCTGAAGCCTATCACTTCAAGCTAAAAATACGTGCGTGTGGTTACCACACAGATGCTTTAACGAAATAAACAAAAACATGACTGATAATGAAAGAAACAATTTGTGAAGTTTTCTGTTTGCCACTTACATGTATTTCATTATTACCGCCTTTATTAGCTCATATTCATCCTATGTGTAAATATTTACCACGTTACAGATAAGCGTACTGCTAACAGTCATTTACACTTTTGAACCAAGTTGCTATAGGCCTACTTATTATGTTCACCATGGTCACTGTTATCACAGCAAAGAGACTGACTTTATTATAGGTTTTCCCGGTCAATTTCGCAGATTTGTCATTCAATTTGATAAGGGAGGCATTCAAATTCGCGAAAAAGATTTGTGCCATGAAATTTATCATTCAAATTCATTTTGAGGTCATTCAAATTCGCACTTCGGTCAAGACATTTAGCGTTTACATCATTCAAATTTAAATATGCGTGGAGAGCTACCTCGCTTGGAAGCGTCTTTTCGAGCATTCAAATTCGCACGTGGGCATTCGAATTCGTAATGAGTTCATTCAATTTAGCATGTATAGGCGTACATCCGATGAAGACAGGAATAGGCTGATTGATACATTTGAAGGACACCAGGCAGACTACTTAGAACTTGCAGACGCACTCGGAATCAAAAGAAGTACCGCCAGGTCTATAGTAGCCGCCTACCTGCGGGAAGGGAGACGTGACAAGTTGCCACGAGGAGGGGCGAAAAACGTCAAGCTTGACGACGAAATGCGAGCCAGACTCCGACTTATTATTGATGCCAACCCCCTCGCTACCCTTCACCAGATGAAGAGGGACTTGGAGGCAGCACTGCCCCAGAAGCCCCCTGTTTCGGTGAGCACTATCGGAAGGGCACTCGATGGAATGATGATTAGCTTGAAGCTAGCCGAAGATGTGCCGGATGCCAGAAATGATCCGAGAATCCTGGACAAGCGCGTCGAGTACGCGAACTGGTTCATGGAAGAAGGCGTGATCAGTCACTGTGTATTCATTGACGAGTGTGGCTACAACATATGGACCAGGCGGTCATTTGGAAGGGCTGCTCGAGGAGTCCCGGTTCGCCGAGTTGTCAATCGTCAACATGGTAAGAACTGTAACGTCACCTTTGCCGTGTCGGGAGAGATTGGCCTTGTTCAAATCAGAAGAAAATAAAATAAAAATAATAAATCAGAAGAAAAATAAAAGAATGTTATTGATTATAGAAAAACACACCCATGTGTGCAGAAAACTCATAAGGAAAGAATGAAAATACCAAATAATTATCAACTGACAAAATTTACTGGAACTACATTTGATTTTGAATGCTCAACGTGTTAAGTTGAATGATCCGAAATGAAATTGAATGCTGGAATAACAGTATTGCGCAATTCCCTTGCCATTCTTTGCTAAATTGAATGAACGTTTTGCGAACTAGGTGCATTTAGTGCGAATTTGATTGACAAAAACTTAGATTCAAATGACATAAATACAAATTCGAATGATATGAAAATGAATTTGAATTACAAATCGGCTGTGCGCGACCTAAATCCTTGAAATTTAATGCACGCAAAATGAAATTGACTGACGATCTTACGAAATTGACCGGGAAAACCTATATTATAGGTTTTCCCGCCCAATTTCATCAGAGTTGCAATCGAATTCATGAATAGGCGTTCAAGTTCGAACAATTTTCGTCAACTCTCTGCTCTCATGGTTCATTTTCATTCTTTGAGCATTCAATTTTCTTTTCATATCATTCCTTTTAAATTTTATTTCATTCAATTTAGAGAGAATCCATTCAATTTAACGACGCGAAGTTGTCATTCAATTTCGTGCCAGCTGGGTAGACGTTCAATTTTGTCCCACATACCAATTTCAATTTCATTTCCAGGCACACACCTTCGCACTTTGAACGTTCGAATTCAATTAACATAAACAATTTTTTTTTTTAATGTAATTATTACCTCATTTTTTAACGTCATATGCACCCGTTTTTTCGCTGTTTTTGATTATATAATTTCCTTCTTATTTTCAAACTTTCATTTTCAAAGTTTATTTTAATCATATTTCATGTTTATTCCTAGAGTGTCGGCCAGATCTAGGGGTCTTGCTGGTTGTCAAATGCTTCAGCCAACCTAACTCTGTCCGTATTCGAGATATTCATGTACTCTCCTCGAGCCGACGCCATAGTCGTGTATAAATGAATTGTATGCAGCACCCCCAGAATTTTTTGAGGGGGTGCACAGCACCCCTAGAAGGCTGGGGATGCGGGGATGCTGTAGGGGGTGATGTAGCCAGAAAAATACTGATGACTTTTTTGTGTTTTGCTTGTCAGACATTTTTGGAGTTAAAAAGAGACCCCAAAACGCTGAGGACCTTTTTTGTGTGTGTTTTTGCTTGTCAGAGATTTTTGGATTTAAAAAGAGACCCCATAACGCTGAGGACTTTTTTTTTTTTGCTTGTCAGAAATTTTGTGAATATCACAAAATCCTGGATCCGCAGCTGGCTGTAGCACCCAAGTGTTTTTTTATAGGGGACACATGCCCTTACACAACAACAACAAAAAAAAAATTTGCTCACAGCACCCCCAGTAACAAAATCGTTCCAAGGGGCCTGATTGTATGTATATGAAAGCGGAGTATATGAGCTGTTGCTTCGATGACGGTTTGTCAGAGGAATGAGAAAGTTCAATATAAGGCAAATGTCCCATTTCAAGGTGCATAAAGTTTGCATAATTTATTGACAAACAGATGCAGATTACAAAGAACATAAGCAGTAACGAAAAATGCTGAAAATGCTTGCCTATTCGTGAATTTGAATTCCTTAACGTTCATCGGGTCAGTGCAGGTGCGAATTTGAATGCATTTTACGTGCATTTTTAATTTGAACGCGCTTTTAACACGTTTATGTGAGAAAATTATGAAATCACATGCTAATAAAATTAAATTGAATGAACTAGTTAGCTTTTTGAATGTTGATCTCGGTGATCATTCAAATTCGCTCGAAATTGAATGATTGCATCTTTAAATCGGATGCAATTTTGACGAAATTGGGCGGGAAAACCTATATTATTTTTTGTCTGTTCTACCAAATTGGAAGCGACTTGTGTACAATTTAATGAAACTTTTCGTGTGATAGTGTCTGAAGGGTTGTGTGTGTGTTGGGGGGGGGGGGGGGGGGGGTCATTTTTTCCACAGTAATTTTGCCCAGATTTGGGGAATACCGCTGGCCCTCTTATGGTAATTTTGATTGGAACGACGAAATAGATGAAAAACAGGGAGGTTCTCAATTTATTTTGCTTTTGTCAATAAGCCTTTAAAGAGAGAGAGGGAGATTATTACAAGTAAGTATTTATTTATTTTTGTTTAACCCCTGGAAAGGGTTGTTTTCAGGCTTAATCTTCTCAAGAGGGGTGGAATGGGGAGCAGTCGTTTGGGCCACTTGGAGGGAAACTGGAAAAAAAAAATGAATCAATACGTTCCAAGTCGACCAGGACAAATTAATGTAAAGCAAAAATGAAAACAAAATTTGGCAGGACATGTATATTGAAATTTCCATACTTTACGTGTAATGTATCTGGGACTAGGGGGGGGGGGGGGGGTAATTTTGATTCATTCCGCTAGCGCGCGGAGAAAAATTCGGATAAAACGACTAGGCGGAGATTGTAGGTCCAAACTATTGAAAAAATGTAATTTCATTAAAATAAAAGTGGCTTTGACCACAACGGAATAGTCTTTTGGCAGACGGTCATTTCCCATACTTTACATGTATATATGGGACTACGATGGGTGAGGCAACGTTGAAACATTCCGCTAGCCCTCAGTTTTGGGAAAAACGAGAAAAAAAGACGGAAGTAAGTTGTCCGGCCCCTTCCCTATATACATTATACATAGAGTAAAGAAAATATATCCGTCTGCAAAAAGACAACCCCGCTATAATCAAAACCATATAAATTTTAATGAAAGATCATGTTTTAGATAGAGTACACGTTGCTCTTCAACTTCCACCTAGTCGCTTTTTTCGGTATTTCTTCTGAGCGCTAGCGGACCGATTCAAAGTAAGCTGTCCGGCCCCTCCCCTTTATGGAAAATATGTCTGTCTGCAAAAAGACTAGTCCGTTGTGGTCAAAACCATATAACTTTATTTTATGAAATATGATTTTTTTTCGATAGAGTAGACATCGCTCTTCAACTTCCACGTAGTTACTTCTTTCGGTATTTTCTCTGAGTGCTAGCGGCCCGATTCGAAGTAAGTTGTCCGGCCCCGCCCCTATATACATTTTCGTAGAATAGGGAAAGTATTTCCGTCTGCAAAAAGATTAGTCCGCTGTGTTCAAAACCATATAACTTTTAATGAAATATAATGTTTTCGATGGAGTAGACCTTGCTCTTCAACCTCCACGTAGTCGCTTCTTTCGGTATTTTCTCTGAGCGCTATAGCGGCCAGATTCGAAGTAAGTTCTCCGCCCCCCCCCCCCTCCCCATATTACACGTAGAGTAAGGTAAATGTCCGCCTGCAAAAAGACTAGTCCGCTATGGTCAAAACTATATAACTAGAATTTTAATGAAATATCATTATTTCGATAGAGTTGACCTTGCTCTTCAACGTCTACCTATAGTGGGGTTTTTTGTGTGTGTGTGTTTGTGTGTGCGCGTGTATTTTCCCTGAGCGCTAGCAGACCGATTCACATTTCGTTGTTTGTCCCCACCCAAAGGCGTAGGTGGCGGGGGTGGGGGAGCTGGGGTTCACCCCTCCTGAGAAATTTGAATGCGCCGATATCGCTGCCATAATATACTTGGGTACTTTATGCCCGAATACGTAATTTTGGTACATTTTTCTCTCCCTCGCACAATTTTGAAAATAGTAAGTTGAAATTCCGGCGAAATGCGTCAGCCTCCCTCGTGAAAATGTGGCTGTACGCATAATATGCCACCCAAATACATAATTATTACATGTAGAGTATAGAAAATTGCCGTCTGCAAGAAGACTAGTCCGCTATTATAGCTTTAATAAAATATCATTTTCTAATAGATTAGACCTTGCTCTTAATTCAACCTGTACATCTAGTCGCTTCTTTCGGTATTTTCTCTGAGCGCTCTAGCGGACCGATTCAAAGTAAGTTGGCAGCCCCCCCCCCCCCCCCCCGGTTTCATTTTACAAGTAGAGTATGGAAAATGACTTTCACCAAGAAGACTAGTCCGCTATTGTCAAGGTGTTTATTTTTTTCTATAGAATGCATTAAGCTTTCTCTCTACCCTACAACCAGTCGCTTATATTGATTTTTTTCTGTGCTATATAGCCGGTCGACCGCTCCAAATTTAACCCCCACCTTTCTTCTTGATATTGTCATATCACGACAGGCGTAAGCCCCCCCCCCCCCCCCCCCCCCCCCCATTGCGAAAATGGGCCCGTATGATCAACATCTCTCTCTATATCTGCGATTTTCGTTCATTATTATTTTGTGCGGGATTAGGGTGAGTAATTTTTGTCCGTAAAATTTGTGTGTCACGATCATAAAGCACGCTTATATATTGTGGTACATGTCGATCGGACGGCCCAGAGGGAACATGGGTTAAAGTCTTTATCAAGATGTTTGTATTTTTTATTTTCTGTATTTTTTCTTCTTTTTCTGGACATCGCTTTTGGTAAAGCTGTAACTAAAGGGCATAATCTTGATAGTGTCCCTTCAAATACAAACTTATGTCCCAAAACAGATAGGAAACCAACTCTAACTGCACCAGGGGGAGATGGAGAGAGTTGGGGGGGGGGGGACCTAGGACTAGATGTTTGTATTTTTGTTAAAGTTATTTGCTGTGAAATTTCTGTGAAATTTCTATTAATATTCATGTGATGGTGGGGGGGGGGGTGGTCCAAACATGTTCCCTAATATTAAGTTCTATATGAGCAAACACTGATATCTGACGGGAATGTCGAGAAAAGTTATTTTTCTATATATAGGTTTTCCCGATCATTTCGTCAAAACGTCAATTTTATAAAATGTGCATTCAATTTCGTCCTGGACACTTTGGAATTTCGTCTTTGGTAGATCAATTTCGTTAAATCTTCATTCATTTTCGTTATTTGTGTACCCATTTTCGTCAATTGCAAATAAAATTCGTCTGTCACAGTGGCTGGGCAAGATAAAGCAGAATCAATTTCGTCTATGTGCATTCCTTTTCATCAGAATTTCAATCAAAATCGTCACTCAGACATACAGTGTATTTAATGTTGTGATTCGTGCGTTTACTTGCAACATTCAATCATAAAAACACATTTTCTGTTTACAGCACACACAACCTCACTCATATGGAGGTGTCGTGGTATAGTGGTTCTTTCACTTGACTCTCAATCCAAGGGTTGAGGGTTCGAATCTCAGCCCGGCACTAGCGTCTTTTGGCAAGACTTAATCCACATTTGCCACTCTCCACCCAGGTGTAGTATACCTGGCAGGATTTATTCCTTGAAATGCACTGTGCGCTGATTACGGCTGCCAGAGCTAAAGCAAGCTAGGGTAATAATATCCAAAACCCTTTGGAAGTGCATAGGGACGTTATATCATAATGTGATATGCGCTATACAAGAGCAGTGGTATTATTATATCTTCACAATATCCACTTCAATGATGCTCACACATACATTAAAAAGTCACACAATATATATATAACATTTCATTAAAGACACTATGATTGGATGCAACTGAAGCAGTGCATATTCTCCAAACATAAATAAATATATACAACATAAAACATGAGAAACATAATCTTCATAGTTCGTGGTTAAGTGAAAACTTTCCATATAAATTTATAAACATAAAATCTGCCCATTTCTGAATTACATGGCATGAACGATGTGATCACAAATATATATATATACAATTAAAAAAATTTAAAGGGAGTACGTGTCAAAACATAATACGTTCTTAAAGAGTTATTTTGGGTTCCTCTTCCATGTCTTTGTTTACATCTATCCTGCGATCTCTTGGCGTGCGATACATCGGGCAAGGTAGGTCTGCGCGTGATGAAACCATCGTGGACACTTGTCCGCAGTGATGACTTCAACGTTGGCCTCTGTTACTTCTTGGACGCATCTTGCCCGCCAAGTCTGAAGATTGACCCCTGCTTCCCTGGCCGCATCACCATCCCCTAGTCTTGTCTGCAACTCAGGTAGACTCAGATTACGCTTGGCAGCTGCCTTGAATGCGAAATGTGCCATTTCCACCGGCTTAAGGAATGGCGAGTACGGTGGGGTGCGGCGAATGACCACGCCCTCGAAACCCTCTGGCACCTGGGCGTTAACGTGGGGACGGGCATTGTCGTAGATGAGGTAGATAACTTCCCCATCAGGTATCATCTGACGTGCCTCGGCGCACAGCTCGGCGATGAATTACTGGAAACTTTCAAGTGTTGTTGTGGCCAGTCGGATGGAGTTATGCATCAGTCCGAATTCATTAATGGACCACCCGTCTGGCTAGTTGTCCTCTCGGCGCCCTTCCGTAGGATCTTCGAGTCCATATCTTAAACCCGCACTCGTCGACGAAGATGCAGTGTCCCAGTAGGCCTTCTTGGAGAAACCACTGGGCATACTCGGCGCGCTGATCCAGCACCCTTGGGCGTTTCTGCCTCCCGGGACGTCTTCAGCGAGCTTGAGAGTCAGTAGCATGCCGTCGAGTGTACGTGCTGGTAGCCTTTTGACAAGGCCTCGTGACTTGGCTATTTTCCTCGTCATGCTGTGCCTGAGATGAGACTAGGCGGCGACGAAAAGAATCAACACGGCCCGGGGGAACGCGCGATCGACCGACTTTAGTCGCGAGGCCTTTTGGAACCTGGGTTTCCATCGTCCGATATGAATTATTCACGAGTTGACATTCGTATGCTAACACGCCTACCGAGGATTATCGACCAATCACAACGGTATCTGCGGGGGTTGCTTTCCATGATTGATGTAGTAGTAGCTTGCACGGGGCCGCGCTAGCTTGAGATGAATGCGAATTTGCATACCAAATGTATGCTGACGTCATGCGAAGATACGTTTGCTAATTGGCTCCTACCTATAAGGTAGCAGATCCTCGCTAGGAACAAAGGATAACATAAGAAAAACAGGCCAGGTTCCAAAAGGCCCTCGGATTCACGTCGCTCGATCGCGCATTCACCGGGCTGGGCGGCTAGTCTTGTTATGCAGCCACTACTAGCTTACTTGCCGAGAAAAATAGCCAAGTCACGAGGGCCTTGTCAAAAGGCTAGGGTGCTGGTGGAGATCGCCGGCTTCTGTGGAAGGCGTCTTGGTAGCTCTGCGTTGATCTGCACGAGGGTGAGCAGTGGGCTGTTCCTTGCAGCTCGTCCCGCATCTCCTGGTCGATCTTGTTTCGTTGGGCACTTCCTCTCGGCCGAGCATCCCTTCTGTTGTTCTGCAGGTAGACAACAATGATCGATGTGGCCGTCAGCCGCCTGATACCAGGTGTGTTGGCGACTTCCAGATAGTCTCCGTCTTCACCAAGGAAGGCTTCTATGATTCTATTTCTATCTTGATTGCAGACCCGATTGTATGGTCCTCTCCGTCTGTTTTCCGCAGCAGCCATATTTGGATGATGGTGTGATAATGCAAATGGAAATTATATGGATTATAGACCTATAACGTAATTTTATTAGCATTTTTTCTTTTAAAAGTCAAGACAGAAAAAGCTTTAATAAAATGAGATTGCATGCGAGCAATTCCTTATATAAATATGAAGATTAAACTAAGAGTGGCGTATCCAAGATTATCTTATTTTTATGTGCCACCCAAAACCAAATCTGACATCGAATGAAAGGAAAGAAAGGATAACTTTTTCCTTGCTTGTCCTAAAATTCAAAATAGAATGCATCTGATGATTTTTTTTCGTCAGGCGTGAGCTCCCCCCCCCCCCCCCCCCCCCCCCCCCCCCCCCCCCCCCCGGGATGGCCTCCGTGTTATGAATTGAATTAACTAGTAACCAACAATAGCAGCAAATTTAGTTGGGGAGCCCACGAGGCTGTCTTTCTATTAACCCTCCGAGAAAGCTTGTAAAAGGCCCACCCCGCAAGACTGACGTGACAGTCCGGGCATGCATGAGTGGCGGATTTAGGGGGCTTTTTTCTTTTAAATTGTACCCCCTTTTCGAACTGATAACTTTTTTTGCTTGTCTGAGAATTATAGAGGAAAACTGGACCCATAAAATCTGATACCCCACGCCCTCCACTAAGCGACTTTTGGAGGGCTGGCGAGAAGAAAAAATCTTTCCACCCCTCCCCCGATTGAGCAACTTTTGGAGGGCTGGCGGAAAATCCCCCCAATTGAGTTTTGGAGGGCTGGCGAGAAGAAAAATACAAATCTCCCTTCAAGCAGTTCCCAAAGTTGACAGCCCTGCATTAATTTTGCGCCCCCACCCTTTTACTACATCCTGCTTTTGCCCTTGTCATAGAATGTCAGTGTCAGACTCATATCCATAACAGGGTTCAGAAGCCACCTCCCACTACATTGTCGGTCTCTCAGGGCTGTCGGTGCCAAATACAAGTAAAGGACGAACAGCAAGCAAAAAACCTCGATGAGCCAAGTTTTGGCAAACTGACATGGTTCCATCGGCAAGGCCACCGGCAACGCCACCACCTCAATCATGTCAATCGGGATCGCAGAGGCGTAGACCGATCGAGCCTAGATAGTGCTAGACACCTATCATTAGGTCATAAATAACAAATAACGGAATTCACGTGTAGTATGGCAAATTATTATTTATTTTTTTTTGTCAAAAGCAATTCCCGGGGATTTGTGAGGGGTTTATTGGACTTATGGAGCCTTATAAAAAAATAATACCCTTTCAGAGCTTTAATTTCATGTAAATCGCATTTTTCATAATTTCAAATAAATAGTAGGGGAATCAAATTCATTCCTAAACCCCTGTTTTCATGTGTTAACCTACATGACCTATGGGAGCTGGCATATTCCCGGGGATTTATGTTGGTTTACTGAACTCATCAAGCCTTAATTATACCTTTTCAGAGCTTTACATTTCATGTAAATCACATTTTTTACACTTTCAAAGAAAAACAAAGGGAATTATAATCACCCTAAAATTCCTTGTTTTCGCGTGTGCCTATGGCAGGCGAGACGTTTTTGGTCAAAAGCATGCATATTCCCGGGGATTTGTGTGTGAGTGGGGGGGGGGGGGGGGGGGGGGTCTTTTCAATTTTTGATCATTCACTTAGCTTTTTCAAAGCCTCATATTACATGTAAATTACATATTTATATTTTCAAATAAAAATTATGTGAATTATAATCATCCTAAAATTCCTTGTTTTCGCGTGTAAAGCTATGGCAGGCGAGACTTTTGGGGGTCAAAAGCATGCATATTCCTGGTGATTTATGCGGGGTATATTCAACTAGTTGAGTCTTAATTATATATTTTCAGAGCTTTAAATTTTATCCAAGGAACATTTTTTTAAATTTAAATTCAATTCTGGGGGGATTATAATCATTAAAAAATCCTCGTTTTTTTGAATGTTAACCTATGGGAGCTAGAAGGCCAAAAGCATGCTTATTTCTGGGGATTTATGCGGGGTCCCTTGCACTTTTTGAGCCTTCATTAAGCTTTTTCAGAGTTTCAAATTACATGTAAGCCACTAAATTCACTAAATTCAAGGTAATATTAGAGGAACTATAATCATTCTTAAAATCCATGTTTTCACGTGTTAACCCTATGGCAGATGACTCTGTCAAAAAGCAGGCATGATCCCGGGGATTCATAGCAGCATTTATTGACAATAAAGGTTCAAGAAATTTAGGGGGCTTTTTTCTTTTAAATTGTACCCCCGTTTAGAACTGATAACTTTTTTTGCTTGTCTGAGAATTAAAGAGGAAAACTGGACCCATAAAATCTGATACCCCACGCCCTCCACTAAGCGACTTTTGGAGGGCTGGCGAGAAGAAAAAATCTTTCCACCCCTCCCCCGATTGAGCAACCTTCGGAGGGCTGGCGAAAAATCCCCCCAACTGACTTTTGGAGGGCTGGCGAGAAGAAAAATACAAATCTCCCTTCAAGCAGTTCCCAAAGTTGACAGCCCTGCATTAATTTTGTGCCCCCACCCTTTTACTACATCCTGCATTCGCCCTTGTAATAGAATGTCAGTGTCAGACTCATATCCATAACAGGGTTCAGAAGCCCCCTCCCACTACATTGTCGGTCTCTCGGGGCTGTCGGTGCCAAAGACAAGTAAAGGACGAACAGCAAGCAAAAACCGTCGATGAGCCAAGTTTTGGCAAACTGACATGGTTCCATCGGCAAGGCCACCGGCAACGCCACCACCTCAATAATGTCAATCGGGATCGCAGAGGGGTAGACCGATCGAGCCTAGATAGTGCTAGACACCTGTCATTAGGTCATAAATAACAAATAACGGAATTCACGTGTAGTATGGCAAATTATTATTATTATTTTTTTTGTCAAAAGCAATTCCCGGGGATTTGTGCGGGGTATATTGGACTCATCGAGCCTTATAAAAATAATACCCTTTCAGAGCTTTAATTTCATGTAAATCGCAGTTTTCATAATTTCAAATAAATAGTAGGGGAATCAAAATCATTCCAAAACCCCTGTTTTCATGTGTTAACCTATGGGAGCTGGCATATTCCCCGGGGATTTATGGGGGGTTTACTGGACTCATCAAGCCTTGATTATACCTTTTCAGAGCTTTACATTTCATGTAACTCACATTTTTTACACTTTCAAAGAAAAACAAAGGGAATTATACTCACCCTAAAATTCCTTGTTTTCGCGTGTAAACCTATGGCAGGCGAGACGTTTTTGGTCAAAAGCATGCATATTCCCGGGGATTTGTGTGTGGGGGGGGGGGGGGGGGGGGGGTCTTTTCAATTTTTGTGCCTTCACTTAGCATTTTCAAAGCCTCATATTACATGTAAATCACATATTTATATTTTTAAATAAAGAATTATGTGAATTATAATCATCCTAAAATTCCTTGTTTTCGCGTGTAAAGCTATGGCAGGCGAGACTTTTGGGGGTCAAAAGCATGCATATTCCTGGTGATTTATGCGGGGTATATTCAACTAGTTTAGTCTTAATTATATATTTTCAAAGCTTTAAATTTTATCCAAGGAACATTTTTTTTAAATTTTAATTTAATTCTGGTTTTTTGAATGTTAACTTATGGGAGATAGAAGGCTAAAAGCATGCTTATTCCCGGGGATTTATGCGGGGTCCCTTGCACTTTTTGAGCCTTCATTAAGCTTTTTCAGAGTCTCAAATTACATGTAAGCCACTAAAATTCACTAGATTCAAGGTAATGCTAGAGGAACTATAATCATTTTTAATATCCATGTTTTCAGGTGTTAACCCTATGGCAGATGACTCTGTCAAAAAGCAGGCATGATCCCGGGGATTCATAGCAGCATTTATTGACAATAAAGGTTCAAGAAATTTTCTTTTAACTATCCATCCTTTTTCTCGGGCAAAAATCTGACTTGTAAAAGATAGAGTAATATATGAAATATCAAGAAAAAATGAGACATCTTTCCACGTATACCTGCATGTGGCGAACGTATTTTTCCGAGTCTGTTTTTAACACAGCAGTTTACGCCTCCAAAATGTACTACGGAAGTAGGTGAGAGTAATCTGTCTTGATACTATTAAAAGTCTTTGGTGCACGTACCACAATACGCGTGCTTTATTTCTGGACTGAGCACTCTTCGTATTTAAACTTTTTGATATAACCTTTGGACCCTCTCTTGAAAAGAAAAACACTCGCAATGCTTACAGTAGATATGTATGATATGTATGCTAGGCATGCATTACTGTTTTATTGTAATCATATTCCATATCTTAATATATACGGTTGATGTCCTTTGGAACCATCATTGGGCCATTATCTTGAATAGTTGAAATTGCCTGGCATGAATACTGATTTCATTGACTGGAGTAGCTTGAATCTCTTACTTGGGCTGGAAATATTACAAAATGGCGACGGCAAACGCTGAGATTCAGACGAGGATAGCAGGATTACGCGATGAAATCCTGTCCTACAGACCAGGCAAGGCTGTATCTTGTGATGATGAACGAGTGGTGTTTCCTGATAAGCTGGTCATTGGTCTGATTAATGTGAGCGGATACTTTTCCCTCTCGCACGGCAGCTTAGTCCCCGCCCTTAGACGCACTCTTCATGGAGACCCAGACCCGAGCAAGTATGCTGATAAACGTGGAACATCTACTGAGGATCAGGGGGAGTATCTGACGGATTCTATATCTGTCATAGAAAGAAATCCTCTCAGACTTGGTTTGTATATTAAAATGAAATAAATGTTTCGTTTGTTATTAATATGAAATAAAGTCACACTTCTACGATCCATGTATTCCAGTGGTCCTATTAAAGCTTAGGGATAAAACATAATTTCTTGCCGTCCATACTACCATGTGGTAGGCCTATTTGTATAACAATAAATGTCCATTTCACTCAAAATATGTCTGGGGAAAACAAACCAGCGAAAGACCGCTTACATCGCTTACAAAGATGATTATAATGCTGATAACATGAATCATAATGTATCAAGTAGTTATCCAGTGAGGTTATTAACCATAGTGTATGTCTTAGAAACACATTAGGGCGCATTTTTAAACTTTTTTTGTTAAAACCGTAAGTTTGAAGATGACCATTATTTGAGACTTGAAAGCATGCCTCCAAAGGATATTCGATAGCATGAAGCTGAAACCATATCGATATGGATACACTATTTGTTAAGCAGGTACAAGGGTGAAGGCAGGGAGTGGTTGGGTCGAAGTTTTCAAATACCGGATACTAATACCTCTGCGATGCCGGTTGTATCGAAGTTCGAACAATTAGAAAGCGTATTTATCCCAAATAAAATTCGTCAAGCATGGTTTTGTGACCTCATAGTAAGCCTGAGGTATGCTTCTATTCCAGTTAATTTGTCCAGTTTGTACATTACGGCACAAACTATTATTTGTATATCTTTAAAGACATGATCGTATAAGCGTCCGTAATACTCATTTTGTTTTATAATTGTAGTATACTATGTTCAGTATGTAGAACCACACGAACTTGTTTTATGTTTATTCGCTATGAATGCCAACTGTTGGGTCCTTAGAACCACAGTGGTCCATGATATGTAAATTATATGTACATATTATGCTTCATCATGCAGATCTGCGAAAGGTTGTAAAAGATCTTGCTGGAAAAGTTGGATGTTTCGTGATGTTCATAGAGTAAGTAGATCCTCTTTGTATTCCATTGTCATGATCATACAGCTGTTTTATTGAAATCAATTGACACCGCCTTTTTAGTAACTATGAAAAACTTTCATCGATAGCTTAAAGGGAGCGACAAGTCGCAATCTATGGGCGCTTTTACAGTTGGCTGCTCCTTTCTCTGGATCAAAGTTCAAAGAGACTTCAATTTACCGTGCGCAGCTAATAAAAGTTCGCACATTGACCCAAATTTGAGTAAACAAGATCGCGCGTTCTTTATTCCAGTATTTGAATCTCATTGGTCGGTTGCGTATGGAGGGATTCGAGTTAACGATCGCGCGAGGAATCCGGCAATAACATTCCTTCGGTAGCGCACGATTGGACCTGATTGTATCCGAATTTCCCCGAGTCAGGCCAACTGGTCAGGCCCATGGATTACGACTTGCCACTCCCTTTAAGATGATTTCGGGAAAAACAACAACTGTCAATGTCTGTCTGCATCAAGGTCAGGATAAATGACTGTCGACATGCATGTACTATAATGGACTATAATGTATACACGTTTTCCCTTTTTTCATCCACTGCATTATATTATGGTAAATATGTTGATTATCTACAATACTGTTGAGTATGTAACAATATTCCCAGACTTTCAGATAGATGACAGCAATTATTTATGAACTTCCAGATTGTATAGATGGTATTGTTATTTCCCCTCTCTCCCTCTCCTTATCCTTTTCTCTCTCTTTCTTACTCTGTTTCTATCTCTTCTCCTAACTCTATACTCCTTTGGGAATTACATACACTGCATGTTACTTTTTTTGCACATAAGGGATTCTCTGCTTAATCTTCGTCAGTTGAAGAACAGTGACACTTATGCCTACTACCTTGTCGTAATTCAAATTCAAAATTCTTTTATGGCACAGGCAGGTAGTGACAGCAAGAACATCATAATGGGTACATGTAAGGTGTCACATTTTCCACATCAAATTTCATTATGTGCTTAGTTCCAATAGTGAGTGCTTTATACTAGTATTTATATATTTATTCTTTGTCTTAATGTACTTGATAGTTACTCCCCCTTCTTCCTAGCTTATATTATTTTCTCTCTCCTCCCTTTCCCGTTCTTCTATAGCTATCTCATTTACTGTAATTGATTATTACCTTTATTTATATTTACTATTTGATCTTCATTTGTACATGTATGCAATTTTTATTTGTACACAAGATATATATCGGTCTTTGGACGGTTTGTCCTTGTTTTTACTAGTTTTTACCTTAATAAAATCCGATATATTTATATATATATATATATATATATATATATAATATTCAGAGAGAAAACTATGCAATATTTTGCATGGAGCTTTATGTACTCACAAGTTTAATGTGGTCAGCATAAGAGTAATGCTGCGTTGGAAAAGATACTTGAGTGATTTGATTGTTCAATACAATGCACTTATATTGCTATTAATAAGGCTCTTTATGTTCTGTGAGACAATTTTTCATACACTTTCATACATTCAACAGTACATGTATAGCCGTCAATGGTAATATAAAAATAAAAATCATTTCATAAGTATTCTATTTCACTGATAGGCCATGAAATTAATACTGCGCCCCCTGCCCATAAAAATGAAAGACTATACTCTGTTGCCAGTAAGCAACAACGATTGTCTTTGAAATTGTCTGAGCCATAGACAAAATTTTAGTTTATTTTTTGTTAATACTACTCTACAGATGCTAATCATCATTTTGTTCATGATTGCACATTAAACCGACTTAAGTGGCATGAAATTAAAGGAATATAAATACATTTTTAAAGAAAATGTATCAATTCGAGTACTGGTATGGACATGTGGGGAAATGTGACAAATTCCATTATAACACAACGTTTCATCCTAGTATTGTAAATTCTGGCCACATTTGAGTACATGCCTGTTGCTTCTTTTTGTTCCATGAATGATTAAATTGATTCTCTATCCTTCTAAAATAAGTTCCATGTATGGTTAAATTGATTCTCTATCCTTCTAAAATAAGTAATACATCTACATGTATATCTGAAATGGTGTGTTTATGTCTGTGCTTGGGCATGCACTGGGTATGGTTTAAAGACCAGTTTGAGTGTCATTTGCATTTAATGATTAATAATTCAATCGGGGAAATTCGTATTTTGAAATATTTGTGCAGCATTTTAACAGTGGTTTTTATTTTTACTCTCAGTCTTTCGTACAACTCATGGTCGGCTTTGGGGTTTAGCCTATTGAAGTAATTGTATTGGTAGGCTTCCTTGATATACATCTTGCACATTCAGAGTCCGGAGTTACACATGCATTGTTTAAAGTGTTTTAAAAAAATGTATCATCATCATCTGGTATGGGATGAATCATGAAGGGGTTAGCCTGAATCTTAAATTGCGCTTGTACGTGTAAATCATAAATAATATTTTATAAAATTCACTATGAAAGGAGTAAACAAATTTGTGGAATAATTCGGTGTCATATTTTAATTGTCCCTAATTCCATTTTTCTGTTTCATCTATTATGAGTTCTTTTCAAAAGAACATTTTCTGTTTTGGCCAATATTTGCAGATACTGTGCTGAAAAGGAAAGGAAAAGGAATGTGTATGCAGGGACGGATCCAGGATTTTGTAAAAAAAAAAATGTCCAAACATTTTATGACAGGCAAAAAAAAAAAAGATCAGATTTTTGGGGTGCGCTTTCTCTGCAGAATTTTCTTTTAAATAATATTTAAAAAAAAAGATTATCAGTTCGGGGCCACAATGTATACTTTACTTTCAATGGGGGGGGGGGGGGGGGCACAATGTATAGATTTGTTTCAAGGGGGGGGGGGGACAAATTTATACTTGTCTTTCAGGGGAGGGGGCACGTGACATAATTCCCCCCCCCCCCCCTAAATCAGCCACTGTGTGTGTGAGTGAGGGTATAAAGATCATTACTTTCAATGAGAAATGTTCCTTGCTAGTCGCCTTATTAAATACACTTTTTTAAAACACCTAATACATGTAGTGGTTATTCATGCATACAGACACACGCACAAACAATACAAATCGCTTGTGTGCGCCTTCTGAATTGTTTCGATCACTGCTTCGCTTTGTTGCCATTTTCTTCACTAAAGGCCATCAGACCGGGCCAAGGAAGGCAGGGGAGATCATGTACACGACACAAAGTTGTCACTTTTAGCCAGACATACATGTACATCAGTCACAAGTACATTCATGGTTTTTTTTTACTGTGTTTTGCGTTCGTGTTGTACAATCAGCTGTTTGTCGTAAATACATATTCATATGCATAACCGTATGATGGACTAACAATCTTGAATCTATACTGCAGTTGTACTATAAATAATTATTAGCATTATTTTGTGTTTTTATTGTATATGACATTGACATTAAGTATGTTAACTGTAACTACAATACGGTTTGTATGTGCATACATTTATATATATATATGTGTGTTAATAAAAACATAAAGAAAAAAAGAGATGACGTCATACTATATTATCTCGCTGGCGATGGCGAACTAGTCTGAAAAATTGTTTTCGGGTAAAAAGTGGGGTTATTGCGGTCTGTGCATAGCGCGTGTGTATAGTACATGCAGCTGGCTTGCGTGCGATAGGTTTTGGATGGGGCTCACATTAAAACGGAAAGAAAGAAACGGCCTGAATCTGAACTATACATGCAGTAATACTGATGATAATAATGAATAGAATCAGAATGACATAATGTGAGAGAGATGATGGAAGAATGAATATAAAAAGTAGTATAAGGAAAGACGGAAGTAAAAATTTATCGATGAATAACAATGCAATAGGGAGGATAAAAAGTTAAGAGATAGAAACATAACGTAAAGAGAGAGAGAGAGAGAAAAATTGTGGAAGGATAAAGAAAACCATGGCGAAAGATGGAAGAAAATATTAAAAGGGCAAAAAAAAAAGTCCTACGAAACTTAGAGATGAAAAGCAAACAGAAAAGAAAAAGAAATAATGCAAAATCGCCAAAATGATAGAAAGTCACATCAAGGAATAAAGAGCGAAAAGAAAACATAGAGAAAGAGAAAGATGATCGACGAAAAAAATAAAGATTAATATACGAAAAGATGGAAGAGGTGATAGAAGGAATCAACGAATAACACAACTAAAGTCAATATGTCTCTCTTTTGCGTTTTTTTTTGCGCGCCTCCAAGTGCCACCCGGGGCATGTGCCCCCTGCCCACCCCATTGTGCCAGTGACTGGAACCATGGGGGGGGGGGGGGGGCGAGGGACCCTTAACCTTACTCTAATCCTAACCCTATTTTAAATTCATGAGCATACGCCATTGTCATTCTCTGTGGACCCGTTTATGGTATCCCTCAATGTTATTGAAACTAGCCCTGTTGGTCATTATACGAAACGATAATTAGACCATATGGTAATTAAACTATACGGCCATTAGACCAAATGACAATTGGACCTAATGCTTATTAGACTGAAGCGTGTAGACTCAATGATGACAGACCAACTGAGGTTAAATTAACTAATGGACAAACTGACGTGCAGACCATATGGGTATTAGACCAATTGGGCTTAGACCATTTAATTTAGACGAAATGGCAATTAGCCCAAATGATAGTGGACCAAATGGTCATTAGACCAATTGGTTATTAGACCAACTGATATTAGGCCGAATGATGTTACACAAATTAGTTATAGGCAATACACCCTTTATTTTTAATCAAAACAACATGGAGCATGCGCCGTATAGTGTAGGCCCTCTACTCTTTTGTGCTTTCATTGATTATCACTAGATTGAAACGATAACATGCAGGTTTCAGGCATTTCTCAACCATTAAATACTTCATCATTAAAAAATGCGTGAATGAAAAGTAAAATTTACGCTTGAGACTGACAAAATAAATTGCTGTTCTATGTAGAGATTGATGGATTATGTGATATTTTCCTACCATTGAAGTTTATGATCAGCTCCTCGAAGGGGTGGAGAAGGGGCTATTTACGATTGCAGCTTTTTATTATTGTTGACGTTTTTAATCATCGTCAAGAGTAGGCCTATATATGAACGATTTTTAATTGGGGCATTTCCCTTTTATAATTGCAGGCCTTCTTGGATTGACTCTGTATACATACAATGTATCAATATCATCAAGGAGAGTACAGGTAAGTTAGATCCTATACCGTCGGGGTATTTCGGGGGTCGGGGAAATTCGTAAGGACCGCTATTCATAGAGAACTGCTATTCACTTAACAAGCGTTATGAATAGTGGTCCTATATGAATAGCCAGGTAATTTGTCTATGGTTTGCTCGCTATCTAAAAGGACCGCTATTCATACAAAACCGCTATTAGCCACGCGTTATGGATAGCGGTCCTTATATATAAGTGGTCCTTATGAACAGTGGTCCTTATGAATATCGCTCCTCATGATATTATGAAGAGGTTACCCCATACCGTCATGTGCAAATATAGGCGCTTTTGGTATAAGCTCCAGACTTTCACGAGAAGAAGGACCTTATTAATTTATCTAAACAATCAGGCGTTTTCCGTAACGAAACAAGACAAGACACACACAAAAAAAAATAAAAAAAGGAGGGTAGTAGTATGTTTGATATGATTTATTTATTATGGTTTTATTTTTTGATACTCAATCTATTTTTTAAAAAGAATGAACCCAAAACTTTCTGCTCGTACAAAAGAGGATTAGGACATGATAAATTATAGACACTTATATTATAGAATTATAGATCTCAGAAACAGAAATTTGATATGAATTTTGTACGCATCATTGTAAGTGTAAGTGTGATATCATAAGTCATTTTATAAGAGGTCCTTCGTCCTACGATATTTTACTTCTATCACAATGATAACGGGGAACAGAAACATTACTCTCGTAGTCTCGTTGCCTTAAGTATTTGTGAAATAATGTTTATAACCTTTTTGAGAATGCTATTTTTATGATAATGCTAATGAAAAAATATTCGTCTTTAATATGCGGCCCAGAAAGATGTTCCTCTCCATGTCAAGCGAAGGTGCCCGAATGCCGTGAAGCATGCAGTCGCGACATGAAATTGTCATACATTGTGTCTGATATTCAGACAGTGTGCTGCAGTGCAAGTATCTATATCGTTCAAACAACAACATTTATTTCAGACTGAGAGGGCGATATTACATGTTCCCCTCCAGTGCCGTATATAGAGAGAGTCTGGCCAACTCGGTTTCAGTTGGGTAGCAACATGGCGTATATTCCTTTGTTATGTAGGCTTGCAACAAAGGAATATGCGCCACGTTGTTACCCAACTGGAGCCGAGTTGGCCAGACTCTATCTATATACGGCACTGTTCCCCTCTACCTCTCTCTCTCTCTCTCTCTCTCCCTCTCTCCCTCTCTTATAAGGGTATAACACATGGAAAAGGGTGCCAAGGAAATCCCCGCCCTGCTATGCGTGCTTAGCAAAAACTATATGAAATACTATAATAATTAACATTCATATACATAATTATCTATATGAATGTTGTGGAAATAAATCTTTCAAACCGGTTGTATATGCCTTTATAACATTATTTCCTCATACATGTATACAATCTATTAAACAGCCATTCAGCTGCTATGATAAGTTTAACGTATTCGATTTTACCTACTCTTATCTACAAAGAACCATATTCTGGAATTCCACGACCCCCCCCCCCCCCCCCCCCCAAGAATTTTGTAATGTGTTACTCAATTTGAATTAGACATTGTATATATACTTTCCCAGCAAACATGGATTTAAAGTACATCACCCCGTGTAGACTTCATCATGTAATAACCAAAAGCAATTTAATCATGAAAATGATTAATGATTATTTTGGTGCTTGAAAACAAAATAACACACGTTGGACCAATTGCATGCCCGTTATCCATATTATGTACCCGGAATTCATATTCAGTGCTTGATATCCCTTTTGTTTTTAAGCGCTAAATCTTCAGAGGGGGGGGGGGGGGGGGGGGGGGGGGGGGGGGGGGGACGGGGTAGTCAAAGGGGAAATACAATACTAATAAATGCAAGACCACGTAACAGGGACTGTATAATTCGAACGCATCAAACCCTTATCACAATGTCACTGGTTTATATTTATGGTTATCAAATTTTTTTTTGTATAATCACGTTATTTTTTTCCTGTGTATGTTGTTTCAGAGTTTGCATTGATTAAAACGATGGGTAATGTCCACTACCATAAATATCCCCTTTCATTTCACGATCATGTCAATAATGATTCTATTGACATTGTAAAAGCTGTAAATAGATCATCTGATTTCCTTTCTATTTCCCCTCCTTTCATCATCGCGATCTTCATGATTATCACCATCGCTCTCTTTCTCTCTGTTCTTTCTCTCACTCTCTCTATTTCGCTCGTTCTATTTACAAGCATAACTATGCCGGTATATTCTATGTCACAAAACCAATTCAGTGAGAATACGGAATAGCAAACTGACATGAATGAAGTCATTTCAATTTCTGACCGTTATGAGTGTTTAAAAGTACTTTTCTTCTAAAAACGAGCACGGTTTGTAATAGGTTGATGGGGCTAACCTACATATAATTATGAAACGTATGGTATTTCTGGTTTGCCATAGGCCGTGATCCTATCGTCGCCCTGTTCAATACTGAGGACACTGGGATGGTAGAGGAAAAACTGAACAAATACGGGGTAACTGACATCTACGAAGTACCTTGGCATGATCACACTCTCTCGGTTGATGAACAGTTGCAGTTACTTAGTCTTCTACATTGCTGTCTGAAAGAAGGTGATATGGTGTTAGCAGATAATGACATGAAGAAGCTTTGCACGAATGCGAGATGTAAGCGGATCTATGGGGAAGCTAAGAGAGAAGCCAAAGAAGCAAAACTGAAAATGTTAAAAGAGACCGGACAGAGAGAACAGGAAAATGAGTCACTGCAACACAAAATCGAGGAGTTGGGAAAGAAGCTTGAAGAATCATCTGCAAGTCATGAGAGCATAATCAATGACAACGAAAGCCTTAAAAGCGAAATAGTAAGTGAGAAAGAAAAGCGAAAGCAAACTAAAATTGCGATAAATGATATGACTGAAAAAGGTAACAGGGCCATGCAGAGAAAACTAGAGCTAGAGCATGAACTAAAAACAAAGGATCTGCGCTTCAATGAATTGATGGAGAAAATAAAGAAGACAGAACAAATGTCAAAGCGTGAGGTTGAACGACTAAAGACCGAAAAGGAGGAAGAAAGAGCAAGAGTTGAGAATGAGAAGTGCTTATTAGCAGTGGAAATGAAGAAGGAACTGGACACTAAACAACAACGTCTAGACATTCTGGCAGCAATCGTAGAGGAAAAAGAAAGAAATGATATGACTGAAAAGTGTAACAGGGCCATGCAGAGACAACTAGAGCTAGAGCATGAACTAAAAACAAAGGATAAATTGATGGAGAAATTAAAGAAGACAGAAGAGATGTCAAGACGTGAGGTTGAACGACTAAAGATCGAAAAGGAGGCAGAAAGAGGAAGAGTTGAGAATGAGAAGCGCTTATTAGCAGCGGAATTCAAGCATGAACTGGACTCAAAACAACAGCGCCTAGACACTATGTCAGGAATTGTGGAGGAAAAAGAAAGAAACGACACGACACTGAGACAGCAAATTGAACAATTAAAGAACAAAAGAGAGGAAGACAGAGCGCGATTTGAAGAGAAAAAGCGGTCAATAGAATTAAAATTGGAGAAGGAAATGAAATCTAAGGATCAAGTTGGGCGAGAGATCTTGAAGCTGAGAACCAAAATTCAACTAGAAAGTGATATACGATCAGCAGAGCAGAAGAAAGCAGAAACATCTAACTGGATGCATATCCCCTGGTTATCTTCAGGAAAGAAGGCACAGGATGGTAAGAATTGATCATCCATTTGCCGATTTTGTTGTTGACATATTTTTACCACAAGATTTTATTAAAATGATATTTTTTTATTAAGCCGGTTTTATCTATTCATTATTTCTACCAATTTGAACAAAATCTTTGAATAATCTCAGAATTCGAGACCTAATCATGATGTGAAATCGTCAGTCATGATTTCGATTTAAATGCAGTGAACAAACTTTAAACTTTAAAATTTACAAACTTGAGTCTAATTGTATATACTTCTTTCAGTAATAGTTATTACCCCTATATTCATCACAGGGACATCTTTATCTAATGATGATCTTAGAGGAGAATTCTTCTCATCAGAAAGGAGTGAGGCATTACAAGCAGGGTGAGTTGACATTTGATCTTGTAATCTAAATTTAAATGTGGATTTCCGTTTTTTAACTTTAGAATCCTAGAACAAGTATTCCGTATCTCGAAGCCAAACCAAATTACAAGCAAAAAAGAAATGTCATTATATCATTTTCTTCCATCACAAACGTTGGTGAAATTGTTGCTTAAAATGAAGTGACTATATATAAGGAAGCCCTGGGGAAATGTACAAACCTCTTTTTTACCACTGTCATAACAGTGGGAGAATTAAGCATAGGATCAACTTTCTATTTCTGGACCTTTTAGGACTTCCACCACGCCATACGTTTTCTGTCTCATTTTAATTTGGGTACGGCATTTGTTTTGCTGTTGAAGCCAAAACAAAGGGAAAATATATAAAGGGAAATAAAACAGCAAAACAAATGCCGTACCCAAATCTTATCTTTTTATCTCATCTTCCGATATAAATATCTCACACGCTATAGAGCGGAACCACCCAATGATGAGTTTGCAGACATCTTAAGGCGGATAGCAGACGAGCTTTATGATAACGACAAGATCGATAGCTTGGGTGGTCAGCTAGGAATCCTACAAGGCGATATAGAAAGAGCTCTCATGACCAACAAGATGTACCATCGTATCACCAGTGAAGGAACTCATCACATGCTGAAACAATGGAGAAGAGGTGTGTCCAGGGAAGATGAACGGATCGAACTGAGGAGGGCTCTTGTGGCTGCTAAGTTAGTGGACCTTGCTGATCGTTACGTCCCACAAGGTAATATCTTTAGAAAACTATTAAAAGGATCGTTAAAATCCGTTTAAAACAACATTTGTCTCTTTTAACGCCATATGTATTAGTGTAAAAGGACCCCCTGAAATTAACCCTTGCATCAATGCTTGTAATCATCATTTTGAGGGATCCCCTTTAAATATCTTTAAATGCACAGTATGAGAAATGGTGAGGAATTAAAGTGGAGGACGACTTTACAATTTCTTAGATCCGCCCTTGTAAGAAAGTTAATAAGTTCATATTGAAATATTTAAACATATTTTCCAACATAAATAAAAGGGAATAAAACAATATATTACATACGTTTATTATGTAATGTGTTCAGTAACACAAAGAACACGGATGTTAATTCTATTGCCTATTTCTAAGAATTAGTGGGAGCGACTGGAGCAGAACATGGTCAGAAGATAGCAGAATCCAAGCAAGGACAGACCAAGACAGAGCAAGCTACAGCAGCTTTTGATCATCCTCTAGAAGACACAGCCTACAAAAACCAGGGAGACACGGCGAATGAAGGCAAGAGTGTACATTATGAAGAGTATTCGAACAAGAGCACATCTGCTGTTCTGGACACATCCGAAGATATGTCATCTGGTGAGGTGTTTTACCGTAAGATACGATTTTTAATGTCCCATTTAGAGGGATTGAAAACTATAAATGTACATTCAATCGTTAGAATTAGATCAGTTTATTATGTAGCGATTGGAGCAGAACATGCTCAGAAGTTAGCAGAGGCCCAGGAAGGACAGACTCGGACAAAGCAAGCTTGAACAACTGTTGATCATCCTCATCCAGAAAAATATCCTACAGGAACCTGATAAGCTTATAGGGGGGCATTCAAAATTATCGTTTCAGCATGAAGCAATTACTGTAGTAAACAAAAATAACTGAACAAAGATAATTTGTCTAATTCAATGCTATATATGTCTTTTACTGATGACTTTTAACCGGTATCAAATCATCATAAATGACATGTCGGGATAATGAATTGGTATGATAGGATTTATAAATGTATTTTGATAAAGTTCATCACTTGAACAAGGGTTTGAGCTATAGCGATCAAACTTATGTATTAATTGTTTCTTTAATCCATATGGGAAAAAATACTGATTTGGTTAGAAAAGAAATAGCCTTATCAAAGTTTACTGTTTGTGTCCAATACCACAGTTCTTATACTTGTTATTTCCTCTTCCTAGAAGGAGTGACTGGAGAAGAACGTCCCCAGAAAACAGAAGTTTCACATCATCTATCCGGGGAAGATTTCTGTCCTTCAGCGCAAGGGTTACTAGAAGGAAAGGCTGATACACTAAAAGGTATAGCAGCCATTGACCATTCTCCTGTAGACGAAACGTCCTACACAAACCAGGGGGAGATGGTGGAAGTAGATATGAGTGCACATTCTAACGAACCATCCCACCATCCCACAGGTGATGTACAAGACACATCCGAAAATACGTCCTCCCTTGAGGAGTCTGATAAGGAAAACGACACATCAGATATAAGGGAAGTAGAATATATCACACCCAACTATGAAGACTTGATTAGGAATCTTGCTTTGTCCGAGACGTCTTCGGAAAAATTATTGATTCTTCTTATCCTGAAAGTCATTATCGATGCTCCTCAAAAATCACCTCGCCATCTGATCTAGACTGCTACTTACAGCCGTTCGCTTGACTGTATTATACAAATTTCCACATTCGTTCTGTGTGATAAGCAACACACAAGACATATATACTCGACTTTCTAAATATTCGGAAGTATTTGACAGATTGCCGAAATCACTTTTCTCTTTTTTTATAGATAGGATATCGTTTATTGAATCCAACAGAACACTACTTATTGAAACTGAATTAATACAATAAGGAGAACTAAACAGCATAGGGGGGGGGGGGGGGGATCCGAATTAAAATCACAGTTGGCGGATTTATATGTGTTTTCAAAAGATTTTATGTTATAGGCCTATTTCTTGACCACCATGCAACAAAAATGCAAAGTAACCTGCTGATAATTAGGTGAACCTTTTGTAAAACCCTGAAAAGCATTTTAAAGGACAATAAGTATGATTTTACTGGGATAGTAGTCAGTTTAATCGTGATAGATATGATTTACAATGCAGTAATTAAGACTGGCTGAATAAAAGCGATCTTGGGAAAATAATATCCAATTTGAGACCAGACTTGACTGGTTTCTGCTACTTGACTTAATTCTTTGGATATACTTACAAATCATTTGTCACTCATCCTGAGAGCTCTTTGACCACGAGAATATTTGAAATGATACATTGCCAACAGTTTTTGTTGTTTCTGCATATTCACAGAGTGCCACAGGGGACGAATATGATTGTAATGCAGATTCACCGTTAAAATAATTTATGGAAATATTCCTCGTATTATTTTTTTCATATATGCGCATCTTAAAACGAAGTTCTCGCGCTGTGTCTAAAACTTAATAAATATTACTACAAAATGCATGTGGCTATGTATATATGAATGTACAGCCCTGCCAAAAACAACAAATATTAGACCAAGCGTCTGTAATAAGGGTACCATAATATGCATACAACATTATAAAAAATGATTTGTCTTTGTAATTCATTGAATGAATACCAATTTCCAGCAATTATGCCTTGCTTTTATGTAATTTTATTTCCTTCTTACCACAAAAATAACACTATACGTAACCATGCTTGGTCTAATATTTTTTTCCATGGCTGTATGTATGTATGTATGTTATTTCAATCCTTACATTTGCATTCATATATCAGCTATTCATAGAAAACCGCCATGCATTTAACACGCGTTATGAATAGCGGTCCTTATGAATATTGACCATTATGAATGGAGGTCCTTATGAATAGCGAAGGAATTTGTCTATGGTTTACTCGCTATTTAGAAGGACCGCTTTTCATACAAATCCGCTATTCATTTAGTCACGCGTATAGCGGTCCTTATGAATAAGTGGTCTGTTTGAATAGCGGTCCTTATGACTAGCGAGGTTACCCCCATGCACTTATTGTGCCTTAGAACGATTACTTTCATGTACATGTATCTACAAACGGAGTTCTCGTAACAGCGCCTTTAAAAAAACTAAAATCAATATATTTTCATACCAAGGACAGTGTTTTCAAAGTGAATATATGGGTATGTATGTACAAAAATGTATGTATGTATGTTATGTATGTCTGAATGTATTTAAAAAGCATATTGTGCTGCATTTCATTAAGTCACATTTAGTCATAGAAAACATAATTCGCCTCATTATTCTGCACAATGTTTTTTTCTTTCCAATTTTTAGTTTGTTGTCGATGTTTGTGCATATCCATACTGTTGTCATGTAGGGAAACAGAATGGTTTTGACATTACTTCAGTGTCCAAATATCGGAATATTGGTTCATTCTTATACATGAACTCTATACATGCATGTATCTACAAACGGAGTTCTCATATCAGCGCCTACAAAAGAAAGAAAGAAATGGTATTGAATGTATCGAATTGAATCAATATGTTTACATATCAAGTAAACTGTTATAAAACCATAATCATGCAAAATAAATATATATTATGTGTAACCAGATGTTCTTGTGTACACAATTAGTATTTTTCTGCATTTTAAAAGTCATATTTAGTCATTACAAACATAATTTTCTTGGAATTGTATACATAAGTGTTTTCATTGGTTTATTCAATTAAATGGAATACAGAGCGATATCGAAAATCCACCATCCCTCACCTTGCCAGAATCTTGAAATAAACTCTCCCCCCCCCCCCACGCTTTGCATCTCAAACATTTTCACTTCTCAGATTCCATACCTAGATGTAATGACTCATTTTACATGGTTATGGCTTTCTAACTTGCTTATATTTATGTATTGCTCCCAAATCTTCTCCTTTCTATCTATCTCCTTCTTTCTTTCTCTTCCCTTTTCTTTCCTATTTTTTACTTTTTCTTTCTTTCTCTCACTTTTCACACTTGTTATCTTATTATTTGTGTAGCGTAAATCTTAGTATTTTTGTTTTGCTTCCAATTATGTATCTTTTCATATATTTGATGCGATTCTATTGTATATATGCACATATATATCTGATTGTAAATTGACCCCTTCAGCCCCTGTGCTGCTGGTCAATCATCATATACCATTATAAATAAATAAATAAATAAATAAATAAACTATACATTATGGATTCTAACCTCTTTAGAATGTGTAGTTACCATTGTATTTAGTTACATTAATGGGTCATGTAAAATTTGGTTTCTGACATAGGATAGGCGTATTGTTTAAACAATACGCCTATCCTATATACACCAGAATTGCCCTTAAAAAGAAACAGAAGAAGAAGAAGAGGAAGAAGAAGAAGAAGAAAGACAAACAACAAGAAACCTATAATTATTTTGTCCAGGTTTGCAATTCCGTTTATGTTGTAAATAATGTATTTCAATATGTTTGCTACGCTTATAATGATGGCGTCCAGTACGCTACAACTAAATTGTGAATTACGTTCCACAGTACCGTATTAAAGTATGCTTAGCTTTCCTATAGATTCATTCTGTCGAGCTAGTTTATTAAATGAAAAGGAAGAAGAAGGAAGAATATAGCTAAAGCATTGGCATAAAGATGGCTTCTTTGAATTAACAAATACGAAGTAGTACAAACCAACTTTGGTGAGAAAATTTGTAAGAAATTAATTAGCGTATTGTATTTTGATACTTGACCCAAATAAGGCAAAAGTATGAATTGTTCGATGTACTCTTTTCAATGATGGACAGTATGAGCTGTTGACTGATTTGTAATTATTTTAAACCTGAATTTGTTACATTGGAATAGTGCGTATAACTATTCGCTAGCTTTTTACATATATTCTGTCTCACATCCCTGTCAATAATTGATAGGTGCGTAGTTTCAATGTTTGATTTTTGTTGTTGTTGTTGTACTTGTTTCCAATTAATTACCAATAATCAGCCTGGTCTATCCAAAATGATAAACGTTGTGGATCTATATAACCATGTATGGGGTAACCTCGCTAGTCATAAGGACCGCTAGTCATAAGGATCAGTGGCTCATAAGGACCGCTAGTCATAACGTGTAATTTCCTATACCTGTAGGGTCGCTCTTCATAAAGCGAAAAGGGGGTCACTATTCATAAACTCATAAGGAGCATTATTCATCAGGATTGCTATTCATAATATGAGAAGAGGGTTGCTATTCATAATCGAAGAAAAGGGTCATTACTCATAAGGGCCGCTATTCATAATAAGTCATAAGGGTCGCTATACATAATACAGATACAGGGTCGCTATTCATAATACCGAATCGGGGTCGTTAATCATAAGGGTTGCTACTCATAATCGCAGAAGAGGGTCGCTATTCATAATCAGAGAAGAGGGTCGTTATTCATAAAGGTCAATATTCATAAGGGTCTCTATTCATAATCAGAGAAGGGGGTCGCTATTCATAATCAGAGAAGAGGGTCGCTATTCATAATCAAAGAAGAGGGACGCTATTCGTAATCACATAAGAGGGTCGCTATTCATAATCAAAAAAGAGGGTCGCTATTCATAATCGGAGAAGAGGGCCGCTATTCAAAATCGAAGAAAAGGGTCGCTATTCATAATCGAAGAAGAGGGGCGCTATTCATAATCGAAGAAGAGGTTAAGGTTAGGATTATTTGTAAAATATTGTAATATGATTTTCATTGTTCAATGAACACTCAAATATGAAAGAATAAAATTAATAATATTGGATGGGAGACACCCCACGGCTGTGTCGAAGCAATATTGGAACGCGATGAAACAAATACACCGCTTAAAAACAGGCGAGAGCGAAAAAGCGGAGGAAGCGGAGGAAGAGAAAGATAAAAGCTACGAAATTTGTGTCAGTTTTCGCGCTTCCCGCGGGGAGGGGGAAGTAACTCCCCATCAATGAATCCACCCCTGATACATAGAGTGCTGCATTGCGTCCAATAATTTAAAAGCAGTCCGGGTGTCGAACTAACTTTCCGCAAGAGGTACATGACTGGACAGTGGATAATAAGTTGATTTTGAATACTAAGAAAACCAAGGTTATGTTGCTGGGCTCACGACAAAAATTGCAAAGATTGGATAATAGGGAATTGCACATTGTGATTAACAATAATGAATTAGAATGCGTAACGCAAACTAAATGTCTTGGAGTCATTATTGACAATACGTTATCCTTTAAAATCCACGTTGAATCGGTAGTGAAATCCATGAAGCAAAAGCTGGGCATGATCAGAAGAGTAAAACATATATTCACACCCGCCCAGCTTAGTACATTGTATTGGGGATTTGTCATGCCACATGCAATGTATTGTTCTACTGTATGGTCGTCAAAATCTGATGGTAATTATAATACAATAAACAAATTACACAAACGAGCAGCTTATATAGTCAGCGGTTCTGCATGGCAAATCCCATCCGACCAGGTCATGCGAAATCTGGGGTGGAAATCACTTAGAGAAATGTTCCATAAATCTATTGCATGTATGATGTACAAGTGTGTACGCGGTGTAGCTCCTCAAATTCTGAGTGATAGGTTCTGTTTGAATGATGATGTATCCTTAAGGCACACAAGAAGTACAGGCAGACATTTACTAAGACCCCCGTTATGCAGAACACAATTTTATCAAACTTCATTTATATATATTGGAGCAATGACTTGGAATTCTCTGCCAGACAACTGCCGCAACTTAGATTCTCTCTCGATATTCAAACGAGCAATAAGGCGTAACGCCAACAACTGATTTTTTTTTTTTTTTTTTTTTTTTTTTTTTTTTATATATTTATGTTTTATTTTTAATACATGTATTGTACTGCAGTTTTAAATTGGTTCACCGAATATATATATGTTGTGCAATAATTATCGGCTCGCAAATTCATTTGTGTTTCTTAACAAAATAATTTATATTTTTAACACATTTATCGTACAATAGTTTTTAATTGGTTGTACCGAATCTAATAATGTTTTTATTTTCGTAATAAATTGTTTTGCAATTAACATCAGTCTAAATTAATGCTGCTTTTTACGTGATTTTAGTTTTATTGTCTTATTGGATATTTACTGTCATTCAAGATTTTATTTGTATAATATTCGTCATGTTTTAAGGTTTATTAATGAGTTGATATATATATATATATATATCACCCTCCAGTATTAATTTCCTTCTTCTAATTAGTTATGTTGTAAGTGCCATTAATGTTTGAAATTTTCTTACAGTAAATTCTGCTCAGATTTACGGAATGCAGCCTTGTTTAATGTTATATCAAAAATTTTAGTTTCGATTTCACTATTAATATTTGTCAAGATTATTTGTATACCTTTATGTATGTTTGTGTTTTTGTTATTTTAATTGGTATATGTTATTTTTCATTTGTTGTCACTCTTGTAAGTTCAGTCGCACAGGGCTGCATTGTAAACCAGCAAATGCTGACATGCACTACCCTGTATAAATATGTGGAATAAATAAATAAATAAATAAATAAATAAATAAATAAAAAGAACTGTTTACTACGAGCCTTTATCTTTCTCTCAAATTTGCTACAAAACGTCAGAGGAACCCCCCCCCCCCCCCCTCACTCTCCATGCACCCACCCCTGTTACATACAGTGCAGTATTGAGACGAGCCATTATCTTTATCTCAGATTGAAAATGAATCTTAGTCAATACACATCTTATAAATAACTAAACAAATAGATAATCACATATTCGGTAATTGCCATAAAAGCGTAAAGAGTGGTCCTAAACAAAAGAGGAGGCTTTTACCTTATAGACGTACATGTACATGTATGCTGCCAATTAACAAAAGAACGTGACAAAACAGTAGGCCTACTTTTCCCACTATATATGCGCGTATCGCTTTATAATCAAATCCTCCATCGATAAAGAAGGGTGCACGCGCAATGTGTAGGAAATTTTACTCTCCTTCTCTTTTCACGAAATATTTGTTTATATGATTCAATTAAGGTTATATTTATTTCCTGTCCTTTTTTGTTAAAAAACAAACCTTTATTACTCCTTTACCGCTGATTTTTTTGGAGGGGGGGGGGGGTGGTCGAGAATGCGTTTTGCCCCCACCTTTTTGTTGGGGGCGATCGCCCCACCCCCAACTTCCGGCGCCTATGAACGCATCCTAGATCTCAGTTAGGTTTAAATGACGTCACAGTTTATGGTAGGTTTTTTTCGAAAAACCGCATCCTTCTGGGGAAAACTAGAAGAGAAATATTACAAAAAATCATACAAAATGCAAACGGAAGAAATAAGAGAAAAATACTGAAAACATAAAAGAAGGAAAGAGAAGAAGATGCTAGAATAAGAAAGACAGAATAGAGAAGATGATAAAAGGAAGAAACAAAGAAAAAGAGATAGAGGAAAGATCAAAAGAGCAGATGAAAGGAGAACAATGAATAAATGCACGGGGTAGGGTACAACAAAAGATGAAAAAGATGAAAGAAGGAAAACAAAGAAAAACATAAGGAGAAAAAAGACAAAATGCTGGAAGGAAAAAAAAAAGGATAACATTTATAAGGGAAAGACAGCAAGAGAAGATAAAGAAAGGGAACAAAGAAAACTTTATGGAAAGACAGAAAGAGAAAATCCAAGAATTATCAACATACAGAAAGAGAAGAACGAAGAAAGATCAAAACAAAAAAGAGCATGGAGGACAGAAAAAGAAGAGAAAGAAGAAAATAAATAGAGACGAAGGGAAGGATAGAAGTAAAGATGAAGCGAAAAATAAAGGGAAGATAAAGATAAAATGATACTAAAACAAAGAATAACATAAGAACAGTTAGGGAAAACAAATGCAGAAAGATAAAGCAATATTAAGTTTAGGACAGAAGAAAAGATAAAAGGCTGATAATATGAACGAACATAAGGAAGAGATGTCCTGGGGTAGTTGACCTAAGGGGGTAGTTGTCCAGATACGATATATACATTATGATTGTATACCCTGCACTTCTTTTTCAAGGGGAGAGTTCATAAATGACTGCTCTAGTAGTAGAATTTATATTTTAAATGCTATGAAAGCATGGAAATCAAATTCCCAGGAGGGGGAGGATGTGTGATATATTCCCCCCAAAATGGAGGAAGAGGTGGGGGGGGGGGGGATGGCCTGTAGGGTTGGCCTGTATCATCCCCCGCAATAATTCACCTTCAATAAATGACATGATCAAATAATATGATCAGGAGAATGCCCATGATAATTATTGTTCATAGGATCACGATCGATCAACATGGTCATAATTTTCGTCATGAGTTTTGTTAAGATTATGATACGGAAGACCAAAATAAAGACTTCAAAGAATATAATGAAATTAAGCACATGAAAGCACATGCACTCAAATGCTCTGAAATGTGATTTTAACTCGGGGAAATTTGAAAGTCCCAACCGTGGGAGGGCATACTTCATTCCCATCCATGCCCATAAACAGGGGCACACTGTAAAAACGATAGATGTCAATGAATTGTACGTTACTAAAATCACGTATTTTGAAAATATTACTATCCCACTCCAAAATAAAAACGAAAACAATTTTTTCGCGGCAATTTCTAAGCCTGTATCCGGACAACTACCCCCTACAACTAATCTCCAGGACAACTACCCCCTACGAGAATCCCCCCCCCCCTCCCCGCCCAACTTTCCCCTCATCTCCCCCCCCCCCCCCCAAATGGACGATTGTTGGAACTTGAGATAAAGGCTATAGGGGCTTTCACAACGGGATTTGCGTAGAGTTGCGTAGAGTTACGTAGTGTTGCGTAGCGACTACGCAACACTACGCTGTCATACGCTGTGCCTACGCAAGTCTACTCTAGTCTACGCCGAAGAACGCAAAATAGGTACGCAAAAAATTAAACATGTTTAATTTTTGGGCGTACTGTCTGCGTAGAGCCAGAGATCGTAGTTTGTACGCAAGCCTACGCAACACTACGCCACTGTACGCCATTCCTACGCAACACTACGCCAAAATGCCCCGGTTTCTCAAAACACATTTTGAGACTTACGTTCATTTCGTGAGGATTTGTGGAAAGTTAATTGGAATGATATTGTAACATGTGATGATCTCGATGATGCCGTCGAGAAATGGGAAAATATTGTTGCTAATGTAATTAATAAGCACATGCCTTGGAGAACAAAACGCATGCGGAAGACATCCTCGCCTTGGTTAAATGCGTCAATTTATAAATTGATAAAACAAAGAGATAATGCTAAAAAGAGAGCTATTGCTCAAAAGAAGGAAGAGTTGTGGAAGGAGTATAGGCAACTGAGAAATAAAGTGACGTCAGTCATTCGGAAATCTAAAAAGCAATATTATACTGAGAAGTTAGGGAATTGTTCCGACAGAAATGAATCCTGGAAAATTCTGAAATCTTTTTTACCGAATAATAAATCCTCGTCCAACATCTCTTGCGATAATTCAGACAGTAAAGCAACCGAATTCAACAATCATTTTGCCGGCGTTGCGTCAGAATTGTTGAGAATACAACGCAATACTAAAGAGGAAGTATTTATTGTTCCCGAAGTTAGCAAAACACATATACCTTGTCAGAATACACTCACGTTTACTATTGTTTCCGAGAATGACGTTATAAATGAAATAAAAAAGTTAAAAAATAAAAAAACAGTCGGAATTGACGGTATTTCTGTTCAGGTTCTGAAGGCATGTGCAGATATTCTAAGTAAACCAATTACGTATTTAATTAATAGATCTATTACAGAAGGGAAATTTCCAAAATCATGGAAAATAGCGAAGGTAATACCGCTTCATAAAAAGGGGAACAGGTCAAACCGAGATAACTATAGGCCAATTTCTTTGTTGCCCTGTACTTCGAAACTATTAGAGCGATTAGTTCAGTCTCAATTGTTACGTTTCCTTCAAGAAAACAACATACTTTCATCAGTTCAGTCTGGGTTTAAGCACTCTACTGTGACGGCGCTTGTGAAAGTGCTGGATGACTGGATGATGGCCATGGATGAGGGCGAATATACTGGTGCAATATTCGTCGACTTAAAGAAGGCTTTTGACACTGTCGATCACAAAGTGCTGCTACAAAAACTGTTTGACATTGGAGTGAGGTGTTTAACCCCTTAAGTGGTTTGAGAATTATTTAGTTAATAGGAGAATAGTAACAAAGGTCAATAATTCTTTATCGGAAGGAAAACAGTTAACCCACGGTGTACCTCAGGGTTCCATTTTAGGACCTTTATTGTTTTGTATATTTGATCTCCCTGACATTTTTAAATTGTGCCAAGTTCATCTCTATGCAGACGACACCGTAATCTATTTTTAAAATCCGAATCTGCTCTAAATACCGAGATTGAGGTTTTGGACAAATGGATTTCTCAAAACAAATTATTGATTAATTATACGAAGACTAATAGCATGCTCATTGGCACGCGTAACATATTAGCAAAGTATAATACCCTTAATGTGAAAGTAAATAATATGATCTTACAAAAGGCTGAAACTACTAAATACCTTGGACTTCATATTGATAAAGAATTGAAATGGGATATTCATATAAATAACATGTGTCCAAAAAATAGCAAGCTTGTCGGTTTCCTTGGTCGATTAAGACATGTTGTAAATGAATCAAGTTTAAATTTAATCTATAAATCGGTCATTATACCACATTTCGATTATGGAGATGTTGTGTGGCAATCTGCTCCTAAAAGTTTTCTTCACCTTTGCAAAAAATCCAAAACAGAGCGGGTCGCATCATTATGAAAATCAATCCTTTTTCTCATATATCAAATCAACATATTCACGACACATTGGGTTGGGACCTTCTTGATTGCCGCTATAACAAACACTTGTGTACAATGATTTATAGGATTGTGCATAATTTCACCCCAAATTATATGTCTGACAATATCGCAATAAGAAATAAGAACAATTACACACTCCGCTCTAATCAGAATTTATACCTCCCAAAGCCAAAGTCTAATCATTGTAAAAGAACTTTTTTCTAGAGGGGAATTTCCATTTATAACCAATTACCCAATGAAATTCGAAGTGCAACATCTATTACATCCTTTAAACTGCTTTTAAATCAATATTATAAATGAGCATATAAGTGGGGAGGGGGTTGTCTGGGTTTGGGTATAGTCTTTTTCATTTTATTAATTTTTAACTTGGTTTGATTGTAGTTTGCAAATTTGATTGATTTTGTGTTTTTTTATTTGTTTTTCTTTTTTTGTTGTTTAAAAAAAAATATAATTGGGACCCCAAGGAAGAACAGCGGCATTTTGTAAATACTGCTGAATTTGGGTCATCCTCCGTTTTTTAAGCTCATGTATACGTTGTATTTTATGAAATGTATGTGGTTTTCTTAATACGGAAATAAATACATACAAACAAACATGTAATGGCGTAGTGTTGCGTACTGTGGCGTATAGACCGACGTAGACTTGCGTAGACTTGCGTAGACCTGGCGTACATTTGCGTATAGTTGCAGCTTATAGTTACTTAAATTTGGCGTACTCATGCTGGATCCTACTGTTTTTCATCCTTATTCACTTGACTGCTAGTTTGAACAAATTCGTCCCATTTGAAATTAAATCGTTCGTGCTCTGCCATTCCCAATATTTCAAACATAGACTGGAAAGGTGTTCATATTGGTGTGCAAGGATAAAATATAGGAGAAGAGCAATTATTGAATCATATAATAATTAAGATAAAGTACATGATTTTATCAATAGCAGAGTTAAAAGAAAATCCCCTACTTGTAATGAGATAAAGAGACAAATTCAAGAGGACAAAAAAGAAGAAAGAAAATTAGCGGAACAGAGAGGATTATTACCAAGCCATTTCAGAAAATGGGATAAGTTTATTTACTAGGGATGCTGAGGCAGAAGCAATTTTAATGAATAGATTAAACCTGGTTTATTGTTGAAATATCTTTATAAGGTTAATTTCTGAGTATGGATCAAAGCTCAATCGGGCATAGGAAGGCGGAGGAAGGTGGGGGAGGGGGAGGGAGGGGAGGTTGAACGCGGAGGGACGAGATGTCGTTCGGGAAAGGAGGGGGAGAGGGAGAGGGAGGTGGGGGAATAAAGAAACAATATAATACCTCATTATTCCATGATAAATCTACGTAAACAGTATACAAAAGGAAATAAGTTTACAAGCAAGAGGTCCATGTCTTGCAGAAAACCATGCAGAAACAAAGAAATAAGAAGCTGGAAAAGGAAGGAAAGAGGAAGAGAGAGAGAGAGAAAGGAGGAATAAGAAAAAAAAAAGAAAGAACGAAAAGGGTACATAAATAGACAACCAGCTAGTACTTCCCCTAACTCTAAAATAGGTGTGGCAATGACACATGGGGGGGGGGGGGGAGGGGCCCTCTCCTCCCACGTAGATGTATGGATTAGACATCTTTGTTTAATTATTAAGGCACTGGCAAAGCGCCTTTCAAAGTGTGGGGAGCATTGATAAAAATAAAATAAATTTTTCAGAAAATAGGGATATATTTGACAAAAACCGGAAATGCATTCGATAGAGTTTTCTTAAATACAGTACCGTTGGGCCTTGGCTTGTCCTTCATCCATATCCCTTTCTTATTTGATTTAAATTACGACCCTCTTCTTCGATTATGAATAGCGACCCTCTTCTCTGATTATGAATAGCGACCCTCTTCTCTGATTATGATTAGCGACCCTCATCTTTGATTATGAATAGCGACCCTCTTGTGTGATTATGAATAGCGACCCTCTTCTCTGATTATGAATAGCGACCCCCTTCTGTGATTATGAATAGCGACCCTCTTCTGTGATTATGAATAGCGACCCTCTTCTGTGATTATGAATAGCGACCCCCTTCTGTGATTATGAATAGCGACCCTCTTCTCTGATTATGAATAGCTACCCTCTTCTCTGATTATGAATAGCGACCCTCTTCTCTGATTATGAATAGCGACCCTTATGAATATTGACCTTTATGAATAGCGACCTTTATGAATAGCGACCCTATTTTCGTATTATGAATAGGGACCCTTATGATTAACGACCCTGATTTGGTATTATGAATAGCGACCCTCTTTCCGTATTATGAATAGCGATCCTTATGTCTTATTATGAATGGCGGTCCTTATGAATAATTACCCTTATGAATAGCAACCCTTATGTCTTATTATGAATAGCGGTCCTTATGAATATTTTTTTTTTTATGAATAGCGTTCCTTATGACTAGCGAGCAGACCCCCCATGTATTAGTAAGTGATAGTTTCAATGTGTTTTGATTTTGTTGTTATCGTTGTAATTATTATTTCCAATTAATTACGAATAAGAAGTCTTTTCAAAAAGGTAAAAGTTGTGGATCTAAATCAAATTGCTAGTTAATTCCGCCATTTCGTCTCTCTAGCTGACCTTTTGTCTTACGAAACATTAGCATTCAATCTTGTGACATTTCAATCGACTCGGAAATCCTTAATCTAAAATATCAATCATTCATCTTCTTTACAAATAGTCTTCCGAGAATACATGTATGTTCCTGCCATTGATATTATATTTGAAAGTTGGGCAAACTGCTGAATACTTCGTACGTTTCCATGCTATGCTTCAATGATTTGTAATAGAGAATATAACAGATGCCAACAGGTAGACATTGTTTTAATCCTGTTCTCCATAATTATGATTAAAAATGATTTGGTCAAACATGCTCATATTCTTCTATAAGAGACGCGTATATTCATCCAAGCTCAAGAAAGGGTCCAGTGTAATAACAACAGTTGATGTAATTTAAATATCTTGAGCATGAGACACGATCATTCATGAATTCAAGGGTAAGTACGTTAATCTATTCATACGAGTCGGGGATATCATGGAGTAACAGCCATTATAATTATAAGGGCCAAAGTATCGACGATAAGAGGCATAGGCTCGAAATTATTATGTCTTGATCCCCATAGTTAGGCTGAAATGTCCCAAGTAACATTTCTATTAAAACTACGAGTCATGGGTAAAAGCACATAATGATATGATTAATTATATTTGAGTTATTCAATTACAGGCGGTATTATTGCAGAGTTAGAGGATTTTGTTTTAAATAATGAAATGTGCGGAAGAAAGGAAGATTGAAGGCAGGAAGAGAAATAACAGAGCATATGAACAGACGAAAAAACAGAGCGTGAGAGAAACAGAGAACAAAAGCATGGGAGAACTGCCATCCCACCTGGGGGCATTGTTTTCGCCAGTCAGAGAATCTGACAATTAACCCGTTGGACACGACGGGCTTCTACAGAAGCCGAGCGAGGTGCTCAGTCTGTGACGGAGGGCTTCTACAGAAGCCGAGATTTATGCCTAATATGTTGACAAAGTTTTCCAGCTAACTATCCGCTCTTATGCCCTAAATTCTTAGTAGTATTATGTAGATATATTCATTCTCAATACCCGTTAAAAAAATATGAGGTTACGTGGAGAAAAATTGAGAAAAATAGGATTTCGTTTCAACTTTACCCGAAATTCTTGTTTGGGATCGTAAATCTTGTATACATACAGACGTACGCGTAAGCGTCCGCTTCGATCATGTTATTTCCATAGTCTAGAGCTCCGATCACGTGATATCATAGCGTTCAAAGTGCCGATCAATCTTGACAAAAAGCTACAGCTACGTTATGTGCGTATTCACTACATTTACACTCTCGACTTCGATCCTGACGTTGTTTACTTATTTATTTTTTATCTACAGTATTTTTCATCAACTGATTTGAAATAAGCACATGATTTGTTGTTTCTCGTAGGAATTAAATTGCTGTGCACCCATCAACTATACTACCTTTGATTGGTTGTTTATTGATTTTTTAAAATTTATTTATATTTTAATGTTTTTAGGAAAGTGTGTACTAGATGAGAGCTATCCCGGTCAATGACAAGAAATTGCCTCCCTGTTCCAAACATCATGTGCTTTGATAACTTGACGTTGCTCCGTATAATCCAAGTTCGTAAGACAAAATAAAAGGAGCTTGCTCAAGGATTATATCAGTTGAAATTGGCCAATTCAGCCCTTCATTCATGAATGAACCATTCTACACTTTTCCGAAATCCAAGTTCATAAAATAAAATAAAAGGAGCTTTGTCAAGGGTTATTGAAATTTAAATTGGCCAATTCAGCGCTTCATTGATGAATGAACCATTCACTGCTCTTTTCTAAAACCCAAGTTAATAAAATAAAAGGAGCTTGGTCAAGGATTATATCAATTGAAATTGGCAAATTCAGCGCTTCATTCATGAATTTCAATGAACCTTTTCAAAATGAAACGCTTTCTCAGTTACGTGGACTACTAACAAGGATTAGCATTTTGAAAGAAGAGGAAGTATACGTAGGTAGACCTAGTGAATACATGTATACAAGAATGAACTGTAAACATGCGCTGCCATGCTATCAATATGATAAAACTACAACCCCAAGAATTACGGGAACCCAATTATAATTCCATTTTCTCGACGAACAAAAATTAATTAAATCTTGTGACGGATAACAGAAAAATTAATGCTCATTTTGAAATTCACAGTACAGCCCGTTAAATGGTTATCCAGATGACTGGGATTTGTGTCAAAAGGATAACCATAATATTGCATATTTTGAAAGCTTTAATTTCATGCATCTTTATTGTATTCCCGATTCCGTCATCTGCTGTAAAAAAAAAAAAAATAATAATAATAAGGGGGAAGGCGGGCTGTTATTGCAGATATTGCAACATCACTATAAAGATATATTGATTTGGTAATTAACTTGGCAGTAAGCCTACATTACAATAAACTTAAAACTCACACGTTTTCTTTTTCTAACATAAATGTGTTTATTAACCGTCCTGACAAGATATATTGTCATCATCAATTTCTTGTCACGGCCAGGGAAGGGGGGGGGGGGGGGCGACTAGAAATTACCATCATTGATTGCTATACTATCGGGATCGCCGATCGTCATTGTTGTCATTGCCCCCCCCCCCCCCCCCCCCCATCGCTGTTATTTTTTTAAAAACATATTTCTTTATCGTTTTAGTTTGTTTATGATTCTTGTCATTATCCAACTCAACTCTTGTCTTTCCTCATTATCTCGAAACATACAATTACTACACTCTCGATATTATGCTCCTTTCTGATGTTCTCTTTATTTTCAAATCGATCAAACTCTGATAAATAGCCACATCCTTTTATAATAAAAATTGCATGCAATGCGGAAATAAAACGCACTGAAACAAAGTTTTAATTGCACGAACTTCCTGACGAGTTCAGAGAAAGAGAGAGAGAGCAGGCGGCATTGAGATGTGATAAAGTATTATTTTGTTCCACTCACTGTCATTCATTTAGCTTTTTCCCATTACAAACAAAACAAATCACATATGTGTACATGATTTTAATAAATTGTTTTATTGATAAAACAACTACATAGGGAAAAAGCGTTGAAAGAGAGACGGATAGATAGAGAAATAAACGAATGAAGCGGGAGAAATAAAACAAATAGTTAAGACAAATCATGAGAAATGTATTCGAAAGTAAATAGGATTATTTTTGTCTTATTGAATAAATAATGTTCATTTGAAAAAACAGTTCCCTGATACATGTGATATAGAAAGCATTTAAAGTGATAATGTCACAATGCTGGTCAGAATACGACTACAAAATGAGTCGGAAACGCGTGTAAAATGCAGGGCGCAATGCATGACTTGGCAGATAATCGCCCGAGCATTAGCAGACGACAATGGGGGCCAATGAATGGGGTATCGATCGAACCAAAGAGTTATCACAGCCTTGATCTAACCGCGTGTGCGACGGTGTTTACGCAATTTGTATTGTAAGTGTACTGAAAAGGAAGGAAGCGAAGCTTCAACAAAATAAGACGGCTTTTCCCCTGTAAAATAACAAACCTTATTTTTTGTTTCGATACACAAAACTTATATTTTTAGAAGGAGAAAAGTCTGACCTTTCATGTTTACATTTACTAAAAATTACGAAAATGACCAAGTGAGGTACAATGAGCAATCAAAGTAGAAAGCACCTCCAAATTTCCCATTACCGGCAATGGTAACCGAAATCGCTCCGTCACAGGGAGAACAATCGCTGTCCGCGGGCTCGCACTCAAAGGGTTAAAAAAAAAGATGTGTCATCATGATCTCAACAAAATAATGGGGTAAAGAAGAGAGATAAAAGGTTTGTAAAGGGTTAGAGAATTACATTTCGAAATAGAAACATGATGAGCGAAAGAGTTGTACAATTTTGATATTTGACAAGCAAACGAGTAAGCAAAACGAAAACAACAATTTTGTTTCTTTTCAAAATAAGCATACTTGATGCATATAGATTCAATGACTAAACATAAAACAATGTAATAAGTTGTGTATATAAAATAACAATACAAATATAAAGGTATTGAATAGAGTACACAAATAATTTACAAAACGGACTGTTACTGACCTAATATATACAATGAAACATATACAATGAGAAATGAGAGGGAGAAAGAAAGAGAAACAGAGAGAGAAAGAGAGAGAGGGGGGGGGGGGGGAGACAATTATTAAATTAAAGAGAAGAAGGTATAAGATTCACATGGACAAACAGGAAACCATTTGAATTCATTTATTTTGGAAAATATAATATTTGAGATTATATTACTTTTTATATACACCATTTTGTCTACAAGATGTAAAAAAAATAATCAAAAAGTATTCTATTTTTTCATACACAATTTTGTCTACAACTGTACAAGATGTGTTATCACATCAGTATACTTAATGTTTCATTGGTGGGGGGGGGGGGGGGGTTGCTTTGTTCTTCATGAATGGTCCCCCCCCCCCCCCCCCCCAAGAAATTGTTGCATATTTACGCCCGTGCCTTTTATTCTCACTCCTATTTCTAATCCTTTACTAAAAGTACACAGGTCGGGGAGGGTCATTTTTATTATTTTGGTTTTGAGGAAATATAACGTACTTCATGTCCTCCCCCCCCCCTCCCCATACAGAACATTTTCCAAATCCACCACTTACAATTCTACAAGACATTTTAGATGGCATACTTCTACTACTAAAGTTTATGTAAAAGGAACGTCCGCGCACAGCTCAGAGTATAAAAAGGCAACTGTGCCACGCGCGTTGTGGCGTGCGCCTGTAATCCAGCTACCAGTGGAAGTTATAAACTGATTCAGCGGACCCAGGTTCGAGACTGAGTCACGTCTTTCGGATGGTGACGTTAAAGGTCGGTCCCAGACGTAAATAATCATATCTGATTGATACACGTCTGTAAAAACCCAAGTACACACACACACACACACGCGCGCGCGCATACGCTTGTTTTTGGAGAGCCACAAATACTTTTTAAATATTGGAAATAATACCGAAATACACTTCATGGTTAAAATGTGCTGTTATTCACAATCCCTCATACCGTGACACTGGATCAATACATTGCTTTAATTGTGATTGTTCTCTTCCACTACAATGACAATGTTGGAGGCATTTTTCAGTGTTCCATAATGACCTGTGAGCGCGCACGTCACAACTGCCAACAAGCTATGCATGCTCTACATAATTGTGAGAGCCATCTATACAGATCTATATGTGTAAATATTTCTCTCATCGATATTTCTCTGCATAAAACGAGAGTTTCTTAATAGTTTCTTTTAAAAAAATGGAGTTAGATTTTTGTTTCTCTTTAGAACACACATATGATCATCGGAAATGAATAGAAATGTCTAATAGTAGAAACAAAACGGCGTTCAAACCGTGGGTTGACGTAAACCTTCCTTAAAGGGACTCTAGATACATCAAGAGTTGGTCTAGCGGTAACGTATACGGGCAGCTCTTTATATTCACCTACAAACTGACTCTCATCGGACTCGGATGGTGACGTTAATGGTAGGTCCCAGACTTAAATAATCATATTTGACTGATACATGTCTGTCAAAACTCAATGGCATACATACATACTTTCCTGCAACGCCCTCTATGTTTTGAGCTTTGCGATGCATAAAACGTGCTATGAGATTTGGTATGTATGTTGCTTTAGTTTTAATTCCACTATCTATGATTAAAAAAGGGGAACTATTTGCGAGGAGTTATGGTGTGTGGTTGCCACATGGCCCCTTTTTTCGAGTTATAATATGATTTCAGAAGCTGCTTTGTGAAATTCATAGTATATACAAGATACAGAAACAGTTTAAGGATGAAAAGTCGAAAAACAAACGGTGTATTGATACCACCAAGATCATAAAAAAATTATTGTAAGAGCATCACTGTGCATCTAAATAATACAAGATATAGTAAAGGAGGATATAGGTACGAAGATGAAATAATGAATATTACAGGATTGATTTTTTTTTAACATCTGTATCATGTTCAGTATTGAATAAGAAAATATTCAGTGTCATTGACTTGAGCTGTCACCCGTAACGAGTCTTTTATGACAACACACTCACACAATCAAAATAAAAATCACGGATACCAATGCACTTTACAGTTAATATGTAGGAAGCGCATCCCTTTTGAAAACAAAATGAGACTTCCTCCTTGTTGATCATGGGATTTCCCCGCGTCGACTTAATAACGTGAGTAGTTATTGTTTGGTTTGCCTTTGTCATTGTTACCTGTTAAGGCCCACGTCGGCTTCCAACTGTAGTAAATCCAATATGCACGTCTATAGACATGTACAATATTTTCCTTCGTCCGCCCCCCAAGTAATACACGAATGCTATATATGATAATATTGTTATTCAAAAAGCCCCCCTCCCCGAACTTCTTACTTTCTGAAATTTGTATAAGAAAATGAAATTAAAACTTACAAAACAACGAGTCATGTTTTCTAAATTGTACAGGTTCTAATTCATTTCTTTAAATGTATTATGATATTTGGGAATGAAAATCAGAACTTAGGGACTCGGCCGACAGTATTCAAACAACATTGTTTATACTTAAAGTAAACTATCAACAAGCTAGTGAACGAAGGGCCTGTCGCTATTGACTGTCAGTATAAAAGAAAAGTTTACAGAAATAATACATTTTCTTAAATCCGTATTTAAGAAGTATTATATTGTTTAATATGAATCGGTCTCATATGTCACAATACCAAGAAAGTGACAGCTGTTATGTTTTGCTCGGAAGACATAAATTGTGATGCGATTACTATAATTCATTCACGTCTACTATGTTTACAAGAATTATTTTGTAGATCTTCATCAACTAACTGATTTATTAAACCTGCTAGGATCCCCATTTATATCACAGACTTAACTTTGACGGCAAGGGCATAATTTAAAGAACGAATATAATGGTGCATTGTGCAATAATTAATTTAATTTAAATAATGCGCTCACCATTAACATGTTGCAATATGCGATATGAAATAATTTGATGCGTGCGGGAGGTATGCAGATTTGTGATTCCAACATTAAACATGAATCATTTCATGCAGCAAGTCCAAAGCCTGTTGATCATTGATTGAAATCCCTCAACCCATGTCGCCTTTCTTTTGATATGAGACCTTTGTTCACAAGTTCCTTCGCCATGTAGTGAGTATATGCGTCAAGAAAAGACCACGAAAATATACTTCATTAGCAGTGTCATCCGTTTGTTCTATGAATTTGTAAGGAAATCCACTCCAAAATGGCTACCTCAACATCTCCTTCAGCATTTGTCATAAATACACTTACTAGAGTGATTTTATTCCCAAATTATCAAAGAAACATTGATAATTTGGGTATAAAATAAAAAGTATAATATAAAATCGTCAGTACTTATTGTTCAAACTAACAGACACACTATTTGAACAAATTATTACGTTTGGATTTGGGATGTCACTAATGGCATGAAAGAGGTTAAGATATACATGTATCTGAAAACTGTACATGTACATACATGTATATATATATGGATATTATCGCTAAACACATGATTACATGTATTTAGAATTCTTTATATGGCAAGGCTTAGTGATGACATAGATCTGAGCTCATCTGATGAGAACTTTCAGATGCGACCTCCCAGACCTTCCCAGACCCACCACCACCATCACCATTGGAAAAGTCGAAGTTCGAAGGTCAAAGGTCCCATCATTCTCGACGGACCAGAAGCATTTGCCAAGATGCGTGGTGAAAAGAAGGCAAAACCACCTGACCTTCATAGCACAGACAATGGTGAGTTGACTCCTAAATCATCGTTCCCGTATGACACTGTAAACCGCGTGAAATAAAACCCCACCATGGCTGCGCGCTCCCCTGGCCATTTAAAGGTTACGTGCTGCGCAATAGATCAGGTTGTATATGTTGCAGTCTGAACATGATGGGGTAATTAAGGTCATTTTTATGGAATTCCCTCTGTCAAAAAAATAGATATGGGTTCATTCATGACAGATACTGTACCAAATAAATGAGATATTCATATACTTGCTGCTCAATAGCTGCAGATCTTGATTTAGAGGTGGAAGATTTTTGTTTTATTGTAAAAAAAACAACAAAGCATGAAGCTCTTCCATCGCTTTGAGAGTAACACTACATGTATAGGACCATCTTCGATTATTAAGGGGTCACTCGAGAATGTGGCAATTACGAGCTGATCTATGGATGTCTTTCATTTTGCATGTACAGCCTACCCGATGGGAGATGCAGGAGAGCGTGAAGACTCTGGCGCCCTCACGATACGCAGCAGCAACTCTAGCTGCAGTAGCCGTTCGGCTGGTGGCCTTACAGGTGCACTTGGTCTCAGCTGTGATGCCAGTCTCTCCAGTAACGAAGACAGCAGCCTGGACAGGAGCGACTTGGCGCGAGAGAGAGAGACGTTCGGCAGCACCACCAAGGTGTCGATCCAAACAACCTTCTTGCCGGCATCAGCAAGATTGGAATGTCCCAAGCGCAGGGGAGGACTGAAGATTATGTGAATCACCTACAACAGCATCAGCCTCAGCAGCAGCTGCATGTCGGATGGCCGGAACCTTGGAGCTAATCTTCAGATTTACCCTAGCGACCATTCCCCGCATCAGCCTACCCCTGCACCGCTCCACCAACCGCCACTAGCCATCAGCTACACCTCTACAGTCCATCCGCTGCAGGGAGGTGCCCCTGACCCCAAAGATCAGGGGGTCGCGGTAGATCGGGAAAAGGTGAGTCATCCATTTAGTGACCTCCCAGAACTTCTAGAGAGTCTGAGTCTCACCAACTATCCTCAAATCTTCGAAGAGCAGGAGATTGATCTGAGAGTGTTTTTGACGCTGACGGATAGCGATCTCAAAGAAGTAGGAATCAAGTATGCAAAAAATAATTCTTGAATGATTTTATACGTGTTCCCTTCAGAACTTTATAGTTCCTGTTTTAAGCCTAAGGGAAAGAGAGAATACAGTAGTTATCAGGTGTAGTACCAGAGCTTTAATAGCTTGGAATTTAAAATGGAATATGGAACTGTCTCTCAAACGTTATCCTTTATAGACACATTAATATTTAAATTTGGACAATGACATTGACAGCTTACAATCCTTTGTTGTCGAACAATTGTTCAAGTTGGACCTTAAAGGATCTTTCTACCCAAAATAGTAATGAATTTTTTTACCTCAGGTCTTGTTATCCATAGAGTTAACCCTGATATCAATTTAAATATGTCATCAATTTAAATATATCATCATCAGTGTTAACAAAGAATGGCTAGAAATCAGGGAAAACCTGGCCAAAAAAAGTTTCCTTATTTCAAGTCTAGGAAAAGTCTGGGAATTAGAGAAAGAAAAAAAATCACTCATATCAGAAATAATCTGGGAATTTGTTTCCATAAAATGTTGGGAACCCTGCAAAGATTGCAGTTGTAAAAGTTGTAAATGTACATCATGACACCACATCCAAAATGTGGGAGAAACAAGTGAAGTTGGGTTGGGGGGGGGGGGGGACAGGGAAGAAAATGTATTCCCAGTGATCTAACAATATTAAAGATACTGCCTTGCATTATTGATGTTTACCTAATAGGTGAATCATTTTCATGTCTTCTTTCATCTGTTTTTATTCTCAGGTTGATGGGACCTAGGCGTAAGCTGACCAATGCCATAGCCAGGTGGCACTGCCAAGCCAAACCTTTCAGCAACAGACTAGAACAGGTGTATGCAGACAGGGTGGAAACAGCCATGCAAGAAATGGCCATACAGCTCTCGGAGGTAACGTGTTTATAGGGGTAGGCACTAAAATGGCTCCATGGCATCTGGCATGATATTGTTTTTATTCGCAAAGCCACTTTTCTCCATGTACATGTGTATGGTATGGGGACACCATGGGGCAATCATCATCATCATCATCAGATCATTATTTCTACATTCTAGGCCTACAGGTATAACACTGTGTCCCATTTAATTACACGAGCAAATGTACTGTACACTATCTATAGACCTATAAATGATAGACGTGCTTCGTAATTGGTTAGCAGTGCACATATGAAATTAATTTAGTAACAGTGCCATTTCATTGCTTTCATGTTTAACCTTTACTTTTTTGGGCTATTGCGAGCTCCTCTTTGACTGGGGGATGGGTAGGGTCTAAGGCCAGTTTATAGCTAATTATGTTCATTTTTTTTTTTAATATTTGGCTAATCAAACAGATCGATCGAATATTGAACGGTTCGAAGTGATTTTACACCAATTTTTCATGGAAAAAATTTCATTGCCAGAAATCTATGTAAGCTTTTTATATGAAATGCAAGTTTTATTGGATTCTTTAAAATGTTTTTTGATTTTTTTTAAAAAGAAAGAGCAGTCGGAAGCACAGGTCCTCGCGGAGGAAGAACTAAGGAGAAAGGTTAAGTGGTGCCTGATTTGAATGCACAATCGTTTCTTTCGACATGCATGTGTTTCACTGACTTAACCCAATCATCTGATCTTTTCATATTTTTTATCACTGCAGGATAGTATGAAGAAGGAGCAGCATGAAGCACAGGTTCTGCAGGAGAAAGAGCTAAGGAGCGTTGTCGAGGGATGCCTGATGGAAGATAAGAAGATCTACCAGCAGATGGTATCCATGGTAACGGATACCAGCAAGTTCTGTCATCGCATGAGGCAGCTCTATGATATTATGAGGTAATGATCTGTTTGGGGCATTACCCGATGGTTCTGGGGGAAAAAAGAAGGGCGATAAATATGCTTAAGAAGACATTGTAGGCAATAGGCCTGTCTACTATTAAATTCAAATGAGTATTCAAACGAGTATGCAAATCCCCCGCACGTGTCGTGCACGACGCGACTGTGGCAAGTTCAGCAGCCTGCTGCGTGTGTGCACGTGTAATGTCAATGGGGAAAGTGTGAATCTCTGAGCTTTTCTGGTTTATATCTTTGCAGGGACTGACATCATTCTTTCACATGCTAATACTCTTCTCTTGTAGTTCCCTAGCATTGATTTTTGGTTGTGAGAAATGGAAATAGACTGAGTTCTATTCTTCCCAATCAGCCGTTCCTTCATAGTTGAATCTCTACACAAACACTGGCCTTGCACATACACTTTCAATGGACCGTATGCCTGAAAAGTGCCAAAAAATCTCTCTTTTTGATTCAGATTTGAGTTTTCTTTTCTGAATTATGCAGTTTATCTAATACTTGATATTACTCAGAATATCCCTTTGACCTTTTTCTCTCCTTGTGGTGGATTAGAATATGAATAAATGAACAATGAAACAACCAAAGTCTCTGCAAATCCCCCAGTAACTCGATTCGCCAATTCACTTTACAATACAATAAGCATTTAGTACGCCCTTCCCATAAGGCTCGGAGCGTTTACGAAATATTTAAATGATAGGTCAAGGGGAGATTATTCCATAGTTTTGATGCAGTAACTGTGAAAGTCCTATCACCTGACAAATTTCGGGTCATTGGGTAGCTGAGCTGGAGGTTATGATTTGAGGATCTGAGATTTCTACTAGGTGTATATACAGTTAAGCATTCAGATATGTACCCTGGAGCCTGGTTATTGAGAGATTTATAAACATAAAGAACTAATTTGAATTTGTGCAATTCAGATCCGATTGCACTCGAATAACATTTACAGGGATAACGGCATTGACATCCCTAACGAATGGTTATCTGCTATTCAGCGCCACGCAGCTAACCGGTTAGCACCGGCCAAGGATAAGGCGCCCCCCGCCGACACGGCAGGGAACAACGCCGCGCCCGGTGATTGGTCAACGGCAGCGACCAATCAAAGCGCCGACACGGCAGGGAACAATGCCGCGCCCGGTGATTGGTCAACGGCAGCGACCAATCACAGCGCGAGTGGTCCGAGCGTACATCCAGCCGCTCCCGCCGCTATTTAAGACCCGCTCAGCGTGATCTCGGCTGTTGGCTGTTCTCTTGATCTGTTCGACGTGGCCTGGAGCTATACTTCTAGCAGAATATCCACCTATCTACGGAGCGTTGAAAATCTTTAAATAAATATTGTTTAATGTTGAGATTATTTTGGGATAGCTTATGTACCAGCTCTTTCGACTCGGTCAACGGATTGGTAAGCCTGTTAGCGAATTTCCAAAGCACATATATAGCAAACTAACCAACAGACTAACAATAAAAGGTTATGATAATCAAACTTTCAAACTAGGGGTAATGGAGACAGATGAGTCAGATAGATCATCTGGAGAAGAAGCCTACCATCAGGCTGCAAATAATATAATGTATACTCCTACTAGCTCCAGAAATCCAGTAGGCCAATTCCAGTCCCATTCGTTTAGAAGAAATAACAGAGAGAGTTCGACGGAAGGAGTGGAGAGTGAAAGAGAGTGGCACAAAATGGAGAGGAAAAAGAGAAAAGCGAGTCCAAGAACAAAGTATGAAGACGAGAAGAGAGTTAGGAAAGGAAGTGTAGAAAACAAGGAGGAACCAAGACCAGAAGGCATAAGAAGAGAGGAAAAGGATAGAGTTGAAAATGGAAAGGAAATCCCCAATACACTGATGCCCACCCTGGTGGTATTAATAAGTGGTGTCGGTGATAAAAGTATTGGGCAAATTAGCCCAGCAAAATTAGATAAAGAATTACGCGAGAGGTTCGGAGAGGTCAATAAAATGAGGAAAGAAAAAGGAAACTTGAAAGTAACTTGTAAAAATGAAAAACAAATGGAAATGATATTATCAATGACGGAACTAGTTCGAACCGCTGTCAAGGTTACAAAATACCATCCCACTCCAACGCAAAAAAGGGGGGTAATTCACAAAGTTGACAAGCCCATTACTGATGAAGAGCTCACCGAGCTACTAAAAAACCAGAGTGTGATATTTGTTAAGAGATTTAATAAAAGAATAGAAGGGGAATTATCTCCAACACCTTCGGTGTTACTAGTATTTAAAGGACCTCTCCCCAGAGAAGTATCTTTTTTATATCAAAAGTACATCGTTGAGGAATACGTTCCCCCAGTAATAAGATGCCATAGATGCCAACAATTTGGGCATATACAAAAAAATTGCAAAGGACGGGAGCGATGTGTCCGATGTGGAGAGGGTCACACATATAACATGTGTCCCAATAAAGAACAGCCGAAGTGCTTAAGATGTAATCTCAGCCACTCGGCTGCCTATCAAGGTTGTGTTTACTATAAAGAAGCGAAGAAAATTCAGAGCGTCAGTTTCCAAAATAATGTAACCTATGCACAAGCAACCAAAAAATACCATCAGGAAAAAGGAGAAGAAAATAATTTAAAAGAACCTCATTTAATCAACAGGGAAACTTTCCAAGGAATAAAGGTAAATGAAAAGCCACTTCGATCGGATATCTCCGAAGTGAACCCTGGTGATCCAAAAACAATGGTAATGCCAAAAAAAGCAACTACATCAACACAAACAGAAACTGTTGATAAATCGATTCAAACTGATGAGCAAGATGAGCTCATACTCAAAGAAACACGCTCCGAACCAGAGGAGTCAGATCATGTTATTCCGGCTTCGACAGAAAATGCTAGAGTAGATTTTCTAGCCTTTATAACTTTCATTGTTAACAATTTAGATAATGAAACGACACATTCCAATAGAATAAGATTAGTGGTGGAGGCTGCAAGGCGGTGCCTGGACATTAATGAGGTGTCCCCGGAGATGATTCATGATCGTCTTCAGTGACAAAAAGAAAACACAGACAACCAAAGATAGGGCTTTTCACATTTTACAATGGAATTCGCAAAGCATGAATGCACATGGACCAGAATTGTATAAGGAACTAATAGAAAATGTTGACTTTAAAGATATTCCATCTCTGTTATGTTTGCAAGAATCATGGTTTACTAATTTTAATATATTTTCAATTCCAGATTATATTCCTATTATCAAAAATAGAGGTGAAGGAGGGAGAGGAGGAATTGCAATATATGTACATAAAGCAGTTACATTTAAAGAAATTAAATCTCCACAAAATAAGGAATACCAAAGAATCGAGATATTTTTTTTTGGAAGGGTTATTACTTTAATAAATTATTACAATCCTTGCCAAAAGATAGAATTACGCCATCTAGAAGAACTGATTGAAAATTGCTCAAATAATTTTATCATAACTGGTGATTTCAATTCTCACAACCCTCTCTGGGGTAGTACAAAACGGGACGGTAATGGGAAAATAGTCGAAAATTTTATAGAAAAATATAATTTAGTAATATTAAATGATGGGACTCCCACGAGAATGGACCCTCATTCAGGAACATGGTCATGTATAGACCTAACGATTGCATCAAAGGAAATCGCTAACAAACTAAATTGGACTGTGCTTGGAAATTTCGGGAGTGATCATAACGTCATCAAGTGTTCGCTACAAGAAATAGAATATATAAATAATGATAATGTCGATACTCAAGAAAAGAATTGGTCTTTCAAAAACGTAAAGTGGGAAAAATATGAGAAAAAAATTAAATCAAAATTTAGTGATTTAAATATCTTAAAATTTTCCAATGACTTAAACGTTCAAGAAAAATACAATTTAGTGTTACAAATAATTAACGAAGTAGCAGAAGAAACCTTCCATAGAGCAGGTAGAAATCGGACAGCTAAAAACCCGGTCCCGTGGTGGACACCTGAGTTACAAGAAGCAATCAGAGAAAGAAATAAGTATAGAAATCGATTAAATAGACATTTTAAGAAGGAGGATCTAGATATGTATCGAAATAAGAAAGCATATGCCCAAAAGATAAAAAGACGAACACAAAAGGAATACTGGTTGAATTATTGTCATTCATTGAACAGAATGAGTAACATCAGTAAAGTATGGGATATGGTCAAAGGTATAAAGAGGAGCTCTGGTACAAAGCATATATTTCCGAATTTAATTACTGAGGACAAAAACCCGGTTCAAAATAGTAAAGAAAAAGCAGAATTGATAGCTAACGCTTTTAAATCAGTAGATAATCGAATAGATAAAGACGAGATAAGTAGGAGAAATACATTTGAAAGAGAAATTCTGATCAGGATGGAAGAAAGTTACCAGTCCGAAAGTCCCCTCAATGATGAATTTACGTATGGTGAATTAATAAATGCTGTAAAAGAATTAAATAATTCTACGGCAGGGAAAGACGGTATTAAAGCCACTATGATACAACACTTACCAGAAATAGCACTTAAATTTATATTAGTGTTATTAAATGATGTTTGGCATTCTTCAATCTTTCCCTCAGAATGGTATCATGTTACCCAGATCCCTATACTGAAACCTGACAAAGATCCAACCAACCCTTCATCTTACCGACCAATTTCTTTGACTTCGACATTTTCGAAATTGATGGAGAGAATAGTTAAAAATAGACTAGTATGGTTCATGGAACGAAATAGTATTATGACCCCAATACAGGCAGGGTTTAGAAAAAATAGAAGTACAATAGATCAACTACTTAGATTGGAATCAGATGTTCAAAAAGGATTAGCTAATAAAGAGTATACCTTGGTTGTTTTCATTGATCTAGAAAAGGCGTATGACCTTCTATGGAGAAAGGGGATAGTTTATAAATGTCAGCAAGTTGGTATAAAAGGCAGAGTCTTGCAATGGATTAATACATTTTTACAAGATAGATTATGTAAAGTGAAAATTAACGGTAAGTTTTCTTCTCAATATGTTCTGAAGAACGGAACACCCCAAGGCAGTGTCATCAGCCCGGTATTGTTCAATTTAATGTTAAATGATTTAAAAATAAACGAAAAATCCGTAAAACTATCTATGTATGCTGATGATATTGCCTTGTGGTGCTCTGGCAGAAATATAGACTTTTTGCAAAAGAAAATGCAAAAAGCCATAATAGAAATTGAACAGTGGTGCAAAACCTGGAGTATGATAATTTCTCCTCTAAAGTCTGCTGCAATGGTGTTTACTAACAGACAACAGAAACAAGTAAAAATCACGATAAAAGAGAGGTTAATACCGCAATACACTGAATATAAATTTCTCGGCATCTGGTTTGATGTCAGACTAACATGGAAAAAACATATTAATACATTGAAAATGAAGTGTTGTAAGAGAATTAATTTATTACGTTGCATTGCAGGAACAGGATGGGGAAATAATAGTTCAATCCTTTACCTAGTTTACAAAGGACTTATTAGATCTATATTGGACTACGGCTGTGAATTATATGACTCTGCAAGTCTTTCAACAAAACAAGAATTAGATTCAGTCCAATATCAGTCATTGAAAATAATTACAGGTGCAGTTTATAACTCCTCTCTTGAAGCACTTCAGGTAGAATGTGGTGAACGTCCTTTACAACTAAGAAGAAATTTATTTGTTGACAAATATATGTTCTATCTTTTGTCAAATAGAGATACCCATCATCCTACTTTGGAAATAATCGAACCGTCCTGGTATCTTGATCAATATACTTGGAAACCAGGTCAAGGACCCTTAGTTAAAAGAGCATGTAATGCCGAATTTAAAGTTGAGCAGTTGAGCCAAAGAATATTAAGAGAACCTTTTTGGACTTATAATATGCCCAACATATCATATCATATTCACAAAATCATAAACAAGAAAAGTAATTCAATTCATGACATGAAGAATTGTGTTTTAGAAAGGATACATACAAGATGGAAAGGTTATTTAAAAATATATACTGACGGATCAAAAAAAGAAGACAAAAGCACCGGTTCTGCATTTTTTATACCTGAACTGGATATAAAAAGATTTTTTAGATTAACGTCAATAAATATAATGAGAGCAGAATTAGCAGCTATAGTAATGGCTCTGGAATGGCTTGAAGATTGCAGAGGAATGTCAGTCGTATTTCTAACAGACTCATTGTCAGCACTTCAGGCTATAGAAAACAAACAAATACAAAATAATCTCATAGGTGATATACTATATAAAATACAAATACTACAAATGTCAGATGTAGCTATAAATTTTGAATGGATACCATCCCATTGTGGTATTGCAGGTAATGAAATAGTGGATAATCTAGCCAAAAAAGGAGCGTCAAAAGAAAATATTGATCTGGAAATTCCATATATAAAAGAGGAATTAACAAACTATATGTCATCAATTTACAAAGAAACTTGGCAAGTTCAATGGGAATCCTCATCAAATGGTAGACATTTATTTGAAATACAGCCTGACATTACAGAAACTGTAAATTTCCAAGGTCTTAACAGAAATGAGGAGGTTATAATCCATCAATTAAGACTAGGAAAATGCAAATTAAATTACTATTTATTCATATGTAACCAACATGAAAATGTTTTTTGTGCATATTGTAATGTCTCAGAAACAATAGAACATTTCTTTCTTCAATGTAAGAAATACGAAAGAGAAAGAAGAACAATGCAAAGAAGACTTAGATTAGTCACGTTGGATTTGGTGAAATTATTGGGAAGAGATGCGAATTTTAGAGTCATCTTGAATTATATTAAAACAACAAAAAGATTTGAATAACTATTTTACTGCTTCATAGTAGCATATTCTTACACTTCCAATATGGAATATAGTCTGGAGAGTATGTTATCCTCAAAGTAAGGTTGTAGTTAGAGCGCCCAAAAGAGAGTAAAAGGGGTGTAATTTTTTTTTCTCAATATTGTGAGATGAAGTGTAATAATTGACATATATTAAAGAAAACAAAAATATACTTTGAACCGAAAAACTGTTTTAGCCACATATAGTCTTACAGTAAATCGGATACTGGGGCCAGTAAAAAATTCTTATTGGTCAACGGTTGGAGAAGGCCTCCTTCGCGGCTGGCGATTAGTTGTGGGTGGCAAGGACAGCGGCCCATGCACCCCTTGTGGGTTGCACATAAGAGGCCAAAAGACAGAGGTCCATGCACCCCTTCTAGTTCACCAGTTACTCAGTTATTCGAGGAGCTGAGACTACTAGTGGGCACACAAATAAACTGTCCCATTTTTGTATGATATATATTTGTATAAATACGTATAACCCACGGGCATGCGTATTATAATTGTACCTTATACTATAGAAATAGTGCAATAAATCGAAAAATATAAAAAAGGAATTCGACTCGTCATTATCCTCATTATTTTTGGTACGAAAGTTTGATTACAATAATGCACAATTAAAGGTGATGGGAAACTAATTTTGCACTTCGCAGAGGCAGGTGAGCCAGTTCAAACCCGAAGACATTGGACGGGAAAAGCGAACCCACCTCAACAAAGTGGACATCACAAAGATGAGGCCAAATAAGTAATATGGAACGTCAGTGGCGCAGATAATCTATGAAGATTGAAGAGCGCCATCAAGCTCCAACAACAACAACAACTCGGCTCATTGTCTATGACTAAGGCTAGCAGTATATAGCAGCCGAAACGTCAGACTTCCTACGCTTACGTTTGCACATCGTGAGACAACTGATTAACTCTCTTCAATTAATCCTAGATATGTTCCTCAAATGAAAAATCACACCGCGGCAAACATTATTAATGTGTGTTGACATAGTCATGTTAAAATAAAAAAAGGCACCCAGATTCCTTATTGAATCCGATGGATGTATAGAAACTTCACCAACTGACAATGTTAAATCTGGCAAATTTTTGTAATTGTATGGTGATGCAGCAATGAAAAATTCAGTTTTACTATCATTGAGTTTTAACTTATTTGCTGTCAGCCAGTTCCTTAATATATAATAATATTCCGTTTTTATATAGCGCCTAATACATCGATGATGTCTCTAAGCACTTTACAGATATATTATTACCCTGGTCATCGGATTATGGCATACCCGCACACAATGTATGCACATTCTCCGCCCCCTGGGGAGTATTCCAGCAAGGGCATTACAGTGACGCTCTCATTGCTAAGCAAACGACATTAACTTTCGCATCCTACTGGGTACCCATTCAACACCTGGGTGGAGAGTGGCAAATGTAGATTAACGTCTTGCCAAAGGACGCTAGTGCTGCGGTGGGATTCGAACCCCGGACCTCGTGGTTCACAGTCCGGCAACTTATCCACTGATCCACAACACCTCTACACCTCTTCCTTATATCTGATATACAAGATTGTAGTGAAAACATGGCCTTATCCAGTTCCCCAGGAATTTTAGGATCAAATGCTACATAGAACTGAATGTCATCAGCATAAACATGATACAAAACTTTATGGTACCGGGTGATGTCGCCAACTGGGAGAATATAAAGTGTGAAACCAGCGGGACCTACAACTGAGCCCTGGGGTAAACCAAGCCTAGAAATGGTTGGATCTGAAAGTTCCCCATCTATGTCGACTTGTGCTGGCCAGCCATCAAAATAAAACTGAAACCAATTCAACGCAGTTCCCCTAACACCAATTCTCTTTGACAAACGACAAATAAAAATGTTGTGGTCAGTTGTATTCACTTTGTACATCAATGCTGTGTATAGCAGACGACGTGGATCAGACTTTACCCGAAACAGGCCTAATTAGAACTTATTTTACATGTAAGGTAATGCACTCTGCAAATAAACGAACAAACAATTGGACCCACCAAAAGATAATCTCTTTGCATGTAGTTTTTAGTATGCTGTGAGCAGTTTATGTTGAACAATTTCTTTATCCAGAAAGGGGGTAGAAGGCCCTAGATTATTGAGGTTCAAACATTCTGGAGGTGACAAAGTAAAAATAAATAGTCTAACATGGGTTATATACATGTTTTAGGGAACAGGTTTGAATGTTGTATCTTAAGATAATGCCTATTTTGATGATGCACATTACATGTAGTAAGTCAGTGAATGATATATATTCACGGTACTATTTACTACTATCCTCTTTTCCTCTCAGATGTTGCCAAGTTGAGCTAGTGAGACGTGTGCAGTCAATGCCCCTGCTATCAAGAAGAGAAAGCGATTCAGGGATGAGCTCAGACGGGCGTGGTGGATCATCATCTGACATCGTACGCTCGATCATGAGCAGTCCTGTTCTAAGAGGGACAGCGATCAGATCCAGTCGTTCAAATGAGCCAGTAGGCTTCCCCGTACAAGACAGTCTTCAGCATTCATCAGTAGAACAAGCTCTGTCATTGGACAATGAGAATGGTGAACTCCGCAAGCTACCAATGGTAGACCTTGTTGAATTGCTTGGTCAATTATCCCATAAACTGGGTAGAATCGTTGCCATGGTGACCAATAACATTGATAAAATTGTCGACGGACAGAGCGCATTCTCACCGAATTCAAGCGGCAATTCACTGCCCTGAGATATATTTGACTGCCAATATTTTTGTGGTACTGCCAAAATAATTATATTCGGTTGATGATAACTACTGATTATGTGGTACTTGTTTGCAGGTCTTGAATGAACTAACACGCAATAAGATTGAAAGGCTTTCAAACATATATGAAGAATTTGGTACCAAAACATGCTACATCCAAATCGGTGTGGTTCCAGAACATGCTCTATCCATAAAACAATGACCTGCTCCGGGAACTGACCAGTCATAGAGCAACATGACACACATGAATGATCGTGGATTGACCTTCAGTTTCTTGCACAGTAGAAGGTGGTTTACTGCTATTTGCGCATCACGGCGGCATGCTGCTTTGCTTTGCTTTGCTGCTCTACTACTATAGCTCTAGCTCTGTCGATCCTCAAAATGCAGGAATAGTTCTCTGATTGCGAGAAGTCGACACACTCATTCAGCTTGCTGCATGCTGCCTTGACGCACCCATCAAGTAGTAAATATTCACATAATATAAATATAAATATAAAGATAACCAAGAGGTTATGAATCATTTATTTATTTATTTATTTATTTATTTATTTGTTTCCTGTATGGTACAACAGCTGATATAGTGTGAACATCACATGGAAATGAAATCAAGACTAACATTTTAAAGTAAATATGATCACAATATATAGACATGAATAATAAATCGTATACAGTAATAAAACGTATAATAACATACAGAGGTATGACGAAATAAGCCCGAAGGCTTGAAGCATCGCCACACCTTTAAGCATAAAATTGTTGTTTAACTATGAGTTGTGGGCACAACAAACAAGAAATTAACCTTACATTAAGAAAAAAAGAAAAAAAAATACAGTAAACACAGGAACAGGATACAGACTGTATATACATGTACATTATCGGAAAGGAAAAGTGAAGAGAAAGAAGGGTGAGGAGGAATGAGTCCCAATTAAACCTGGTATTGCGCATAAGCAATAATCACTCTGACTATAATACATGCAATGTTATGGATAAAAAATATAGAAATTACTTTTACAGATATTAGTAGTGTTCACATTTTTGAAATAAGAAGACGTTTAACAGCTTTTTTAAATGAATGTATAGTACGCATATTCCGAATATCATCTGGTAATGTATTCCAAACATCTGGACCATTATGCCTAATAGACTTGTGAGCCAGCACTGAACGGGGATTAAATAAATGCATATTAGATGACTGTCTTGTTGGATAGGCATGAACATCACTGTTCTTCCGAAACATGGAAGAAAAACAAATGGGTAAAATATTGTTATTACATCGATACATTAAAAGGGAGGTTTGAAGAAAGTTTATATCATTAATTGTCAAAGTCCTCAGTCTAATAAATAATGGCTGCGTATGGTCACGGAAACCAGCTCCCGAGCAAATACGAACTGCTTTGTTTTGTAATAACATAATATTTTCTGTAAATTGTTTAGATGTCGCCCAAAGTACATTACAATAAGAGATATATGGCAGAACCAGTGTATTGTACAATGAAAATAGTACTCTGTTAGGAACAATAAACTTCATCTTATACAATATCCCTATGTTTCGAGAAATGGGTGTCCTTATGTATTTTAAATGGTCACTCCAAGTAAGATGCTCATTAATACACCAAGGAATTTGGTACACGTTTTCCTTTCTAACGACGCACCATCAACATTGAGATCAATATTCTGATTTTTATTGGACCTTCGTCCCCTAAAGTGAATATAATTTGTCTTCTGTACATTGAGTGATAGCCTATTGCTTCTAAACCAATGAGTCAATTTTGGCAGTTCATTATTTATTCTTTTTTCAATGACCTTTACATCACGGTGGGATAAAAATACACTAGTGTCATCAGCAAACAATATGTAATTTAAAATTATAGAGACATTACAAATATCATTGATATATATCAAAAATAAGAGCGGGCCTAGGATTGAGCCTTGGGGAACACCACACTTTAACCCTAATATATCGGACTCGGCAGAGTTATAATATGTGTATTGTTTTCTATTCAAGAGGTAACTTGAAAACCAATCCAAACTGATGCCCCTTATTCCATAGTGTTGCAATTTATACAAAAGTACTGTATGGTCTAGCGTGTCAAAGGCTTTGCTCAGATCCATAAAAACACCAATGGTGTGCTCACCAGCTGCCAGAGCTCCAGAAACATGATCATAAAATGTTAACAACGCAAGGTCTGTGGAGTGTGCTTTTCGAAATCCAAACTGGTTAGGGTTGAGAACTTTATTTTTATCAAGAAAGCTGGAGAGTCTATTATGAACTATCCTCTCAAGGACTTTAGAGAAACTTACTAAAATTGATATTGGTCTATAATTTGTGACATTTGAAGTGCTATCTTTCTTATGGACAGGAATGACCTTGGCCAGTTTGAATGAGGATGGAAACACACCACTTAATAGAGACAGATTACATATATGTACAAAGGGCGTCAAAATTGAACCAATGATTTGTTTTAAAAAGGATGAACTTATTTCATCATAACCAGCTGATCTACTGTTTTTTAAGGAAGACACTATATTAAGCACCTCGTGATAATCTGTTGGCTTAAGAAAAAGTGAACATTGTACCTGCTCTTTTAAATATTGCTTAAAGTTGACATTGTCAGTACTGATTTTCTTAGCTTGACTCGGCCCTAAATTGGTAAAATAGTCATTAAAAACATTAGCTATATCACCTGCCGCCGTTACCTCTTTATCTTCATGAATGAGTTTCTGACAGCTTTCAGCTCTTCTCCCTTTACAGAGAATATCATTTACAACCTTCCAGGTAGATTACAGGTCACCCCTCGCCAGATCAAACTTTTTGGAGTAAAATAAGCTACGTGAAGTTCTTATTCAACAACCTTACCAAATAAGGCAGTACAACTTGTTACGTTAACCACTGAATTCTGCAGATCAATGCATTTAACTATCCAAATTAGCGGAACCGCATTAAAAAAGATTGGGCTTGTTCGTTATTCGATAGGGACCAAAAAAGGTAGATACATGTAATAGGATGAAACTTAAATATTTACAAATATTTCTCAATCTCGGGAATTAAATGAAAAATCATCAGCAGTCATATAATTATTAACTGATTGGGTTGAAATTATGTTATCCTATTAACGATAACACATAACTACATGCAATTCCCCTATGTTTAGAAACGGCTAAATAGTATTTTCATGCAGTGTCACAAAAGCTTCTGATTGGTTCATTTTCTCTACCAGGAACTGGATTATTCATGAAAATTTGCCGTAAGAAATTGATGAAATATTGCAAAGTTAAAAAAAAGAAAACAAGTACCACTTACCACTGCACTTGTGTGTTGACTTTTCACAGTCAAAGGACATCATCAATAGAGCTAATATTAGAGCATCACAGCAAAGGGCCATCATACCGCTATGATTGAAGGCTATGTGTATGGGAGGTTGAGATATTGGTTAAAGAACATGCTACATCCATAAATAATTTATTTAAACAATAAATAGATAACATAAAATATAAATAAGAAGACTATTTTAGGTGTATTTTTGAAAATGTAATGTTATTATCTCCATATACTGTCTGGGTCAGTCTTTGCATACATAACGAGCAGGACCCTCAAGGAACATCTAATTTCCAAATAAGTGAATGGACAAGTTAACATTTACCAATTGCCATGTCAGAGACTCATGACATACTTTATCTGTCTAGGAAAGACATATATTCATTATGACAAAATTGGTGAAAAATGGTGTTATTTTACGCCAAAACTCACATTATGTTTAACGTGAGCTTGGTTGACTTTGACAGGCGTCTGAAGAGCAATCTCTGTACTTTTCAGAAATTGAAATAACACAAATGTGCACTTCATAACAGGGTCGGGATCCAGCAAAATGTAACCAAACTACACATTGTGTCCTCCAAACAGATCATTCCAGCGCTCTGATTGGTTCCTTCATACAATCTTCCACAAAAATAGATCACTATGTTTTCTTACAGCCTGGACCATGTTTGCACAAGAGGTCAAGAGGTCAACTAACTGGTGGCATTAGGTTTCAAATAGCGCGCCTTCTCTTCCAGGGTGGCTTAGCCAGCCAGTCACAGTGCTAGGATTCTGTTGTTTCAATGATATATTGTGTACTTTGTTTAAATATTGCTGGATCCTTGCTCTGTCATAAATATATGGATGTTTGGAATACGATAATATAAAATATGAAACTCAAACGCTTCCATACAGAAGCGTTTTTATGCCTCCGCCCACCGTAGGTGGTAGCCAGAGGCATTATGTTTTCGGGTCGTACGTCCGTCCGTCCCCTTTTCGTTCTCGCGATAACTTCAGAACCGTTTTTTTGATCAGTTGGTAACGTGGCCCATGTATGCATATAGGAGGGACGATGAACTGATTAGATTTTGGGGTCTCAAGGTCAAAGGTCATAGAGGTCATCATATACATAAAAATGGTTCGTTCTTGTGATAACTTCCGAACTGTTTGACGGATCAGCTTCTAACTTGGCCCATGTAATGCATATGGGAGGGACGATGCACTGATTAGATTTTGGGGTCTCAGGGTCAAAGGTCAAAGGTCATAGAGGTGATTATAAACATAAAAATGGTTCGTTCGTGTGTTAACTTCAGAACTGTTTGACGGATCAGCTTCTAACTTGGCCCATGTATGCATATGTGAGGGACGATGAACTGATTAGATTTTGGGGTCTCAAGGTCAAAGGTCAAAGGTCATAGAGGTCATTATATACATAAAAATGGTTCGTTCTTGTGATAACTTAGGAACCGTTTGGCGGATCAGCTTCTAACTTGGCTCATGTTTGCATATGGGAGGGATGATGAACTGATTAGATTTTAGGGTCTCAAGGTCAAAGCTCAAAGGTCATAGAGGTCATTATATACATACAAATGGGTTCGTGATGTATGGAGTCTTGGCCTACCTATTTTAGAAATGTCAAGGGGACAGTGGTCTATTTGCTATAAAATACTGTATCTATTTCCTTGGTGTATTTGATGATTGTAAGTCATCAATGGTAAGTTTTTCATTTGTACGGGATGAAAATGAAATGAAATAAATTTTCTGTCTCCTGTGCATTTTTAAGTGAAAAGATTTGTAATTTTGTTGGACCAATCCTTTTTAGAGTGTACATGTATGCCATACATTTCTAATCTGGTGATGGCGGAGGCATAAATTTTGACCGCGCGCGGTCGGTAAAAATTTATGCCTCCGCCATCACCAGATTGGAAATATATGGCATACATGTACACTCTAACAAGGATTGGTCCAACAAAATTACAAATCTTTTCCCTAGATTCATCTAGATTCATCTAGATTCATCTAGTTTGTGGCTAATATACATTTTGAACAGCATGGATTCTTATAAAGAACATTGTTTTGTTTTACTTTTACATCACTTTTTTCATTCATTTATTCTTTGAATTATGAGGTAAACAAGGTATGTCTGTTTGGGTAAAGTATCCATTTATCTTTGTAGAAAACTTGATTAATAGTCCAGTAGACGGTACCATATATCATGTACATCACCGGGAAAAGTTGTTAAGTACAAGGTTTTTTTGTTGATTTGTGTTCTAGATGGGTATTGAAGTAAATTCAGCTTGGTTGCCACCTTGGCAACCTTGAGCAATTTTTTTAATTAGCCTAATTAACATAACCATCTAATTAGCATATGTGCAATAATTTATACAAGCCAGTATCCAAGGTGATTTTGAAAGTAGATATTGATTAATAATAACGATAATAATACTAACAATAGTAACACTCATAATACATGTAGTAATAATGCAGTACTTTGTACAGCCCACACCACAAAATGTTATTACTCTACTTTATGATTACTAAAGTACCATTATTTGTTTGTTTGTTTTATTTTTTCACCATGCAACATAGTCATTTACAAATTACAATACCATATATCATGTACATCACCGGGAAAAGTTGTTAAGTACAAGGTTTTTTTGTTGATTTGTGTTCTAGATGGGTATTGAAGTAAATTCAGCTTGGTTGCCACCTTGGCAACCTTGAGCAATTTTTTAAATTAGCCTAATTAACATAACCATCTAATTAGCATATGTGCAATAATTTATACAAGCCAGTATCCAAGGTGATTTTGAAAGTAGATATTGATTAATAATAACGATAATAATACTAACAATAGTAACACTCATAATACATGTAGTAATAATGCAGTACTTTGTACAGCCCACACCACAAAATGTTATTACTCTACTTTATGATTACTAAAGTACCATTATTTGTTTGTTTGTTTTATTTTTTCACCATGCAACATAGTCATTTACAAATTACAAAATTCAGTGAGTTATATTGAAATATGCATAGCAGGAACAGTGCATAAACATGTTTGAAGCGCAACGTCCCTATGGTAAAATATAACTGATAATTATTTTGTTTATAGTGAACATGGCGTAAAATAAGACATTCTGTAGTTATAAATGTAAAGAGAAAATAAAGGGGTTAAAAAAAATAACAAATTAATACATAGCATATACTTTACTTGAAAGGATAAACATCAGTGTACCTCAAAAGTCAACATATTTGGAGAGCAGTATGATTCAAAAGATACCATTATGTACAGAATTTTAGCAGTAGTTACATCAGCGTAATCTAAATTGTAAATGATACATATTCATACTTCCACAGTATTAGATCACATGATTTCAATGTATTAAAACCTTTTCCCCTTTAATATGGATATCCCGGTTTGATTGTGTCATCAATATATATATATATTACGCTAAGGATTTGGGGCCTTTTCTTTGGTTCGAATAGGCGTCTCCCCTGGCCCTTTCGATCCCCGCCTTTTGGTACCCACGGCCGGGGAATGGTTATTAGAGTGGTGGGAGGCACTTCTTAAAGGGATCCGCAACCAGGCGGCTGTGGGGAAAGTCAGGATCGCGTAAGCCCCATTCACTCGTACACAAAGTTTGTGCGTCGAACGCGTCCGTTGGACTACTGGGATTATATTTCGGACTGCACGAAGCCGACCGAATCTCGCACGAGAGCTCGAGCTCAGGCGAAGCGTGCATGTTTGTGCGGCTACCAGTCTATCAGAGGTTTGCGCCCCGCAGGGCAACGGCATGATCAGGTAACGAACACGGTGCCCTCTCGCGGCATAAAAACGTCCACAATCGGCGATTGAGTATCCCTTTAAGGGCTGACGTGCCGTCCATATTTCATAAATGCATTTTTAAACATTGAATTTCCGCAGGGAGTAGGCCTAATAATTCTGCCAACCCATGAAGCGGGTTTGTAGCTTCATGCCCAGCCCAACCCATTACCTGTGAAGGAGAGGTATGCCAAATTAGAACAGCGTGGCCATATCCGCATGCATGGATGGCTTCAATATACAGTATACGGCGCAACAACACACGACGTGTTATTCGTTCGCACAACGCGCTTCTACATGTAGGCCTACTGCATGTACTATGTTTCACGCATATAGCGTTACATCATTATTTTGTAGCTTCACTACACAGTTTTGTGTGTATGTAACTCTATGATTTCACGGCGGTCGCGGGGGGGGGGGGGGCACATAACCCGGGTTACGCGTTTATGGTATCCAAAAAAGCAAAAAGGATATCCAATTCAGAGATGATCAGAATAAGATCCGCGGAAGGGGGGAGGGTAGGCTTTGGAGTTTAGGGTTAGGGTTAGGGTAGTGTTTAGGGTTTACTTAAAGTAGAACACTCAAGAAAATCACAAATATGGCAATTAATGTATCACTAGAAATTGGGATGCTTACAGATGGCAATCGTATAAGTTTTATGTCAACTGCGTATATGATGATTATAAAAACAACATAAATAAAAGCTCTTCTCAGCATGTGGAATATCCGAGGATTCGCCAGAAATATAGCGATGTTTTGATGTCGTCATACGAGGGATCGATCCTGCTTAAGCAGACGACGTCCTATAATGAATGAACGTAATTGCAATGCAATTATTTATCAAATTATAAAGAGTTTGGTACATTTAAACATGACCTTATTTCACACCATTCTAAAAGGGAAAGTGAACTGATTCTGATAACTAAAACCGTTTGATTGTAAATACACAGGAGAAGGGTCAATGATCAATGAAATAAACCCCATTTTCAAATTGAAAAGCCCTGCGAATAATAGCTGGATGGTATTCGTTCCCTCTTGAAACGCCGAACATGCCGCGGTGCAAGCAGCTGAAAATACAATGGCGTCTTATTTTGTTTACAAGTGACTGATTCCTTTATTTTTTTAACGCTGCATTTTTCATCAAAATAATACCATACACGAAGTTAAGAGTGAGGCAACAGACTAACATTAAGACTGACGCTAGTCAAGTAAGAGAAATAAGTGAAGAGGAGATGACAAAAGAGGCACTGAAAAATGTGTATAATGTTATGGGACATCGTCTGCTTAGACAGGACTCGCCCCTCTTGTGTCGTCACACATCTCAGCAGCGTTCAAGGAACTTTTCAGCTGCTATATCGGGGGCTGTATTTTACCGTTTTATAATTGATAATAATCATTAATTCAAATGTTTCCAAGCTTTAAATTTTGGATAACCTTGTTTAATTTATGCCATCTATGCAATAATAAGTATTAAGCCAATATTTAAAATCATTAGTGTTCTACTTTAACGGCACATTCGGGTGGTTGTCGCACAATTCATTCCTATTATCAACAGCTGAATTCACATGATTGGGGAAAATGGCCTTCATACCGTTGGAAATATGTTATTGTATATCGCCTCAATTCATATGACAGACTAAACCGGTATGTAGACATCATTCGGGGAAGGGGAGGTGTCGGAGATCACGTCACTTAGGAATATCGGCTGCAACGGTGTAGAATTTTTTTTTTCGTCACACCTCCAAAATTCGCTCAGGAGGGGGTGGTTATGGGGTCCCTCCATAATTCTCTGACAAGCAAAAAAAAAAGAAGGTGTCATTCTAAAAGGGGGCGGGGGCACAATCGACAAAAGGGCGGATCGTCTATGGTCAAAATGTATACTTTCCTTCCAAAAGGGGGTGGGGAGGGCACGGGGCGGAAGTACCCCCCCCCCCGGATCCGCCAATGCACATGTTGTAAATACTTCTTGCTAAAAAATAACTTTATCCGAATTTTTTATTTATTCACTTGATTATTGTGACAGATATACGGTACGGTGATTATTCATAAACACAGCTAGCGCCCGTGGATGTCCACGGGCTGCTTCGTAGCTCCATCAAGTTCCCCAGAGCTGTCCTCCATTTTTGAAATTTTTTCAAAGGCTGAAAAAATGTTTCCGCCGGGAATCCAACCCGGGTCGTTGGCTTAGAACGCCAATGCCTTAACCACTAGACCACGGAGACGGGTTAGTGGTTTCGGCGACACCAGATTCAATTGACCGACAGATTGACAAATCCTCAACCTTATTAATTAATTCCCCTTGTCGGGGGCAGATGAGTTATGTATGTATATATATATATATATCGTAAAGTGTTTACAGGAACAAAATTCCGACAAAGTGCAGTGTTAATATATGTAGAAAAATAAAGTTCACAACATCATATAGAATACACACACAAGAAGCATGTTTTTATAAAAATTCACAAGCGCTTTCGATTTAATCTCTTCAGGTGAATGAGCCATTGATAGTTTTGACATGCTTTTATATACACGTATAGTACAGTAATATGCAAATGGGACAATGTGTGTGGCATTGTCCAGTAGTTTTTTTGACGGCTTAATAAGTCTTTGTTTAAATCTTAGACTAAGCGTTGTACGGTGAGAACTCTAAAATGTTAGGATTCTCAGAGAATCCTATAATCCGTACAATCCAAAACTTTGTAAAGTCACACAAAGATCATTGTATAATGATTCACGAGGCCTACACATGATAATAGTAAGCGAGGATGGGTATTTGTAAAACACATAATGAAATGTAGGCTTTAAGGAATAGTTTTGTTACAAGTATGGTACAATGATATTCTTAGGACAAGTTTGAAACATTGTCCTGTATCTGTTTTACGACGTATTGAATCTTAGTTCTAATCTCAGATTAAATGATGCAAGTAGGAAGTTCTTTGTTGCCAGTTTCTTTGGAAGTCTTAATCTGTACAACTCAACAAATCATAAAGTTATATAATAATTCTTATTAATCTGTGATCGTGGGAAAGGCAAATAAAAATGGGAGTCAGTAGAGAAAGAAAATGGAATAAACTAATATACTGACAGGTGTCGAGGATGCAGTGTCTTAAGGGAGAGGGAGAGAGATATATTGAAATACTTGTACACAAAGAGATAGAGTAGGATGGGGGGGGGGGGGGGGGGGTTGTTGTTTGGAGTTTCGGGGGATAATGGTAAATGTGGATGTGGGTGAGAAGGAGTAGTAGGAGAAGCAGTTTTCCTACAAAGCATTCAGAGAAGGCATAAATTTTGAAATGAAGTGTTTCTCTTTCAGACATCTTTTAATTTTGTTGTCTTCTTTCATTTTGTAAAAGGGTATTATATCGAAATTTGGTTCCTTTGAGCCCGCACAACAATCGATGTGAGCGCTCACTTTAAGTTGTCGATATTCTTTATGGCGTATTTGTTGCCTATGTACAGTGAGTCTGTGTCGGAGTGTGTTCCCTGTTTCGCCAATATATTGTTCCCCACAGCCATGGCAAATTAAACAATATATGAGATTCTTTGTAGTGCATGTAAATGGAAAATGTATTTGAAAAGTTTCACTTTTGTGTTTGAAGATGATATGATTAGTTTCTTTCATATACGGGCAAGTTTTGCATCTTTTGTCGGTACATTTTTTAACACCATTTTTTATATCGAGTTGTGCTTTAGGGGCTGCTCGGGTTAACAATCGTTTTAGATTCGGGCTTTGGCGTTTACTGGATATCAAATGCACTGCTTTAAACTTTTGCTTTAATTCTCTGTCATTTGACAGGACGGTAATTGTGTCTTTTATCAGTTTGGAGATATTGGGATTATTAGGATTATGCGTGTGAATAAAAGAAATAGATTCAGTATTTCCATTTTTTTGCTTACATGATCTTAGTTCTTCGAGAGACAACTTTTCAGCTTTCACAATCCCATTCTGGATGATTTCCTTAGGATATTCTCTGGCTTTTAACATGTGTTTTAATTCTAATAATCGTTTCTTACGAATATCGATATCTGATACTATTGTGCAAATACGTCTTGCTAAATTGTAAGGAACATTTGTTTTACAGTGTCTTGGGTGACAAGATTTAAAGTGTAAGTACTGGTGTGTGTCTGTAATCTTATAGAATATATCTGTTTTAATTTTGTTCAAATTGTTTATAACCACTATGTCAAGAAACGCTACTTTCTCATTACTAGTTTCAAACTTAAAAGTGATACTCGGGTGAAGCTGTTGAAGGATATCGTTGAATTGGGTTATATCTCCAAAATCTGCCTTCCAAATAATGAAACAGTCATCAAGATATCTAAGCCAATTTTCCTTTAGATAGGATGTAACTCTAGTGTTGAAGGTCTGTTCGACTTGAGCTTATAGTTTCATTTCCAGATAGCCCATGAATAATGTGGCATATGTAGGGGCCATTTTGGTTCCCATGGCTGTTCCTCTAATTTGTAAATAAAATTCATTATCAAAGCAAAAAGAATTATTAGTCAGAATAAATTTTACAGCATCGATTATGAACTCCTTAGTAAAACGTGAATCAATAACATCCCTATGTTTTTCTAACCAAAAAGTTATGCCTTCTATTCCTGCGTCGTGAGGAATATTGGTATAAAGACTATTCACGTCATATGTGACAAGGATTGAGTTTTCATCTACTGATTCAGGTAGGTGGTTCAGAAAGTCTAAATCGTCCCTAACAAAGCTTGGAACATACTTTGTAAGGGCTTTCAATATGATATCTATGAAATTACTTAGTCTATGTGTAGGACATATTGGGCCGGCGATGATTGGTCTCATTTTAAGTTTATCCGGCATTTTACAATGAATATAAGGAGAATGAATATTTTTTATTTCATCCTGTATATCTTTGCACTGATGTACTTTTGGTAATCCGTACAGGTTACTACTTCTAAATTCGAAATTAGTCAGAAAGTCTACCTCATCTTTAGTTAAGCAGTGTTCGTATTTGTTTATCAATTTCTTCATCTTGTTCATAATTTTGGTATCTATATTCTCGTCTAGTTTCAAATATGTTGATTGGTCTTGTAGTTGGTCCTTCATTTATGAAATATAAAAATCTTCATCCATTATTACAAAAGCACCTCCCTTGTCAGCCTGTTTTAATATTATGCCAGGTTTGTCTTTCAGACTCTGAAGGCTTTTCCATTCTTGTTTAGATGTATTACATTTCTGTTTGGTGTTTGTACGGTTTTCAAACTCTACTGCTCTTTTTAGAAAATCAATGTAATTATCCAATGTACGATTCCTATTGGGCTGAGGAAGAAATTTACTCTTATTCTTTACAATGCTTTCATTTCTAGCTTGAAAATCCGTATTATCACAATCACTTTCTTCTTTACTGAAATATTCCTTCAATCTGAGTTTACGACAAAAACTATATACATCTTGTTTAAGGTCATTAACATTTCTAGTTGGAGTTGGAGTAAATTTCGGACCTTTCATTGACAGTGCTATCTCTCCATCATTTAAATCAACATTCGATATATTGATTACCTTAGGTTCTACTTTTAGATCAGGTACTTTTTTAGTTTCACAGTCAGTATTAGGAGGGTTGGGTTGGGGTTCTTCATATCTGTTGTTAAAGATCACATTGCAAGAAAATCACAAATATGGCAATTAATGTATCACTAGAAACTGGGAAGCTTACAGATGGCAATCGTATAAGTTTTATGTCAACTGCGTATCTGATGATTATAAAAAAACATAAATAAAAGCTCTTCTCAGCATCTGGAATATCCGAGGATTCGCCAGAAATATAGCGATGTTTTGATATCGTCACACTAGGGATCGATCCTGCTTAAGCAGACGACGTCCTATAATGAATGAACGTAATTGCAATGCAATTATTTATCAAATTATAAAGAGTTTGGTATATTTAACATGACCTTATTTCACACCATTCTAAAAGGGAAAGTGAAACTGATTCTGATAACTAAAACCGTTTGATTGTAAATACACAGGAGAAGGGTCAATGATCAATGAAATAAACCCCATTTTCAAATTGAAAAGCCCTCCGAATAATATCACATATTGTATTCGTTCCCTCTTGAAACGCCGAACATGCCCCGGTGCAAGCAGCTGAAAATACAATGGCGTCTTATTTTGTTTACAAGTGACTGATTCCTTTATTTTTTTAACGCTGCATTTTTCATCAAAATAATACCATACACGAAGTTAAGAGTGAGTCAACAGACTAACATTAAGACTGACGCTAGTCAAGTAAGAGAAATAAGTGAAGAGGAGATGACAAAACAGGCACTGAAAAATGTGTAAGATGTTATGGGACATCGTCTGCTTAGACAGGACTGGTCCTTCGTGTGTCGTCACACATCTCAGCAGCGTTCAAGGAGCTCTTCAGCTGCTATATCGGGGGCTGTATTTTACCGTTTTATAATTGATAATAATCATTAATTCAAATGTTTCCAAGCGTTGAATTTGGATAACCTTGTATAATTTATGCCATCTATGCAATAATAAGTATTAAGCCAATATTTATTTTGATGGAATTTTCTTGCAATGTGATCTTTAATAGTACATGTAGGCAGATGATCTTTATCATACTATCGAAACGGTTACTTAATGGGATGTTTTGGGGGATTACCGTTTGTGGTATGGGTTTCGACCCTCTTGAAAATGGCGATGTCCATCACGTTTCTTGAAGTTTTGACGCCAGCCCGTGGAAGATGATGGCTGTTGCCTTACTGCATCCGCATAACTGCTATACCTGCCATCAGCTGGTTGCTGGGCAGCGGATGCGTTGCGATGTTGGTAGCGGTTTCTGTGGCGATGCCCACCACGTCTATAGCTTTGGCGTCGGCCTGTGGACGATGACGGTTGTTGTCTCCCTCCATCTGCAAACCTATCATCGACTCGTTGCTTGGTAGAAGATTTGTCGTTGCGGCGGTCGTAGTTGTTGGCCCTATGGAAGTTGCTGGCATGGGGGTTCCAATTTTGATAGGTGTCGGTGGTCTGGTGGAAGCGATGGCTTACATTCGGTTTATACGCCCTTCCACTTTGGCGGCGATCATTGTTCATTTTAAAGTTGTGGGGACGATCGTAGTTCCTGTTGCCATGGTTGTCGGACGAATTGTGTGACATATTGTCCTCTGTCATTTCTTGCCGGTGTCTCGCGTTCTTGCCATGTCTCCCTTCCGGGTCATCGACAGGGCGAATTGATTTGGTCCACCATTCTCTCTTTTGATTCCATTTCATAAGTAGATGGTCTTGGTCGTGAGAGGTTTCCTCAGTCCACATTTCAATCACTACTCTATCTCTATCTCTTTGTGTACAAGTATTTCAATATATCTCTCTCCCTCTCCCTTAAGACACTGCATCCTCGACACCTGTCAATATATTAGTTTATTCCATTTTCTTTCTCTACTGACTCCCATTTTTATTTGCCTTTCCCACGATCACAGATTAATAAGAATTGTTATATAACTTTATGATTTGTTGAGTTGTACAGATTAAGACTTCCAAAGAAACTGGCAACAAAGAACTTCCTACTTGCATCATTTAATCTGAGATTAGAACTAAGATTCAATACGTCGTAAAACAGATACAGGACAATGTTTCAAACTTGTCCTAAGAATATCATTGTACCATACTTGTAACAAAACTATTCCTTAAAGCCTACATTTCATTATGTGTTTTACAAATACCCATCTCCGCTTACTATTATCATGTGTAGGCCTCGTGAATCATTATACAATGATCTTTGTGTGACTTTACAAAGTTTTGGATTGTACGGATTATAGGATTCTCTGAGAATCCTAACATTTTAGAGTTCTCACCGTACAACGCTTAGTCTAAGATTTAAACAAAGACTTATTAAGCCGTCAAAAAAACTACTGGACAATGCCACACACATTGTCCCATTTGCATATTACTGTACTATACGTGTATATAAAAGCATGTCAAAACTATCAATGGCTCATTCACCTGAAGAGATTAAATCGAAAGCGCTTGTGAATTTTTATAAAAACATGCTTCTTGTGTGTGTATTCTATATGATGTTGTGAACTTTATTTTTCTACATATTTTAACACTGCACTTTGTCGGAACTTTGTTCCTGTAAACATTTTACGATATATATATATATATATATATATATATATATTGAATAGAAAGTCCACGTGTTGGAGTAATATCAAAGAAAAAGACCAGTAGACATTTCATGCGTTTTTCTCCAACTATTTTATTTTCTCACGAATTTTCGACGATCCTCTCACCGTCTTTGTCAAGTGAATATTCACTTGACAAAGACGGTGAGAGGATCGTCGAAAATTCGTGAGAAGATAAAATAGTTGGAGAAAAAAGCATGAAATGTCTACTGGTCTTTTTCTTTATATATATATATATATAAGTGTAAGGAATTTAACATATACAACAGCTTTGGCAAATCTCGTGGAAATAAATACAATGTGAAAGAAATTGCGAGAATAACGTTGCGTAGCTCAATCAAAGTTCCCCAGAGCTGTCCTCCCTTTTTGAAATTTTTGCAAAGGCTGAAAAAATGTCTCCGCCGGGAATCGAACCCGGGTCGTTGGCTTAGAACGCCAATGCCACGAGATTTGCCAAAGCTGTTGTATATGTTAAATTCCTTACACTTGTTAATAATTATTCTAATGTATACATGTATTCAAAGCATTCGCTTGGATCCAGCTGAGGCACGCGGCTTGTCTTTGTTCAAAACTCACCTGCCCCCGACAAAGGAATTAATTAATAAGGTTGAGGATTTGTCAATCTGTCGGTCAACTGAATCTGGTGTCGCCGAAACCACTAACCCGTCTCCGTGGTCTAGTGGTTAAGGCATTGGCGTTCTAAGCCAACGACCCGGGTTCGATTCCCGGCGGAGACATTTTTTCAGCCTTTGCAAAAATTTCAAAAAGGGAGGACAGCTCTGGGGGACTTTGATTGAGCTACGCAACGTTATTCTCGCAATTTCTTTCACATTTGTATTTATTTCCACGAGATTTGCCAAAGCTGTTGTATATGTTAAATTCCTTACACTTGTTAATAATTATTCTAATGTATACATGTATTCAAAGCATTCGCTTGGATCCAGCTGAGGCACGCGGCTTGTCTTTGTTCAAAACTCACCTGCCCCCGACAAAGGAATTAATTAATAAGGTTGAGGATTTGTCAATCTGTCGGTCAACTGAATCTGGTGTCGCCGAAACCACTAACCCGTCTCCGTGGTCTAGTGGTTAAGGCATTGGCGTTCTAAGCCAACGACCCGGGTTCGATTCCCGGCGGAGACATTTTTTCAGCCTTTGCAAAAATTTCAAAAAGGGAGGACAGCTCTGGGGAACTTTGATTGAGCTACGCAACGTTATTCTCGCAATTTCTTTCACATTATATATATATATATACATACATACATCATTTGAACTATGGTGTATATACATACATATACATATTCCAGTCAGGTTAGTTTTAAACTTTAATCGGAATAGATAAATGTGTTATTGGGGAATAATTTTTTTCCCTTCTTCCTGTGTGGTAAGGTGCCTTAATTAATATTAACAGCTTTGTAATATTCACCTGGTTGGTTTCAATAAAGGCGGAATGATGAATAAAGACGGAATTTTTCTCTGGCCTTTGCTGATCTGTAGAGTTTGTCTGCTTCTTTTAGAACCGACTTGTAATCAGGGTGGATTTTCCCCTTTATCAGGCAGTTTTGGTATGAGGAAAGCACCAATGTATATGATATCAAGGTCTTTGGGAGAAAATGATGTCAGTTTATTTTACATGATTGCTCATGAGTACATACATTTGTACGTGTGTCTATTATAAAATTAGCAATGATTACAGGGGACGGTGATTATTATATTATTATTATTATTATTATTATTATTATCACACTGGGTGCGTACTTTGAGATGCATGAGATATATGTGGGGTTTCCAATGTACGGTTTTCCTAACAATCTATTATTCGATTCTATATGAAAGGTTTATAGTGTGAAGGTTGAGATAATGTTATGTAGCGATGCAGATACAGAGTTGCATGGGGGGGGGGGGGGGCTCCAATGATGCGCGGTTTTTTGTCAATTGGTGTGGTACAGCAACTCTGGGGTGGTTTAGCGGGGGGGGGGGGGGGGTGTTGGATGTTTGTTGAGCGTGTTGGTTACTTCCTTCATTCCTGCTATTCGGTAATTAGCTTGAGGTTTATTCTTAGAATGAGCTGTTGCTACAGCTGTAGTTGGTACGGGTCAATGGTCACAATCAGTGACGGAATGTTTGGAGCTGTGCTGTGCTGTATCTCTTACCACTGATGACCTACAACGGACTCATTACGTTGAAAAGTCTGAACCAGATAAACCGCGTCCAATAATCGCAAAATTCAAGTCTTACAGGAAGCGTCACCAAGTTATCATTGAACGCAGGAAGCTAGCAGTTATCAAGAAGTCTATACTGGAGGACCTCACAGCAAGCAACGCGAGTTTACTCAAAAAGGTCCGTAACAGTGATCTGTCAAGTCAGCGTGGTCAATGGATGGCCGTATCTTCGCCATATCTCATCTCCATGGAAGCAAAAAGAAACTCATAACCTGTGAAGAAGATATTGCCAAACTCTTGCCCCAGTAGGAAGATGATTGAATCAAAACACATGTGACTTATAAGTTTGACAATTATTCAGTTATTCTCAAGTATATCTTCTGGTCCTACTTGTTATTGTTACCTCATTTACATTGATGTTGTTGTTGTTGTTGTTGATTTACTTTAGGTATGCCCTGTGTTACATGCAATTGTGTAGTGGAACTTAACAATCTTTCTTGCCACATATGTTGTACTCAATCTGATAACTGTGATGAAAAATCAAAATATTTTACAGTATGTACCTACGAAGAACGGGAGCTCTGCAATTGTCCTTTTCCATCCTGTTTTCATAACATAAATTTGCCTTTAGTAATATTGATAATATTGCATTTCAACATCTATTTAAAAGGAATGGGGATACTCACCCATACCAGCTTTTAAATAATTTTCAAAATATTGAAGATTTATACTTTGATGACATGGATCATAATCTTCATATTTTGGATTGTAAATATTACCTAGATGATGATTTTTTTATTAAAGACTCTGGAATTCGATACAAATTTTTATTTCTCCATCTATGGATTCTCAGAAACCTGGATTCATGAAAATACACCACTTACTTTTAACCTGCCTGGATATTCATTTATACTGATCGCAAACACAGCAAAGGAGGTGGTGTGGGTTTGTTGATATCTGATTCTTTGGATGATATTATTAGACATGATATTTTACCATTTTCTGACTACTATGAGTATTTATTTATAGAAATTACTATTCCTAGAGGGAAACATATAATTGTTGGTATTATTATTATTATTATTACAGAAAACCTCAATCCAAAGTCAGGGATTTTAATATACATTTCCAGTCTTGTTTAGAAAATTTGAATACTGAACATAAAGAAGTATACATAATGGGAGATTTTAATATAAATCTACTGAATTATGGTAATGCTTCTGTGAATGATTATTTGAGTGCAATACATTTGAATAGCTTTGTGCCCTTAATTGATAAGCCAACGCGTGTTACAGAGTCATCCTCATCCTTAATTGATAATATTTTTACTAATAATAATATGTATCAAATGTGCTTTCTGACCTATTTTACAGTGATATCATAGATCATTTTCCAGTTTTTCAAATAGCTCAATTTAAATTTCCTGCACAATGTACTTCCACTCGTAAATTTCGTCCTATAAATGAAAGTACTATTAGAATTTTTGAAGAGAACGCGTATAATGTTGATTGGAGTGTGTGTGTGTGTGTGTGTGTGTGATTGGGTTTTTACAGACGTGTATCAATCAGATATGATTATTTACGTCTGGGACCGACCTTTAACGTCACCATCCGAAAGACGTGACTCAGTCTCGAACCTGGGTCCGCTGAATCAGTTTATAACTTCCACTGGTAGCTGGATTACAGGCGCACGCCACAACGCCCAGTTGGAGTGATGTATTCAACTGTACAGATACTGAAGAAGTTTATAATATGTTTACAGTTATGTTATCTAAAGTTTATGATGATGTATTCGTAATAGGAGACACGCATAGTAAAAGCAAAATGTTTAAAAAGCCATGGATAACTTTAGGCATTTAAAAAAAGATCAGATTGAAAAATAAATTATCTAAGAAGTATCGAAAAAATGTACTGATGATAATAGGAGAAAATATGCCAAGGTCAGGAATATTGTAAATAAAATTTTACGTTGTGCACGCACAAACTATTATAAACTTAAATTTCAAGTATTTAAAGGAAATATGAAAAGAACATGGAACATGATAAATGAATTACTTGAAAAATGTAAGAAAAATTTGCCATCATAAATGGGACTGATGTACATCATGAAAAGGATATTGATGATAGCTTTAATACATATTTTGTAAATATAGGAGCTTCTATGGCAAATTCTATATAAAATTATGACAATTTTGTTGATTTTTTATCTTGAAGATGTAATAACTCTATATTTTTTAAACCTATAAAAGAAAATGAAATATTGGAAGTTGTTAAAAATATGAACTCATCTATAAATAGTAGTGGTATTGATGACATTAGTCTTACTGTTGTGAAAAAAAATGATACATGGTATTGTGAAGCCGTTACGCTTTATTTTAACTTATCATTCACATCTGGAATAGTACCCATGAAATTAAAAATAGCAAAAGATACACCAGTCTACAAAGAGAAAGATATCCACGACATTTCAAATTACAGACCAATTTCTGTTCTTCCCGTTTTCTCTAAAATACTAGAAAGACTGGCTTATGATAGTCTATGTCTCTTACAAACTGTGCCCTAAAGTCCACAAAAGAGCCATATACCTAGCTCCAAATAATCAGGGAGACTTCATAATAATAGATTCTTCTCAGCACAATGTGAGGCAGTGGAGCAGGGGGAGGGAGGGGCACAGTTCCCTAAATTATAAAAGAATGAGCAGTGTCCCTAAATCCTAACAGGAAGGGGGACATTTTTAAAATAACATTTTAACAAAGCTCGCTCGCATTTATCATTGTCTTCTTATCATATTAGGAAAGTCGCTGCTATTCACAACATCTTCAATGTTTTGCTCGCTCGCTTCGCTCGCTCCCAAATGAATAATCAGACCATTATACTCAACTGCAAAGTAGTTTTTATCTAGAACCATGTTAAGACATAAACAATAATGTGTCGAAAATGATCCTCGATAGTGTATTAATTAGAATCTAGCGGTATACTAATGTCTCAAAGTGGCATTTCCCGCCTTGTTTTCACCCTTTGTAGGGCCCTTTTTTCCAAAAAAGTGCCCCCCCCCCTTGTTCAACAAAAGTATATAGAGTACCGAAGTGTGACGTCATACCGCCCAAGTTGTCAAGGTTGCTGGTTCCAAACAATTTTGTGCTGAACAATGGCATGGCGATCACACCAGCACTAAAGACTGAATTTGCCCTGCTCCAGCCCGTTGCTTGACTGATTTCGCGGTGAACCTCAAGCGCGGGCTTTGTTGTTTAGAACCAGTAACCTGGACGACGAGCGAATATGACGTCAGCACTTCGGTACTCTATAGCGTCTTCCTTGTTGATACTGGGATTTCCCCTTAACATGATAAAGTGAATGGGTATTGTTTGGTTTTCCTTTGTCATTGTTACCTGTTAAAGTTCTGATTTATTTTTGTTAAGATATCATGATTTAGGGGAATGAAAATCAGAATTCAGGGACTTGGCTGCCAGAATTCAAAAAGCATTTTAATATTTAAAGCACAGTATCAACAAACTAGTGAACGAAGTGCCTGTCACTCAAGAAAGGTGTATTATATCCATTTTCTTAAATCAGTATTGAATCAGCATTATATTGTTTGAGGTGAATCGGTTGCGCGTACCTCACAATACGAAGAAAATGGCAGCTCTCATGTTTTGTTAGGAAAGCATAAATTGTCACGACTTTACTAAGATTTTTTCACGTCTACTATGTTTTTAGAGATTAATTTTGTAGATCTTCAAAGAAAATGAATAATTAAAACTCATCACAAGGTTAGCGTAGATGATGAGGGCTTAATTAAAAGAACGAATATATTGCATTATGTAAGAATCGATTTGACACAAATAATGCGCTTACCATTAACGTGTACAGAAATGTTGGAATATGGAATAATTTCATACGCGTGGAAGGTATAGCAGATTTGTGATTCCAACATTAAACATGAATACTTTCATGCAGCAAGTCCAAAGTCTAGTGTTCATTGATTGAAATCCCTCATCCTTGTCGCCTTTATTTTGATAGGAGACTTTTGTTCACAATTTCTTACGCCAAGGAATGAGAATGCGTTAAGAAGAGACGACAAAAATATACGCCATTAGCAGTGTTTTGTGTTTGTTCTGTAATTTCGAAAGGAAATCCACATCAACATGGCTACGTCCAACACTGTGATTCAGAAGAGGATAGCAGGATTACGCAATGAAATATTGTCCTACAAACCAGGCAAGGCTGTATCTTGTGATGACGAACGAGTGGTGTTTCCTGTTAAACTTGTCATTGGTCTGATTGATCCGTACCATGTGCACAACATAGTCCCTGTTCTGAGACGCGCTGTACATGTAGACGTAGAGCCGAGCGAGGATGCTTATAAAGGTCGAGCATCTACTAAGGATCGGGAGGAATATCTGACGGATTCTATAAGTGTCGTAATGAAATATTCCTCCAGTTATGGTTTGTATATTAAGAGTAAATAAAATTAAACAAATGTTTCATTATATAAAATAAAGGCACTCTTTCACTATCCATGATATGTCCAATCAAAGCTTCGGGATAGAACATATTAATTTCTTGCCTTCCATACCACCATGTGTATGTCTATTTGTGGAACACTGAATTTCCATTTTCGTCAAATTCTGTCTTCGGAAAACAAACAACAAGACCATTTGGGAGTAAAATATAACACATCGTTAAAATAAAAATCCAGCATTAATCGCAATGCTTTGCTTACAATGATGATATTATGCTGATATAATATGAACCAAGTGTATCAATAAAACTCATTGTCCAATTATATTTAACCAGGGTTATCCTACCTACGTCGGCCTGTTATTGGATAATGTGAAAGACAATTTGTGCATATATTTTGTAGATGCATTGGATGATTATATTTTCTCGATTGTGCCCCCCCCCTTTTAGAATGAAACCTTTTTTGTTGTTGTTGCTTGTCAGGGAATTATGGAAGTAAACTGGACCCCATACCCCCCCCCCCCCTCCCCCACTGAGCGAATTTTGAAGGTCTGGCGAAAAAAAATTGTGGACTTTGGCGGCTTTTCGAGAAGCTGGTGAGACCAACAAAATACGGGTCTACCCTTTCCAAAAGTTGACCCCCCCCAAAAAAAAAAAAAAAAAAAAAAAAAAAAACCCTTCATTTGTGTGCCCCCTCTTTTACTCAATCCTGGATCCGCCTCTGGTGGTGAAACATATCAAAATCAATTTGCAATGGCTGCAGATTAAAGGACGTAACATTTTTGTTTTAAACCGTTCGTTTGAGGATAACCATCGTATGAGATTTTTAAACATGCCTCCAAAGGGAATTCGATATCATGAACCTCAAACCATATCTATATGGATACACTGATATGCAGGTACAGTGGTGAAGAAAGGGAGTGGTTGGCTCGAAGTTTTCTACCATTTTTGTCAATACCGGTTTTACATGCATTACACATTTCGGAAGCATAACCTATTTCCATATACAATTCCTCAAGCATGGTGATATTGCCTCACAGTATACCTGGTGTATGGATCTGTACTAATCATTCTGTCAAATTTGTATAACGGCATACGTTATAGGTTTTTCCGCTCAATTTAGTAATTTGTTCATCCAATTTAATGTTAAAAGCGTTTAAATTCACGATTGTTGTGATCACAACGGGAAATCCATTCTTGTTCGTTCAAATTCGTTATTCATGCAACAATGGTCATTTACTTTAATTTTCTCTCCTGCGAATTTGTTATCCGTCCAAAAATTATTTTTAATAAGTCACCTAAGATTACAGACATACAGAGCATGCAGTTTAAGGGATGAGCATTCAATTAATTTTCCCTCTTTCGAATTCATTATTTTTGGAACAAAATGTTCAAACTAGGTCAATCACATTTAAACAATGAGCATAAAATCTACGAAATTGGCATTCAAAATCGGATGCTGATGGCCTCGGTTTTCTTCGGTCATTCAAATTCAAGAAAGGGTAAGCAAGTTTAAATAAGTGCATTAGATTTAACATGATTTATATAAAAAAATGCGAAATTGTCTTGTAAATACCCTCCAGAATGTATTTAATAAGAAAAGGACACTGATGAAAACAAGCGAAGATATTAACAGTCATAGTGTCCTGGTAAACATATGTATAATTATGAGGCAACAAGATACCCATTAAAAAAAAAATTGAAGAGGATATATGGCACATCAATCCTGATTTTGTTTGGTTTGGTTTTATTCACGATCATAAAAATGATACAGGTTAAAAATATAAACATGAAATAGTATAACAGTATAGATATAACATTTGTATTAACATACACTACAAAAGAAAGTAAATATAGATCGAGGGATGGCCCATAGCTAACCTGTTCTTCCTCGGGGTCCTGTAACAAATCATTTTATGAACATAATAATTACTACATCAAAATAACTTTATAGAAAATATATATATATATATAAATTGAAATCCACGAGCTTGCGGTGCAAGTTCAGATGTGGCCGTCCCCCCGCCCCATCCTGCCTGGTCCCTACATGTTTAATATCATTAGTGAACTATGTTACTATGATTCTACTTATACTATGTATTTCCTTCTTAAACGATGTGAAATTATTTAGTTGTCGAGTACAAAGAGGTAAGTCAATTTACCACCACAATAAAAAAAAATATGTACGTTTGCAATTTTCTGTGTTCGGCTTAGGCAAAATTACCTGGGCATTATTTCAGAGGCGTAAAAATTCCTCTTCCAAGTAATTTGGAGCTATATTGTGGAAAATTTTATGCAAAAGAAAATAAGTATGAATAATTTGACGATGTTGTAAAATCTCCGAGATGAGAATATCAGGAATATCATGTACGGACCTGTGCTCTAAAAGTTTTCCTTTTCAAAAATAACCCGCCTGTACGATTTTGTAAATTTTGCAACATACTCAGATGAGTTTTATTCGCCGACGACCATAATTATGTCGGCATAATCAAAGTGTGACAAAATGACAGCCTTGTACGGAATATTCAAACTTGACTCATTCAAAAAGGAACTGAGTCTGCCAAGAAAACTAATCATCTTACTAGCCTTTCTGTATATAATTATTTAAACTATGGTCTTTCCATTTCAGTTCTTAATCAATTATAACACCAAGGTACTTTAAAGATTTGACCTGGTCGATACGATTATTATGAATTTTTAGGTTTGAATTACCGTGCTCCCGAATCACCCGTCTGTTACCTATGAACATGCACACTGTTTGAAGAATTTATTTTTAGATCTTTATTAGAATATAAGATCTTTATTAGAATAATAAACCACAGTGTCACCTGCAAAAATGTGCACTGAGGATCTATCGAAACAAAGTGGTATATCGTTTATAAAAAGAAGGAATTCAAATTCAAATTAACATTTATTTTCTTCCATTGATTTGACAACATTCAACATCTGTTCAAATAGTACAATTTACATGCATATAAAGTAATATCAGTACAATCAAGAACTTGCTAAGTTACAAGGAAGAAGGCGCAGTCCTAATAAGTCAGATGATTGTAGCGGGTACGCCTGAATACACAAATACAAATCGGACCGGAAATTGATCCTTGTGGTACTCCGTGTGAGACGGATAATTCAGACGACAGTGAAGCACCAATCATTGTGACAATAATCTTATTTTCAGGATATATGAGATAATTCCGTCAACACTCAGCGATCCTTACTTTTCAAGGCAGTTATTTCACGTAGTAGATCAAAACAAGTTACGGGTGATAACTCAAATTTGTTTTGTAATATTATAAAAATTTTCATTCTCACCAATTAACGTCTGGTAATTAAACCTTTCAGCCATTGAGCTTTGTCAGCATTAATAACTTTGGTCCTTGATTTCTGCGGTTGCAATGACTTTAGAGCTTTTTCGCCCTTTTGGTTACATACTTAACTTTATTTCTCAGTCTTCTTTAAGTTTTCCAATCTTCATGTTATTTACTTACTTTAGCTTTCTTCTTCATTTTATCTCGCTCTTTCGTTAAACCAAATATTGATTTATTAAGCCAAGGAGAGTCCTTTTTTTCTAAACTTACGAGTCCGCAATGGCATGTGTTTGTTAACTACGCCCATCACCAATTTCTCAAATTTACTAGACTGTGGGATGACCACTGAACTTCTCACTTTTCGTGGTCCGCGATTTCGCCCCACTTATTTATCTACTTATTTATCTATTTATCTACTTTTCTGCGAAAATGACCCTTAAAAATGGGTACGGGTATGGAGACTTCAGTGGCACACCCCAGTGCGAACCAAATCTGATTATTCCCCACCCCTGACTTTTCAGTAGATAAATTTAACAGTGCTTATTTACATATACTGCCGAGTGGCATTCGGATAGTATGCCTGTAAACATGTCTAGCCCATTAAAGCGCTGGTCCCATCCCGCCGTACTTGCAAGTGCGTGCTGTCTACGTGCAAAAACGTGGGCAAAATTTGGGGATCCGTACGTGGTGAGTACCGCCTCAGTACAGATTTGGGAGCACGCATACACGCCGTAGCACTTTTAGTATATGAGGAACTTTCGCTGCGTTCAGGCTGCGGGCGGTCTACAGATTCACCCCCAGTACGGGTGACGTGCGTTGACGTGCGTGCCATCTGCAGCTGCTAACGAGCGCACAACGCACGGACTCCGTGAGTTTTTTGAAAAATTGTCCCATAGTTACTTGCTCTATACGGACAACGCACCTAGCACGTGCGGGGTCCGTGCTTATTCGGCCCTTTACGGTTTTACCCAAAAAGCGATATACAGAAAAAGAAGAAAACATAATTTTTTTAAAAAAATACAAACATCTTGATAAAGACTATAACCTTTCGGCCGATCGACATGTACCACAATATATACGCGTGCTTTATTTCGGGACTAAGTATTTATACTCTTGGTGCGTACTTATTGTGACGCGAGTACATTGTGTCGCATCGACATGATGCAAGTCATTAATTTGACTATAATTTTTACATTGTGCAATTTTTGAGTTATGGAAAATGTTATAATTTGTGTCACCCATCAAGAAGATTATGTCCCAGAACCGATGACAGCATATTTTCATGCAAGTCTAAAGTCTCACTACTGATATTGGGAGGCCTATACCAGTTAATTTGTTAGTGGGGGGATGATCTATTCATCATCCCCCCCCCCCGCACTAACAATAGAAAGCGTGTTCGTGTCTACGCCGCTGTGCCTTAGTAAACTAACCCCATTTAAATGAACGCAATTAAGGCCATTATTTTCCAAGTATTTCGAGTCAATTAATATATATTTTCCACAACTACCTCCCCAAGCTGATTCTTGAGAATTATAATACATTTCCATTTCATTCTAAAAAGGCATATGAGCCATACAGCATTTACGACAATTCGAACCTTGGAAGCATTCATTTGAGTCATTGTGTCACGGGCGTATACACACGCATGATTACCCAGTGTGTGTGTGTGTGGGAGGGGGGGGGGGGGGGTGATCTATTCATCATCCCCCCACTAACAATAGAAAGTGTCAATATGGCACGAACAAGAGACATGATAACGAAGCTTTTCGACCTGCACTCATCAGGTTATCACGCAGGTATATAACAAATTACTTGAAATCAACTATATTATACTCGATGAACCCGGACGCAACCCAGACGCCCTAATTTCAGAACAATCGCAGAGCTTGGACGAACTCCTTTTGTCTGCACAGAAGGGGTTCGTGCAATTGAATGTTGCCGGCTTGCAGAATTGTAAAATCAGCACTGATTTTCTTATTTACTATATAAATCTATATACCTACCTATTATGCCTGTAGTCTTGACTACGGGACCCCTTCGAGAATTTAACACACATGAGTCACAATATTGTGCACACCCCCCGTAATCCTATTGTCCCCTTCGCCACTCACGCGCGTCAACACGCTACGGCCATCTTCCTCTTTTGCGAGCAATCCCAAGTAGAAACATGTTGCTTGCAAGGTGAGGGGAAGGAGGGAGGGTCATAGGTAGGTATATAGATTTATATAGTAAATAAGAAAATCAGTGCTGATTTTACAAATTTACTGCAATAAATCATATATACCTACCTATTATGCCAGACCAGCGCCAACTCAAAGACCGGGAGGCATGTTTCAAGCAGAAGGGAATAGGATTACAGCGAAGAAAACAAAGACACAGCGGCCTTCAAGGTGGCTGACGCAAACATAGCCTCACCTGCGGGAACATCCCTAAGGTAGCAAGAAATGAAGGAATTGGGCGAACGCCAATAAGCAGCCTTCAAAATATCAACAAGCGCCACACCTTGAAACAGAGCCCAAGAAGTGCCGACACTACGAGTATCATGAGCACGAGGCTTACTGTCGGATAAAAGAGCCTCTGTGCCAAGAATCAAGAGAGGCAGGAGAAAAAGGCTCTCTAGTGATCAGGAACAACTGATCATCCTTACGATAAGACTTAGTCTTATCAATATACCATTTGAGAGCCCTTACAGGACACCAAACTTTGTCCTCACGCACCGAAGAAAAGTCAGAAAGCGGACAATGAAAATCTCAACAGGGCCAGAGGCAGCTGTCTGATTCTTGGCAATAAAAGAAGCCCTAGGAATCAATCTAACGCCTTTTCTCTCCCAGCGAACATGACCAGGAGTAAGACAGAGAGCATGAAGAGTACTGCGCCTCTGCCCAGAGGCAATAGCTACCAAAAAGAGCGTCTTAACCGTAAGATGATGAAGCGAAGCTTCACCTAACGGTTCGAAAGGAGGCTTCGCCAAGGCCTCCAGGACCTTAGGCAGACTCCAAGACAGCACTAACTTAGAAAAAGAAGGTCGTTTCAGAAAGAACGAACGAATCAAACCACTTAGTAGCGGGGAATTGGAAATCCCCGAACCATCTGAGAAACCCGAATGAATGGCCCCGATCGCCGAACGGTAGCCTCGGATAGTAGAGATCTCCCTTTGCCAAATAACGAGATTAAGAAATCCGCAATTGAACCAATAGGAGCCTTAGAAGGGGTTTGATTTCTCTCTTTGCACCAAAGGAAAAAGACCGAGAGACGGGAATTGTAAATTTCCCTAGTAGAAACCCAACGACTGGACATTAAAAAGCCCGCGGCTCTATCAGAGAGACCCGACTGTCTTGCAGATTCCCTGACAGGGGCCAAGCAGTCAAATGAAGAGACTCCGGACTGTGGTGAAGAATCCCCGATAGGGGCTGCAACACCAGATCCGCTCTTAACGGGAGAACGAACGGTTGAGCCCTTAGGAGGCTCGTAAGTTCTGGAAACCAATTCTTCCAGGGCCAAAAGGGAGCTATTACAAGCACCCGCGCCCGATCTTCCCTGATTTTCCGCAAGACACGCGGAATCAGTTGGAAGGGAGGAAAGGCGAATCCCTGAAGGTTCTCCCAGCTGAGGGAGAAAGCATCGAGAGCCCATGCTCCCTGATCGCGAACACGGGAGCAATACTTCGGCAGCTGGTGATTTAGCACCGACGCAAATAGATCCACTTCCAGTGGACCTAGGCGACTGCGAATGCGGCAAAAGACCTCCGGATGGAGCGTCCATTCCGATGGAAGATACCTGCCCCGAGACAGAAAATCTGCAAAGAGGTTTTCCCGACCGGGGATGAAAGAGGCCACGGGTGTGATTGCCATGCGACGACACCACCTCCACAGCTGAGCTGCTAGGGCATTCAGGGCAACCGAACGAGTGCCTCCCTGCCGATTGATATATGCCGCCACAGTAACATTGTCCGTGAGAATCAGAACCGAACGACTGAGAAGTCGACTTCTGAAATGGAGCAAGGTCAACAGAACCGCCATAAACTCCAGGACATTGATATGAGGAAGAGTCCCAAGATGAGACCAATCCCCCGCAACCGTGCTGCCGTTGCAGTGTCCTCCCCACCCCAACCGAGAGGCGTCCGTCGAAACCGATATCGACGGGAGAGGGGCAGTGAAGGACCTGCCTTGCGCGAGAAACACCTCGCTCGTCCAACAAGAGAGAAGAGACTTGATCCTTACTGGTACTGGAATCCAGACCAAAAGAGAGTCTTTTCCCGGCTTGAAGAACCTGAGGAGATGTCTCTGAAAGGGTCTCATGAGGAGCCGGCAGTCCTCTAGAACATCGACTAGACTGGCTAGATAACCTAGAAACTGAAGCCACTGTCTGGCCGTGACTCTTCTGGCCAGCAAGAGCTTGCGAGCCGCAGAGACAATGGTGAGAATCCTGTCTCGACTGGGCCGAGCCAACTGATTCCGTATGTCTAACACCGCCCCCAGAAAAACTGGGCTGCGAGTGGGAACTAACTCTGACTTTTCCCAATTTATTAGGAAACCTAAGTCTTGAGTAAGAGAGACGAGCAAACGAGTCTCGTCCAACAAACGATCGCGCGACTCCGCAAGGAGAAGCCAATCGTCCAGGTAGCAAAAATAGCCGAAGGCCGAGTCGCCTCAGAGAGGCTGCCAGCACGGCTACAACCTGAGTAAGAACCCGAGGGACTGGGCGCAGCCCGAAGGGAAGAGTGCGAAAGCGATAAGTCTCTGAGAGGAAGGAAAAACCCCAGAAGATCGCGCGAAGCACGATGAATGGGAAAGTGGACATACGCATCTTCGAAAACTATCAAGACCGCGTAGTCCTTCCTCTTGATCAACAGGAGAATGGAGGCAAGAGTCTCCATCCGAAAATGTACTGAAGTTTTCCCGAGCGCTTGGGAATAACAAAAGTCGGAGAAAGGGAAAAAGACAGCCAGTCTCTTACCCTTTCTATAGCCCACTTATTCAACAGAGATTCAATCTCTGATGAGGCACGAGAACGAGCTAGGGCCTGTGAGGTGACCGAGTTCCTATAGCCCCTCCGGGGAGCGGAGCGGACAGATCTATGAAGAATCCGGAGATGGCCTCCCAAGCGGGGAGAAAGGAACGAAGACAGCCACCAACCAAGACGCGGACAGAGGCTCGCATCGACTTAGGATGAGCATGTAAACAAGACAGAGACCTGTTATCGCGCATCGCCAAAAGCAAAGGACCCGAGACGGAACATCCGAGAGAAGCAGTGCGATGTCCGACTCCTTAACCCAAAGGGCCGTAAGAACCAAGACTCTGCGACGGTACATGACCGAGGCAGCTGCAGTGGAAAACTATGACCACTGCAAACCAAACATGACGCTTAAAAGAAGCGCCGCTTCAATGCGTCCATAATCCAGCTTGAAATCCTCCGCAAGAGAAATACCCTCGGAGGAATCCCGCTGCCTGAACCCAAGCAAAGTCGAACCCTGCGCGCGGGCTGACTGAAAGTCAGGGAAAGTTTAGAACAAAGCAATCGCTTCTACCCCACAAAGGGAGAGCGACTAAGGCTCTGCCTGCCCCAGCGATTCGGAAACCGAAGCTTGAGAGGCCGCTTCCAAAACTGGTTCCGCCTGAAATGATCAAGACAAAGGATCACGAACAAAGGCCGAAACAGTCGGATTCACGCATGAACCGCCATAAGCCTCCTCACCCGACGGAGCCCCGAGGCTGCGAGAATAGGAGGCGCATGTGATCCCATCACAGACAAAGAAGAATAAACCATAAAAGGCTAATTAGTCTCGATGTCCGACCCAAAAGAGGGACAAAAGCAGGGGATGTGATGCCTGGTACAAGGGACCAACCCTGAGTCTGGGCAAAGCCCATCTCACACCGAACATCTCAGCTTGAGAGACCGGAGGGTTAGCTAAACCCAATGGGCAAGAGGCAGGCAAAGCCTTGCCTCTTTTAGCCCCTTCCCTAGGCTTCTGATTGGCCCAAAAAGAGCCTAAGACGAAACCCGCTTTTCAGAGCGTTTATTCGGTTTCGTTCGGATCCCCGAAGCCCTTCGGGAACACGAACCGAACCCTCCGCTGAGGGACGCTCACCTCCCTTTATGGGAGAAGTGCGCTGAGGGTATTGAACCCAAAGACGCGCACCAATTACCCATATCTGCTGAGCAAGAAGATGCAACAGCCATGGGCCGGGCGCCAAGGCGCCCAGTGCAAGGGCGGACCGGGATGACCCAGCAAAGGAACGCCAACAAAGGACTCAGCAGGCAGAGCCCCGCATGGTTCAACGAAAGTCTCCTCGCCCGGCGGCGCCCCAAGGGCCGCGGGAATAGGAGGCACATGCGAAACCGACTCAGACAAAGACGAATCAAACACAAAAGGCTGATTAGTCTCAAAGTCAGACCCCTGAATAGGGACAGAAGTCAGGGTTGAAGTAGCCGGTACAAAGGACGAACCCTGATTCTGAGCAAAAGCCCGCATCATGCTGAACATGTCAGCTTGAGAGGAGCTAGCTGGGTTAGCCAGGCCAGACGGGCAAGAGGCCGGCAAAGCCTTGCCACTTTTTGCCTTCTTCTTGGCCTTTTTCTTGGCTGGCTCGACAAGAGTCGTAGCCGAAACCCTTTTCTTAGAACGCTTAATCGGATTCGTTCGGATCTCCGAAGCCGCTTCGGAAACACGAACCGATCCCTCCGCGGAGGGACGTTCACTTCCCATAAAGGGATTGGAGCGCTCATGGCGTAAGCCTAGAGAATCGCCCAAATCACCCATATTGGCTAAGCAAGAAGATGCAGTAGCCATGGGTTGGGAGCTAAAAGCTCCCAGTGCGGGGGCAGACCGAGATGACTCGGTATGTGCCCGATGACTACTAAAGGCGTGTGAACCCGCTATTGGACCGCTAGAAAGCGGCAATAGGGGAGCACTAGTAGTCACGCACTCAGGTGAAAACACCTGTTGCTCCGAAGAGCGTCCATAATTGTTAGCTCGAGCATTCCCATTAGCTGGCAATGTAGATAGCCCAGGAAGTACTCGTTCCCCCATATGGCGTTTGCCGGGGGCTAGGGTTTGAGAACCCAGACCAACATGGACTAAGCCCGTGGGTTGCCCTGCAGTAGTGGGGCGCGTCTCCCCTAACGGATCAGGGCGAGTGAACGCTACCGTACGGGAAACAACCGCCTCCCCCCTCTGGTCTCAGCGACCGGGGATTGGAATCGTTAGATATCCAAACCACTAGAAACTGACGCCACCCACCCCGAAACCACGGGCTTCGGAGTTGACAATCCCGACTCAGTTAACGCCACCCGTCCCGAAGCCGCAAGCTACGAGACTGGCAAACTCTGCAAGGAAACACCACTAGGCAACTTACCCTTAGCCCTCCTCCCTCCCCCATGTACCGAAGTACTCGGGAGAGTTCTGGAAGGCCGAGTCGTCTTGCTAGACGACTCTTCGGAAGAAGCAGGCCTCCTTTGACCTAGCTGCTTCTTCTTCCGAATCCATACCACTGCAATAAAACAGACAATAAAGTATACTTTTCAAAATAAGAAATACTTCAACTGAATGCAGTAAAATAAGGGTAAATTTTATTTGGGAGATACGCACAAAAGAATTTTCACAGCCAAAAAACCGTAAGAACAAACACCGAACCCAAAGGCTCGGTGACAAACGGAAACACCCGCAAACACACAGAAATATCTACGTGGGGCTGACCGTGAAAGAGAAAAATAAATGCCAAGAAAGGGAAACAAAAATCCCTTGCAATCGGCAAGAGTGACTACTAAAACACAAAGTACTATAATCTAAGCGAATATAGGTACCTAAAAGTGCTTTAAATGTGCGAAAAAGCGCACCTAAAAGATACTATACGACCTGATTTCAGGAGCGCTGTGACTATACGTCCTATCTCGTCGGGGGCGAGCAAGAAAGAGGAAGATGGCCGTAGCGTGTTGACGCGCGTGAGTGGCGAAGGGGACAATAGGATTACGGGGGGTGCGCACAATATTGTGACTCATGTGTGTTAAATTCTCGAAGGGGTCCCGTAGTCAAGACTACAGGCATAATAGGTAGGTATATATGATTTATTGCAGTAAATAACGTAAATGCGCTGCGCTTCTGGCCCGGGACATAATAGAGAATTGATCGTCGGCATAGCTTAGTGCGCAAGCTGGATTGTTCAGCAAATGGAGACCAATCGCTGAATCGCATTTGGCTATCTTTGGTCTCTTAGCGTGCATTTCAGATTTGCAGGCATGGACCGGCTGCGTGCGCTGATTGGTTGTTCGGTTCCGAATAGTCGAGGGGACGTGTTGTTTAATGCGATCAGACAACCGCTGAGAAGTACGGCCCACGTACCTGCCATCGCACCGGCACAGAAATTGGTAAATAACATTACTCAAGTGGGGGGGGGGGGGGGGGGGGGGGGGGGGGTGGGTAGTACATCCTTGCTCGTTGACGGTAGCATCCTGTTTGTAGAAAACACAATGCGTGTCGAAACCGCGTAATAGCAACGCGACACTGCGTATCTCCTTGACAATGGTTGCCCTGAGCATGTTATATCTCGCTTTGGTAGGCGTAATGGATCGGGGAGGGGGATGGCTTTATAAGCTTAAGGGGCTTGACTGGATATGCCATATGAGATGAGCTTGTATTAGTTTGGTTAGAAAGAGTTGAATTCTAGCTACACCAACACAAACACCAATGAAATTGCATTTGGAAAAAGGGAAAAACAGTGGCTGTATGCTGTACTTTTTAAAAGTGTGTTTGTATACAGATTTCTGTTGCATTTGTACTGCAATACCTACAGATTTTAGTGTGGTATTCAGGTTTGTTATACTTGCTTGTATCTTTAATCAGTATTTTAGTCAGCAATGGAAATGACTGATAGCAGTGAATATCCATGCATTTAAAAGTAAAAGGAGGTGGAGTTTAGACAGGTGAGGAGTAGGTCATGGATTTGGTCTGGTGACATGTGAGTGGGGTTTGGTAGGGTTGGGTCTTCCTTACGTCTTCTCTTGATGATGACGCATGCTTCTTGTACCGGAACGCTGGTGAAGAGCGATTCTACAGCGAAGCTAACAAGAGTATCTTCTGACGTCATGTGGATGTGACGGAGTTTGTGAAAGAAGTGGGCCGAGATTACTGTGTGATGTTTGGAACTCCCTACTAGAGGTTGTGTTATAGTAACCAGATGACTTGCTACGTATGTGGGTGAATCTCTGGTTGATACGATTGGTCGAAAGGAATATGGATGACCATGAGCAGGATTTCATTACAAGCAGTCAATCGTTTATTAATTTGGTATCAAGTCCTAAAACAGCAATGTTCAATTCTCTTAATTTCATTGAATATTCCAGTAAGGCAACAATGTATTGCAAATGCAATGTATTTTAATGTTTTTCTACATCCAATTTTCACTTTGGCATGTACTTTGTAATCTATTCTTCTTAAAGTTTAGACTATCTTTAGCAAAATATTGAGAAGCCTGTCATATTTACCACCTTCCAACTACTTAAGTTTATGTTAAGTTAGATTTGGCATTTAACACTGCAAATGACTGCAAAAGATACAAACTTGTGTAACTTTGTCAAAAGCAGTATGACGTCATGATGAATTGAGATATGACTGAAAATTAACATAATTTGCATTGCTGGTATTCTTGCCGTAAAATTGTACATCACATCACATGTTTGTACATTTGTATATACAAATACATTTGTATATACAAATGTACAAACATGTGAACGTGTACAAATATCCGTACGTATATTGCAGATCGTCAATATACATGTATAATTATGTATGATATTTTATAATTTCATATACAAATGTACAAGTATGTATACGTGTACATATTCCATACGTATATCACAGTTGTAGGTGCAAATGTATGTGAGTATATAATATGTGGATCAGTATTCGTGCACTATACATATACGTACACATGCATTTATTATAAACCAACCTAACTCTTTTTACACCTCTTTGTCATATTTATCCATATCTCCTTGCAAACATGTATGTTACGACACTGGAACTTCACTAAGCCCCCCCCCCCCCCCCCCCCCCCTTCTTTTACCTTGTTCCGGTCGGACGCACCCATTTACTTACTTGTGCAGTAAACGCCCTCTACGTGACGTCCGTATTACATGTAACTATTATTACACAGAACATCTACACATAACACACGAGACAACATGGATATATTTGCTTCGACCTTAAAAGTCAGGTAATTGTTTACTTTGCTCACTTTTGTTTCAATTGAGTTCCATTTTCGTTATTTCACTTACTCCTGCCGAGTAACATCTCTTCAATTTCACTTATGTTGATTTGTGTTGCCATTTTTATGATAATTCTATTCTGTTGTTTTTAATTTTGTTTTGGCGAGTAACATCTTTTCAATATCGCTTACTCCTTTTGATTTATGTTGCCAACTTTATGACAATTCTGTTCTGTTGCCTTTAGTTTTGTTAAGTTGCTTATTATTATTATTATTTGTTTCATTCTGTTTGATTTAGCAAATAAACTTGAAGAAGGCCAGGAGCCGAAAGCTTGTAAATTGACCGAATGACCTGCTTCATTCCGTTCCATCATTCTTTGTTCACATATCTAAATTTAACACGGTTCAACCGAACGGTACACACGTCCACACCTCTCTCGCTATATACATGTATATATATAAAGTCCACGTGTTGGAGTAATATCAAAGAAAAAGACCAGTAGACATTTCATGCTTTTTTCTCCAACTATTTTATTTTCTCACGAATTTTCGACGATCCTCTCACCGTCTTTGTCAAGTAAATAATGACAAAATTTCGAAAACTTATCCATGTAGCGTTTCCAAGACAATGCGCGATTAGTTTATAAATAACCGGGCGCATCGTCCTGGAAACGCTTTACAGCCCAAAAACATAAAAACGTCACGAAGACGTCACAATAGAAATACAGACAGGTAAATTAGGACCCAAAGCGTATAATAATAATAAAAGGTGCGCTTATAGACGCAAGGCGCATGAGGAGTGAGCGAGAAATTACTAAAACGTCATAAAGAAAATAATACGTCATAAAAGAAAAGTAACAGTGGTGTTTGAGTAGGTGCCTAATAGAATACGAGTAGTATTATCGAAAGAAAGTGTAGTTAGTAAGCCAGGACATGTCTATGTTCATGCCTGGCTTCTTGAAGCTCTCATTTTTAACGATCATTTTGATTTCGTACAAATGTCGGTCTTCAAATGATACGAGCCTGTCTCTTAGAATGCAGCATTGTAGGTCGCTCACTGAGTGTGCAGCTGTATTGAAGTGTTCTGCCACAGGGTGATGGAGTTTGCGAGCAATGCTGCTCTTGTGGTTGTTAAATCTCTCCCTAAATCTGAGAGTTTCTCCTATGTACAGGGCATTCGGGCATTTGGCACATTTGATAGCATACACAGCATTCGTTACGTCACAGTTACAAGGAGTGGGTCTGATTGTGCATTTTTCAGAAAGCCTGATACTTTGATCAAGAATCATGTGCTTGCATATTTGACACCTAGTTTTGCCGCATTGTTTGTTACCCTCTTGCCCAAAGCCGCTCAAACTGGTAGTCAGTAAACGACGGAGATTTTTGGGTTGTCTTTGCGCGTGCAGTGGTGGCAGAGCAAATTTAGGGGCCAGCTGAGGATCCTGTTGGAGAATGGGCCATTCACGGCGAATGTTCTTCGCGAGGGAGCTAACTTCTGGGTGAAAGGTAGTCACAAGTACTTTACGTTGTGATTTGCATCGATAGTATACAGCCAGATGTTACGTTACAGACGGATTATTTCTAACGAACAAGAGTTCGCTCGAGAATCGCTTAAATTAGCGCGTCATTTCGTTGAAGCAGGATACCCTGTGGACTTGGTAGAAACAGGCAGACTCAAAGCATTACACCGTGACAGGGCGCGTCTTTTGAGTGATCACAAGGAAAAATGCAAATCACAACGTAAAGTACTTGTGACTACCTTTCACCCAGAAGTTAGCTCCCTCGCGAAGAACATTCGCCGTGAATGGCCCATTCTCCAACAGGATCCTCAGCTGGCCCCTAAATTTGCTCTGCCACCACTGCACGCGCAAAGACAACCCAAAAATCTCCGTCGTTTACTGACTACCAGTTTGAGCGGCTTTGGGCAAGAGGGTAACAAACAATGCGGCAAAACTAGGTGTCAAATATGCAAGCACATGATTCTTGATCAAAGTATCAGGCTTTCTGAAAAATGCACAATCAGACCCACTCCTTGTAACTGTGACGTAACGAATGCTGTGTATGCTATCAAATGTGCCAAATGCCCGAATGCCCTGTACATAGGAGAAACTCTCAGATTTAGGGAGAGATTTAACAACCACAAGAGCAGCATTGCTCGCAAACTCCATCACCCTGTGGCAGAACACTTCAATACAGCTGCACACTCAGTGAGCGACCTACAATGCTGCATTCTAAGAGACAGGCTCGTATCATTTGAAGACCGACATTTGTACGAAATCAAAATGATCGTTAAAAATGAGAGCTTCAAGAAGCCAGGCATGAACATAGACATGTCCTGGCTTACTAACTACACTTTCTTTCGATAATACTACTCGTATTCTATTAGGCACCTACTCAAACACCACTGTTACTTTTCTTTTATGACGTATTATTTTCTTTATGACGTTTTAGTAATTTCTCGCTCACTCCTCATGCGCCTTGCGTCTATAAGCGCACCTTTTATTATTATTATACGCTTTGGGTCCTAATTTACCTGTCTGTATTTCTATTGTGACGTCTTCGTGACGTTTTTATGTTTTTGAGCTGTAAAGCGTTTCCAGGACGATGCGCCCGGTTATTTATAAACTAATCGCGCATTGTCTTGGAAACGCTACATGGATAAGTTTTCGAAATTTTGTCATTATTCACTTGACAAAGACGGTGGAGAGGATCGTCGAAAATTCGTGAGAAAATAAAATAGTTGGAGAAAAAAAGCATGAAATGTCTACTGGTCTTTTTCTTTGTATATATATATATAGACAAATTATGTATAACAATGCGCCCTCCCGGCTATTACCATAATGGCTTTATGGCAACACAAGGACTTGGGACCCTTGTTGTGCGCTATATGTAGGTACTAATCATATCAGATATCAGTTTGTCAAGCAGCTGAGAGCCCATCTTTGCTTCCTCCAGGGATCTAACTCGCTTTTCAATAGTTTGCCGTTCGTGGCAGGTAATGCCACAAAGATCAGGCAAAGTATATACTCATACACACAGGTAAATATATTATAGACATAAAATACAGATATGTACACACAACACATACATAGGTAAACCATGAAACTAACCGAATTAATAAATTTTATTCCCCAAAATGAAATTGAATGCCCAAATAGGCTCCTCAGGCCAACTGTGTTAATTTGAATGCACGAACCTCGAAATTCCGTGCTTGGAATTTTAAATCGTACGTACATTCACGATTTTGTATGCACGTTAACGATTTATTTTGCCCTAAATATAAATCGAATGCGGATATAAAAAATCGTAATGCCCTAAACCTAAAGTAATTTTGCCGATTAATTAATTTTGAGGCTCATGAATTAATTCGCGTGTCTCCAAATGAATTCCATTGGCTGGATTTTGAATGCGAAAGACCGATATCGAACATTAGACAATAAATGCTTGAATATGAATGCAATTTAATTGATTTGAGTGAAAAAAAACTATGAAATTGGGTGGGAAAACCTATATTATTAATATAATGTATTAGGCATTATCGCATAACCGTTTAACTCATTTGATAATTCTAGTATACTATGTTGAATCTGTTTCATATTAAACATCGTAATGACCTTAACTGAAATAATTTTTTCCGATGAACTTATTTGGACCCGCATAATTTAATTCGCGTGTCTCCAAATGAATTCCATTGGCCGGATTTTGAATTTGAAAGACCGATTTTGATCGTAAGATGATATATGCTTGAATTTGAATGCAACTTAATTGATTTGAGTGAAACCAAATGAACGAACTAATAAATTGAATTCCCCAAACTGAAATTGAATGCCCAAATATGCTCCTCAGGCCTACTGCGTTAATTTGAATGCACGAACCTCGAAATTTCGTGCTTGGAATTTAAAAATCGTACTACCTTCACGAATTTGTATGCACGTTAACGATTTGTTTTGCCCTAAAATAAATCGCATGCTGATATCAAAAATCTTAATGCCCTCAACTTAAAATGATTTTGTCGATGAATTAATTTGGAGGCTCATGAATTAATTCGCGTGTCTCCAAGTGAATTTCATTGGCCGGATTTCGAATGTGAAAGACCGATATCGAACGTTAGACAATAAATGCTTGAATATGAATGCAATTTAATTTGAGTGAAAAAAAATATGAAATTGGGTGGGAAAGCCTATATTATTTATAAATGTATAAAGGCATGATCAATTACATAACCGCTTAACTCATTTTATAATTCTAGTATATTATGCTGAAAATGTATAACCACAACACTTCGTTTTTTTTTGGTATTACTCGCTATGAAAACCATTTGTTTGTGTTCGGAATGAATTAGTGGTCCATGGTAATATGTAAATTATATCTAAACAATTATACTTCATCATACAGGCGGTTTACAAAAAACTATAACACTTGGAAGATATGGATGTTTCGTGCTGTTAACGAAGTAAGTATATCCTCAGCGTATTCCATAATACAGCTGTTTTGAGGGAAATTAGTTAACTGCTTACTGAACAAAAATTACGTTAACTCTAATGGGCTGGTTTGGAATCGATGTTGAGTCTGGTTGGCGGTGTGACTGAGGTATTGGTAACTATAAGAGAAAGTATGATCGATAACTTATAAAAACTGGGGGGTGTTTCACAAAGAGCTGAGTTCGACTTGAAGTCGCACTTAAATACCTATTTGCGTGCGGTATATGACACATCACCGCATTGGTCAGATCATGCTCAGGGGATGCGCGCTATTCGGTAATCTACCAAAGAGAATACGCGTTGTATGGGCATTGGCACTTTCGCATGACTTAAAGTCAAACTTAACTCTTTGTGAAACACCCCCTGCTCATATATTAGTCATGCTTAAAGTTCGTGCGATGATGATCATCGTATCTATGCAATAACAATCATGTCGTGTAATGTGTCCATGCAGCAATGGGTTTAGCCGGTGCCCTACCTCCCAGTCACCTCTCCTAGGCCTGATTCTACTCCCTCCTCACAGTCTGAGCAGGATTCTGTACCCTCCCCTCCCTGAAATAATGATATGAGCAGGTTTTATGCTTTTGTCTTTTCTTCGTAATTAAACAGTAGTGCCGGGGAAGTGGTGCATGATGTGACTTGGCAATCTCGTAAAACGGCTTCTAATGAGAGCACACTTTGAACAAATACGAAATAGCTTGCATGTAATAGCAGTTGATCGGGAATGTAGCACAATGTTTCCTGAGCGAGAGAAATATAAAACAAAAAAGAACCAAACAAATGTCCAATATATAGCCATGGCTCGACGAGGCGAAACTGAGTATGTTGAACGCAATATTTCCCTGGATCATTAAAAAATAAATAAATAAATAAAAGAGTGATCAAGAAGACTGCAAAGATGCCAATGACAGATAGATAGAGAGAACGATTGAGAGAGGGGAGGGCGGGGTAAAGAAAAGGGGAGAAGGAGCTATAAACGATTGCAGCTTTTTTAATTTTTCATTGTTTTTCATGATCATCAAGTCTAGGTCTATCAGTCAGAGCCAACTTCGGAAAACCAAGCACAGGTTTATACTCCGAAAACTGCGTATAGAGCAAGATGAATATAGATAATAAATAATGCTGCAAATATATTTATTTCAAATGTTTGTCATTTGAAAGTCATTTCATATGGCGAATCATTCACGGATTGTAAAGGTAATTGACATGCAACACTATTTTTAAGAATATATATATAATATCGTTGGCAAGTTGACTTTGCAAGATTTCCCCCGTGCCTTTTGTACACACTGTCTCGCACTGAACGATGAGGGCTCTATATTCATACGCCGTTTTCGGAGTATATACCTGGGTGTGCTCAGTTTGCCGAAGTTGGGTCTGACAGTCTTTATGAATGAATTTTAAATGCTGCATTTTCCTTTGTAATTGCAGTTCGTCGACGGTTGACTCACAATGGGTGAGAATGATCAAGGAGAATACAGGTGAGTTAGATCCTAATCAGTCATGTGCCAAGACAGGCGCCATTGGTATAAGTTGCAGACATGAGAAGGCCCTTCAGATAAAATATTTCCCTAAACAACCACGCGTTTACCGTATACGAAACAAAAAAGACCCCCCCCCCCCCAAAAAAAAAAAAAAAAAAAAAACAACAACAACAACAACAACAAACAAACAAACAAACAAAAAACAACAAAAACAAACAAACAAACACACAAAAAAAAAACATATATGTATATATCATATATATATTACGCTAGGGATTTGGGGGTTTTTTTTTGGGGGGGGGGGGGGTGGAATAGGCGCCTCCCCTGGCCCTTTCGGTCCCCACCTTTTGGTACCCACGGGCGGGGAATGGTTCTTCGAGTGGTGGGATGCACTTCTGTAAAGGTATTGGGTAGCTTTGCAAAATTTACAAATTCAGTGTGAAAGTGGTTCAATGATATATAATCCTACTGCTAGCAGTATAATTGGTGACATGTGAAACTAAGATAGAAATTGGAGCTCATTTACTATTTCAAAAAAGAGAAAATAAATGTGGTTTTGAAATCAAAATTCTGGCTTAAATAACGGCAGATCTACCTTTCAAACAGTATTTGGTCTAGCATCCTCATGCGTTCATTGTGAGACATTGGCAATAGCGTGTTTCCTATAGTTCAAGCCCACACACTTCGTCCACTTACAGGCGCTAGGCGCCAATGATATACCAGCTTTTAGCTAGCTGTCGGGATAGTGCAAGGGTAGGGTCGTCGTGCATGCACGGCGCGGCCCGGCCGGCATATCATGCATGCAACTAGCTAGCTCAGCGCGGGTAGCATGCACACTCAAAACTAGTTCTCGACGTTTGTTTTATCATCTTGAGACTTGAGACTGTTTTCTTCTTCAGACAAACAGCTAATACATTATGCTGCAGTGTTGCTCAGCTTGCTGTCTAGTCAGATTGACCAAACATAATGCCGGCGCCGGCCCCGGGGCACTGTGATAGCCGCAACTGACTGGTAGGTATAATGTAATGGGGTGACCTACTGTACTGTACGAGCTCCTTGGCTCAATCTGGTACTGGCCTACGGAGCTGTGTGTTGGGGAGCCCTATGTCTGCGCACCTAAGGTTTTGATCTGAAAATGAACAAGAATTTCTTTCATATTCCTCTAAAGCTTAATTTTATATTATACGTAAGTGTGCAAAAAATCTCATCATGATTAGAGCAAGAACAATGCCATTTTCACAAGATGCGCACTCATTCATTTTACACGCAGTTCGGGAGTTTTGACGTGAAAGACAACATTTTGAGGCTTGTGAATAAAATGTCTGAAATAAGACCCTTTTTCAATATTTTGACTCGTGTTTTGCATGAATATCTATCGCTATGGTAAAGTTGAAAAGTTTGTGTTCGTTCCGTGTTTCGTTTTATTAGAATCGCGCAGTTACGCGTGTGCGCAGACATGGGCACTGCGCAGACTTGGGCACTCTAGCCTTGGTTTATCCAATCTGGTACTGGCCTACGGAGCTGTAATATGGGATCCATATACTGTGTGCGGAGGCAGATATATAAAAAAAAAATAGATCTAAATATCACCATTTGGCATTTCTCACATGTGAGCCATGGCCCATGCAAACCACCTTCTGTGTTTTCTAAAGCCAAAGGGGTTACCTTCCAGGATCCACTAAGATTGTAAAAATGAATGAAAGAATAAAAAAACAAAACAAAACAAAAACGGCAGGTGTGATCAGGTTTTTTTTTACCTGGCATGTGTAACTTGTATATATGGGACTACACAAATCTTACTCTCACACCTGATCACACCTGCCAGTTTTGGTGTGTTTTTTTCTTTTTGATTCATTCAATTTTTACAATCTTAGTTGATCTTGGAAGGTAACCCCTTTAGCAAACTCCGCGTGTAGTTTGCATGGCTCGCAGTATGTGAGAAATGGTTATATTTAGATCTATTTTCTTTTTGATATCTGCTCCACACACAGTATATGGATCCCACGTACAGCTCCGTAGGCCAGTACCAGATTGATAAGCCAAGGAGCTCATACAGCTAGGATCCATATACTGTGTGGGGAGGCAGATATCAACAACAACAACAAACATAGATCTAAACATCACCATTTATCACATACTGTTAGCCTCGGAGTTTGCTAAAGGGGTTACCTTCCAGGATCAACTAAGATTGTAAAGATGAAATGAATAAAAAAAACTTTTAACTTGCACATGTAAGTTGTATATATGGGACTACCCATGTAAGGTAAGGTTTGTGTAGTCCCATATATACAAGTTACACATGCCAGGTATAAAACACCTGATCACAACCTGCCGATTTTTTTTTCCTTTTTTAGTCAATCAATTTTTACAATCTGAGTTGATCCTGGAAGGTAACCCCTTTAGCAAACTCCAAGGGTGGTTTGCATGGCTCACATTATGTGAGAAATGGTGATACATGTATTTAGATATAGTTTTTGCGTTGATATCTGCCTCTACACACAGTATATGGATCCCATGTACATCTCCATAGGCCAGTACCAGATTGATAAGCCAAGGAGCTCGTACAGCTAGTAACCTACCGTGTAGCAACTTCATGTATTTTTCATATTAGACTGAACTGAAGTTCATTCAACTCTACAGTGTTTTGCATTTTTTAAGCGTACAAACATTTCCTCTTTTGTTATACATTTTTATGTACGCGCATACCAAACATTCCACGCCAGGTCACCTTACCTATATTCTTGAACAACCAATCAAGTTTTTGTTTACAAACTGCCGACGAATGGCTGCATTTGTTTAGGGTCAAGAAACTTGTTGCTCGACCAATCATATTATTTTTAAGGCGTGAACAATGAGTGAACACTTTTGCGGAAACTTTTCTATAACTTCACTTTCTTCACTTCTTCTCGTAAGCTCGTTGGGTTAACTTCGTTTTTACTCGTGAGAGAAGCAAGTCGCCTCATCAAAGTTTTATACACCCCACTGACACTGTTGGGATATTTTATACCTGTGGATTATTATCGCAGTTCTTCTTTAGTGTTATTTTTCGCGGACAAGATAACGCGGCTGTCGTCTTTATTTTCTCGGGATTTGTGCAATATCTTGGACTTCACTATCGCGGTGATATTTTCACGATCGCTAGAGCTCTAGCTAGCTGAGAAACGTTTTTCGCCCTCAACGGACTATCGCTCGCGATTGATCCATACTCGCCCAGCGGAACATTTTGAATTGTTTTCCTTCCTGGATTCATTGCACGGCAACCGTTCTTGGACTAGTCGAGTATCATTTCTATATTAGGATCTGGTGAGTAGATATAATACACTTTCTACTTTCACAATACTAAAGTGGTTTAGCTGCTGATCGACTAGCTATCGCCCGTTCTGAGTTCGAGCACATGCAGGAATTGGGAATTATTAGACCATCAAGCAGTAATTGGGCATCTCCTCTCCATATGGTTCCTAAGCCTACCCCTGGTGAATGGAGGCCATGTGGGGATTATCGTTCTCCTTTGCGGCAGCAACCCACATTTTTAAAAAACTTTTTGAGGTGAAAATTACTGAAGTTACTTACATAAGTTATATAATTATCCTGGAAACTTCCTTTTTCAATATGTGGACATATTCCAGCACCTCACTGCCCGAATATGACTATCTGAACCTTGACAATCCCGGGGGGGGGGGGGGGGGGGGCAGCTGTGGCCCATTGCAGAAGGGAAGGGACGCCATTTGCCCGAATATTAACATCCCAATGTTTTTGCGAGCGACTAGAGCGAGCGAGCCAAAAGAATTGCTGTGGATTAAGGATGGATTTACTTTCCATTTTATATCCTTATGATGAATTATTTGTGTGATTCCGTAGCACGGATATAGAGATTTTTGTCAGTATAAGTAATTTTTGTAGGCAGTTGTTCGTTCCTGTCTGATTTGTTTGCACATTAGTTTTACAGAAGGTATTGCTACACTGTTAATCCTGCTGTGTAAAATTTTAAACAACTTGTGTAAATTTTTAAACAACCCGCTGTGATATATATGAACCTATCAACTGTTGTTTAAGAACTTAAACAACCCCGGTTGTGTAAATTTTTAAATAGCGGTTGTTTAAATTTCTTTCACAATTATTGTGTAAAATTCAATTAAAACAACGGTTGTGTAAATATTTTACACATATATTGTTTAAATATACATTTAAACAACCCAGTTCTGTAATGATTTTACACATATATTGTGTAAATATCAATTTAAACAACCCGTTGTGTAAATATTTTACACATATATTGTTTAAATGTCAATTTAAACAACCCAGTTGTGTAATGGTTTTACACATATATTGTGTAAATATCAATTTAAACAACCCAGTTGTGTAGGTGTTTTTTCACAAAAGTTGATGAATACTTAAACATTAAATGTTGAAATTATACACAACTAGATGTGTAAGATATTTACACAATATATGTGTAAAACCATTACACAACTGGGTTGGTGTCACAAATACACATACACACATACATACAAACAATATGAAGATTTTGCATGTAATCTCATTTATTTTCCTTCAGAAATTGCTTTTTAACATTTACAAACGTATTTACATGTGTGAAAACAATAGTTGATCCCCTACTGCATAGCACCAAAAACAATAGTTGATCCCATACTGCATGGCACCATTTCATTATTCTCCCAAAATGGCATATAAAGTTCCTGCCATGGAGAAACATGTGAAATGAAGATTTGTATAGTCTTTTGCATTACTTCTTTCCCCTCATGTCTCTTATACCTTTGATACCTTGGAAATTTTTAACTATTGTATGGATTTCTTATTCCTACTAATATGTAGCTGTTTAAGACTATCTTATTACAGACCTCAATAAACACAATACAACATATAGGAGATAGAAAAATGCATAAAAACACCAGTTAAATAAAATCTCGAAATTTCAGGATTCTCAAATTATCATATATGCAAATATATAAGTTAAAATCAAATTACAGGAAATTTATCTTGTACATCACATTAATTATATTTGATCAAAAGATAAAAAAAATCCAGAGCAAATAATTATTACACGTCCAAGTAGATCCTTGTCATTTGATTTGAGAATTGTTGGTCACACGATATGTAATAAGTACTCCATTCAACGAACTGTGCACTGTTGTTTAATTTTTGTGTGCAAGGTGCTTCCATTTGGTACCATACTGTGACAAAGATTTACTTTGAAAAATTAGAAAAAAAAAACATTTGTTTTTTACAATGGTACAAATATTTTAATCGGTTGATATATATTTAATGTTCCATTCAAGTCAACTTTACTTTGTGGATTGGAACTTTCAAAATCTGTCACCTCATGAAAATATTTGTACCACTGATTTCATGAACATTCATTATTTGTATACCACTTTAGTCAAATGCTGAAACAACTATATTACAAAGATTTTCAGAAAATTTGCATGAGGTCATTAAATTGATTGTCAGAAAATAAGTAAAAACTAGATGGATATTCAACCAAACGAGGTCCAAATATATGCCTCCGCATAGTGCATGATCTATAAAATTTGACCTTAAATATAGGGGGAAAAAGTTTGTCTTATCATACTCTACCCTCATACAAAGTTTGAAGTTCATATCTCCATTAGTATGCAACATATGGCATAATAAAAAAAACATTTTTTTTACAACATAATGAACTACATGACTTTTGACCTTGTGACCCCAAACTATTTGTTCACAATTTTGTATTCACATTACCATCATACCAAGTTATTAGAAGTTCATAAGTCCATTAGTAGGTAAAATATAGCATAAAAACCATATTTTTACAAAATATTGACCTCTGTGACTTTTAACCTCGTGACCCCCAAAATATTTCTACAAATTTGTATTCACATAAACTACCATCATACCAAGTTAGAAGTTGATGTCAAATAGTAAGTAAGATACCGCATAAAAAAACATATTTCACAAAATGACCTCTGTGACCATTGACATTTGACCCCATGACCCCAAATCCAATCAAACTATTGTCCACCCAGGACAAGTTTCATGTCAAACCATCATACGGTTTTGAGATATCAACAAAAACAAAACGGACGGACGGACAGACGACCCAAAAACATAATGCCTCCAGCCACTTCGTTGATGGAGGCATAAACAAAAAGCATGTAAATTGATTATCAGAAAATAAGCATAAAAGTACAAGCATGTACTTCTTCACATATTTACTCTATAACCTTACTAATTTTTTTACGTCAAACAGACCAGCTGCACCAAGATCCTATATCCACCACCACCACAAGCTTGCAAAATAGCCAAAGAACATCAGGGTCAAGGTCTGAATCAGTCCCCCTAGACGTTTCGCACGATAAATCCACAACGCGAAATGCTACCGCCGCGAGACTTCATGACTTTTTTCTTTCATTCATCGCGCAACTTTTGAGACCAAATTCAGCGCGCCCGGGCGTAAGGTCGCGAAGCTTATTTGTTTGTTGTATTTTAAAGAGATGTGTGAATAAACTTTGAACTTAAACTTTGAACTTTGAAGTGCATCAAACTAAAGAAATCTGCCCAAAATCAGAAGGCTTGGAGTTGTTTCAAGTAATTTATAAAGGAAAGAATACATTTTTGCATATATTAGCATAATTTAACTCATAAAATAAACAAAAGAAACAAAGACAAATCTAACAATACAATCTTGTAGAGTACATGTGCCTCTACCAACATGCAAATTTTCGCGGCGATCGCGCGATCGACGGCCGAGATCTTAGGGGGTGCTGAATCAGCTGAATCAGCCCCCCCCCCCCCCCCCCCCCCCCGGCTAGTCAACCTCCAAAATAGCCCGGGCAGAATAGGGTTAAACCTAAGTTAGATCATAAATTCACAACTATCCCTTGTAAAGTATAGCAGATAACATGCATAGCCTTGTTTGGAGGCCCTCCAATTAAAAAATAATTCAATGGTATTCAGAGCAAACTCTTACTACTCGAAGAATTGCATTCATAATCCTGATCAATTATGCAAATTTCAGCAAAGAAAATGTTAAGAAGTTTTTTTCTTAACATTTATCAAACTATCTTTGTGCTTCAAAGGTAAAGTCCAAGGTAAAAATCACCTCGGCCTTTTTTAATTCTTACAGAGTGTGACAAATTTTCATTAGTTAAGGGGAAATTTCTTGAAGTGGCGAAGAATCTTTGGAGATTCACTAACGTTTTATAGATGTATGTTTGCGAAAATTGGGTATATGCCCGTCATTTGAGACATTAAGCGATATGTTAGCAATATTTTACATGTAGTTGACGATTTTTAGCACTTGATCATTTGTTAATGTTAGTGATATCTTCTGTGAAGATTATAGTAGCAACTACTAGTATTTCCAAATTCTTTGCCACTATTTGTAAATATTTGGGACCTTTTGCAAACTCTTGCAAAAGTACTAGGTGAATCTGGTCACATGAAAAACCAAAGAAGGATGGGCAAACTCCAGATTTCTTCTGATCAGTGTCGAAAAAGGTTTCGATATGAAAAAAATGAACATACTTATAAAGGGTTTTTCTTATTTTTGTTATGCAAAATCATTCAAAAAAGTAGCATAATTCCCAGGAGGTGCAGTCAGTATATATTGGTGTACACATGCCCATCAATAAAAAAAGTAAAAAGGGCTACTTTTTCAGCGATGTACGCATAATGTGCATTACATGTTTAAGGGGTCCAAAAACTGAGATTTTCTGCAAAAAGTGGTCCTTTAGAAGGTTCAGAGCAAACAAGTTCAAGGATTAAATTTTGATATTCTGAGTCAACCTGTTTTAGCGGATTGATTTTGCCAAGAAGTCGGTGGCTACATCCTCCTTTAGAGGTGCTTTTTCATCAAGGTTCATTGCGGTTTTAGAGGGTAATTTTCAAACTCAGGGAAGTGCATGGGTACACTAAAATATAGTGACAACAATCAAAGTAAAATGTACCCTAACATGTAGCCCTGCATTTAAATTGTTACGTTGTATTTTGTATTAAAGCCCACAGCACAAAGTGATTTTTTAAAAAGATATTGTAATCATTCTTTGGGATCTGACGAAGGTTGATGTATATTTTCTATTGAAATCAGTGTGAAATTCAAATTTGAAAATTTTGCCCAAAGCTCTGTTAGAGATTTTGGTCCGGACTTGCCATGTAAGATTACTCCTGATTCTCAATGTTCCCGAGCCACGTACGGAAATTAAGGAGACCAACTCCACTCAGGGTACCTGGTGGCATTTGGTAGACCAGGTGCTGAAGCATCTGCCACACAGGAGAGCATTGAGCTTGATAGTCTATGTCCAGTATGTACGTCAGCTTGAAACATACATCCACGGCTTGTGTAATGGAGGTGCATTCGACTGTGTTGCGTTCGATGATCACAAAAACCTGATTTGGTTTCCATCGTGAGCCCCCAATAATCAGTAGAAAAGGCTGGGGTCTTTCCTTCCCATCCAGCGCTTGAAGGTAATGGTCAAGGGAAGTTCCTTCCTGTGTTACAAGAGAATAGAGACGAATTATGCTAAAAAAAGGTCTGATAAATTCTGTGAAAAAGAAAAAAACAATTGGTAAAAACAAAGAAATACATAAGAATTTACCAAACAATACAAAATGAAATATTTTGTGCACAAAATCATTTTAAAATACAAAGGGATTTTATACTTAAAGCGAGGAGATAGTTTTGGTAAATATCGGAAAACGTAATGGAAAGGTATAGCTTCCAATGTAGTTAACATGCAAGGATATATCATAACTTAACCCTATCTGGACTGGGGGGGGGGGGGGGGCTGATTTGCCCCCCCCCCCCTCGACGTTTCGCGCAATAAGTCTGCAACGCGAAATGCTGCAGCCACAAGATTTTATGACTTTTTTCTTACACTTATCGCGCAACTTTTGAGACCATTTTGGCACGCTCGTGTGTAAGGTTGCGAAGCCACGCCCGTTCGAAAATGTGATTAGCCCAAATGTGATTAGCCTAAATGGTGTTAGGCTAACTGGTGATTAGACCAAGTGCAAATAGCTCAACCGATAATTCACCGAATAGATTTTAAGCAATACACAAAATACAATGAAGATTGGGCAATTTTCTTCTTTTTTTTGGGGGGGGGGGGGCGTTGTCACTCAGAAACCATACTTAAACATACAACATGAGGTATTCTGCAAATTTAATGAACCTTGTCCTCTGACTTTTTGTCCTAAGACTCCATATCTGAATACAAAACTTACAGGTTGGAAATCTATGAAGGACTTCAAGGCGGCCTGTACTGAACATTTTCCACGCATTCCCTTGCTACGTCCAGCGAATAATGTTGGCAATAGGCTGAAAGCTAATGTCTGACATTCACCTGTTGATTAAATTGGAATGTAAAAAACAAATATATATTACAAGTACATACTATACAAATAATGGATGTTCATGAGTTCGATGGTAGAAAATTATTGCATGAACTGAAAGATTTGTAATGTCCTATTGAACGACAGGGCTGCACTCTCCAAAATTTAGGGAGGGGGGTACATGCCCCTTGTGCCCCCCCCCCCTTGGATCCAGCCCTGCTAACAAGTGAAGCCAAGCATGCCTGACCACCCACTATCCATGGCATGCTGCGTGACTATTCTTTTGTGTGCATACATAGTAATTACATACCTATAGTTTTTGAAATAGCACTGGCTTTGAGATGTACCAGTAAAAAAAGAACAGAAAAATCCTGGAATCTATGCAGTAAACAAGAAACAAAGTTGGTTATGTTATAAAATGTCTTTCATTCACATGTAGCTTCATTGTTAAATGTTCCCCTGTGTGTGTTCGTGTTGAGTCTACTAATGATTTTTTTATTTGAAGGGCCATATTTAATCCTAATGCCACATACTGCACACAGACTTTACAACAAGCTTTCTTTGAAAAATACTGCTTCAGTTAGGATACTATTTTTCATCAAATGTTGAAAAAGTTTATGGTAACGTACCATCAGACAACTCTGACTTGTCAACATCAGGAATGTGTCCACTCCACCCCTTTTCAATGTCTTCTGCGTAGTCAAAGATGCGTTTGGCCATACGTGGCCATACTGCATACAGATTCCCTTCGTTACCCATACTGATTGCTAGACGAAAGTCTTCTTGAATCTAAAATAAAAATGAAAGATGGATAATTATCTACCAGTAATCATTTAACATGAACAAGTTAATGAGTATTTGCATACAATGCGTGATAAGAACGTCCTCGACTCCTCGCCATCTGTTCTGCCATCTATGTATATTGGCACAATAAGTTCACAACACGAAATGTTACCAGCGCAAGAATTCACAACTTTTTTTTTTCATCGCACAACTTTTGAGAACAAAATTAGCATACCCGCATGTACATGTAAGATCGTGAAGCCATGCTAAGTGTTCTTGGCAAGAAATTATTCCTTATCATTTTGATTAGTTTTAGTCAAAATAATGCAATTTATGTGAATTTATTTCAAAATCAATATTTACATTGGATTTGTACAATAAATCAAGGTTTCGAGCAATTTGGATGAATTTTTTTATCGGGCGTGGCTTCGCAACCTTACGCGCAGGCGCGCTAATATTGGTCTCGAAATTTGTGCGTTGAGTGAAAGAAAAGACATGGAATCTCGCGGAGGTAGCATTTCGCGTTACGGACTTATCGCACAAATCCACTCTAATATCAAGGCAATTTAGCATTTTCGCAGGGTTAAAGACTGGTGAGGAGTGTTCTTTTGAGCAGAAATTGCTACATGGAAGGCAGATTTCATATGAAAAGAAAGTTACGTATTAACTTAACCGAAAAAATCTTTCAATTCTGGGTGCTCAAACAAGGCATAAATTTTGAGAAAACTTTCTGTCAGCAGCAATATTCCAGCTTTAAATCCTCTTTTTTTAATCATGAAAAAATGACAATGTTGGGAAAATCTTACTCATGAAGAGAACTAGGAGTTATCTGAGGAACAAAAATACAGGGTTTAGGGTTAGGATTTAATTTTTTATGTCAAAGTGTAAATTGGTGGGGTATTCTAAACTTGTTCCAATACATGTAAGTTAAACTGTAGTAAATGTGCTTTCCGATGATTGTTTTTATTTGTTGTGATAATTAATTGTTGTTTGTTTACAAAATCGGCGATTAAACTTTTCGTGCGCGAAATTCCATGCCGCTATCATATACCGATAATGTTATGTACAAAGTAAATGTCCGAATTAATAAACATTGAATATTAAATGGTCATATTAAATGGTTAAAAAGACGCTCGTAGGCTTCGAGCTAGGCTAAGTTAACCAACTACGCTGTAGCCCCAGCGCTTGCGCTGGGTTCTCGCGTCCTGCGCCGGGGCTAGACCAGGCTAAGAACACAGTACGTACGAGCTCCACGTACTTACACACACACACACACACTCGCCCATCACTCGGTGTTGCGAGTCTTGCGACGCGATCAGCACATTTGAAGCACATTTTTGTACCCCCGTTCTCATGCAGTTCAGTATAAAATGTAGGTTAAGTACAATCCACGCAATCTATACAACATTTTCCATCATAAAAAATACTTCCAGAAATTAACTCACCTTCGAATTTGCTGATGTTGGCTTCAAAGCCCCATTCACGGAGCCGCTCGATGACCGGTTCCATTTTGCAAATTTGATTATAAAAAAAAAAAGTCTGTCTAACTTTTATGAACGGTGATTGGCTGTGTCTAGTCACGTGGAATTTTTCTTTACACAACAATTGTTGACGGGGCCGCTTTGGCGGGATTTTAAAATCATAATGCTAAAACACGAACTTTTATGTTTACACAACCGGTTGTTTACCCAAAGATCGGGCGCATTAAACATGGTTGTGCAAAAAAAATACACAACCTTTCTTACACAGCGTTTCCGTTACACAGCAGTCTAACAGTGTATGTAAGTTACTAGAATATTAATTTGTCAAAGGTACCTCTACCATCGTGTAGACCAGTGCATGTAGTGTTCGCAACACTGGCATATTTCACTTTAGGACAGTTTCTATTTCAGTTCATGACCGAAAAAAGTGTAATGAAAGCTTGACACCTTGTTAAGAAGCACATTGGCCACAATTCACAAAGGAGTGTATACCCATGGTCTAAACCATGGTTTAAAAAAGCGTAGCCTGTATTGCCATTTCATTGGACATGAGGCCATGCACGTTGCTTGCACTACCCTTACAGAAGTATTCGTGAATTCAGGCCATGGCCTTTTCACAAAAGAAAAAAAAGAAGAATTTCAATGAAATTGTAATTCTTTTTTTTTTATTACAGCAGCACTATCAGACTGTGTGGGCTGATTGGATCCACTATGCCATGAAAATTGATCGTCTTGAATGGGGACATCTCAGTAGGCTGACAGCCCATGAGGCCGACAGCCCATTATGAATGACAATTTCAGTCTAGTGAAGCCTCAGTGAAGTTGACAGAATGCCTGGTAGACTGACATGTCGGTCTTGTGGACCTTCTGACAACCTTTCAGAAGGACTGCCAGACCGATGATGACAATCTGGTAGATTGTCGGTCTTGTGGGCCATTGGTTCATGGGCTGTCGGTATTGTGTGATGAGCAGCCTAGGATATGGATCATTTTGCATACTTGATTCCTTCGTGGTTATGCGAACCTAACTAAAGTTACACACCTATTCGAGAAACCTTTGTTGAAATCTAGTTACAAGAGTAAAATTGGATAAAAAAGTGAAAGGATTGCTCTTATGTCTGCTTCCAACATGAAGCGAATGGTGTGTTGAGTGTCGATTTCCTGACACTTTTTCTTTATGCACTTAGCATGATTCAGGGGCACACAGTGACATGCCCATTGTGGTTATTTTTTTCAGTGGTATCAAAGTATAAACCTGAAAACAGCCCTCTCTTTATTTTGGGACATGTTGGTTAATAATTGCTTCAGCTGCATTGTGACTACTGCAGGGCAGACATGAGTGAAGGAAAGATTCATCAAGGGCAAGGACATGCCCCAAATCATATATGCTATACATGTGAAATGGTCCATGTTTATGTTTGTAACATGTAACATGTTCTCCATTGAAATGTGATTTTGACTTCATTCAGTTTTGCTGTGGTTATAGATGTAGTAGAAATGGAATTGTATTATTGTGAATGGCTATTCAGGAGCAATGAATTCATGTACATGTAGACAAAATGAAATTTGCCCCTTTTTTACATTTATCAATTGATGGCTTTTTCCTTGTCCATCTTCCTAATACCTCAATCACATTCGACACAAGACCCATAACAAATTGTGGAAATTGTGGAAATTGAATTACCCTCAATGGCAAAGAACTGGTCGGTTTGGTGGTGTGATGGAGGTAATAGGATGAGAAAAATGTTAAAGACAACTTGCATGTTGTCTTCAGCACGTGTTGCTGCCAATAAATATTATGTCCAGATATATTATTTAAAATGTTGACACATCCTTTGCCACTGATAATATCCTTCTCCAAAGATCTTTGCCCTTACCAACCATATAGGCCAGATAATGGTCCGAACCAGTTAGCCTGTAATTTCTGTTGTATTGTAATTTGAATATAGCGTTATTGAAACCCCCCAAAATGAACCTTTTCCTTTAATTTGCATTTCCTTTTCTTGTGAAGGTTCAGAAAGAAGAGGGAATAAGAGAGAGAAGGAGAAATGGCGAGGTGCAAATAACGGTAAAATCAAGCCATTGAAAGGAAGGAAAGGATGAAAGTAGTATAAGGGTCAGACCTCAGGCTCTTTTGGTGACCTTTGACCCCGTGGTGACCTTTGGCCCCGACTACCGGTCAGCCATGACCTTTGACCCCGACTTCCGGTCAGCCATGACCTTTAACCCCGACTTCCGGTCAGCCATGACCTTTGACCGAATTTGGGTATTGCACCATCATGACGTCACCCATGACCGACTTCGGGGTATAGCACCATCACAACGCAACGCCAACAAATAAAAGTCACTGCTTACAAGATTTTCTATAGTACAAAGTAATGAATACCTGAAATTCAAAAGCTATCTCTCTCTGCCTACCAGCAGATGTGTCAAGTGGATCGATTTGCGATAGACTGAACAATCTACCAGTAGATGTGTCAGGATTGACCAATTTATGAGTGATACTGTAGGTAACCCGAGGACTTCGACGCGTCATCGTAGCAAGTTGGACGATGATTGATAGTGGACAAGGGGGTATTGCACCATCACGATGCAACGCACCGATTTCAGAAAAGATTTTTTTTTTTCAATATACACACATTTGTATTTTTATAACCTCGTCTGTGGTAATCATATTCGAAAAATAAAACTGAAAAGCTATCTCTCTCTGCCTACCAGCAGATGTGTCAAGTGGATCGATTTGCGGCGGTAATGCGGAGGCTTAAATTTTGATCAAAACTTTTTATTAGAGAATGGGGATGGTGCAATCGGCGTGGAAGGGTATAAAGGATTGGAGATAAAAGGCTCATGCATTTACAATAGACATGTGTAGTAAATTAAATTGGGTAAAAACAGTATTTTCATAAAAACCTGCAGTATTTCTTTCAAAAAAACCAGTACAATACTGCAAAAAAAAGGAACACTTGGCATCTCTGCTACTGGATTAACAAAAAAAAAAAGAAGAAAAATATGAATGCTCTTGTGTGACATACCTGTATTTCACTAAGATGCATAAATGAATATTTTCAAGTTTGGACCTGTACTTTGCATGCAGATTGCCGAGATAAAAATACCAGCCGATCCACAAAATATCATGGGCTAAACCTAGGATTGTTATCATGACTATCCCAGGATGAACCTAGTACGCAGACGCCTCTCGTCACTATTGACACAGGATCCTAGGTAATCCACGGATCGCAAGGTCCAATATATATCGTGTATGTTGTGCTGCTCCCATTGTTCAGTGGCGGATCCAGTCATTGTCAGACGGGCTGTTTTTTGGGGGGGGGGGGGGGTGGGGATGCAAATCCCGAGTATGGCTGCAACCCTTCAATGTCGGGGTTAGAGGGCGGTGGCCCAAGAAGGTCATGACTTCTCTCTCATTTAGCAAGCACACAGGCGTAATGCTTAGTCGCTGGCGAGGTTTAGTAGCATATTCCGCATTTCACACCTCGGTGGCTGCCGTTTTTTAAATTAAATTAAATTTTATTTGGAAATCCCTTCCTCCGCCGTGGAAAAATGTTGATGACAGAGCCCCTCTCCACTCCCAATAAAAAGAATTTTAGCCCTTGGACCCTGCTCCCATACCCTCCTAAGTAAGACTTTTGCCCCGGCCGGCCATGCATCTCTCTCCAGCTCCCTTCAGGTCCCTTCTCTTCTTTGGCGACACCACTTCCCCCTTTCCCCGGCAATTCAAGATCTTAGCACCAGCTACATTACCCCCCCCCCCCCCCCACCCCACTCCATAGCGATTCAGGATTTTTTTAGCACTCGACCCTGGCCCCTTTCCCCCGGCTATTCAGTATTTTTATTTTGCCCCTTCCCTCGGTTTTTTATAGAATTTTTAGCGCCCTTTCCCCGGCAATGCCCAGCGATTCGATTTGTTAGGGCTCAATCACCCTTCCAGCTGTTTAATTTTTTTAGCGCCGACCCCCTCAAATCTTCCCCAGCCTTTGAAATCTCTAGCCCCGCCCCCTCCCCTCCGCCCTCACCAGTGATCATTTTTAGCGCTGGACACCCTCCCTTTTTCCCATGCAATGCCCAGCGTTTCATTTTTTTTGCTCAACACACATCCCCCTCCTCCCCAGCTTTCAAAAACTTTAGTGCCACCCAACGGCTTTTAAAAATTTGCTCAGCGCCCACCCCTCCCCCATCCCCTGCTATCAAGGGCTTTTAAAAAAAGCTCTGGATCCCCTCCCCTTTTCTTGGCTTTGTAAAATTTAAGCGTCCACTTCCTCTTTTCCCAGCAATTCATGTTTTTTTTTGTTTATTTAGCTCTCCCTTTCCTCGGCTTTTAAAATTTTTTAGAGCCCCTTCCCCCCACAATGCCTAGCAATTTTATATTTTAGCGCTTGACCCCCCCCCCCCCCCTTTCCTGGCTTTTTCAGCACTTCTCCAGCTTTTAAGATGTTAGCGCTCTTTTCCTGGGCATTTTAGAAGCCCCCCTCCAACAGTGCCCAGCGATTAGATATTATAACGCCCCTCCCTTTTTCCCAACATTTCAATGTTTTAGCACTCAACGCCGCCCCCCTCCCGGCTCTTCAATAACTTTAGCTCCGTCCCTAGCGATTCAACATTTTAGCACTCGACCCCTCCGCTTTTCTTGGCTTTTTAAAAGGTTGACACCCCTTATTCCCGCCATGGCCTTTTAAAATTTAGCTCAAAATGTTGTTACCCGACCCCTTCCCTTTTTCGGCGATACTGAATTCAAACACTCGAACCCCCCCCCCCCCCCACTTCCTCGGATTTTTAGAATTTTTAGCGCCCTTTCCCCGGCAATGCCCAAACAGTGATTTGATTTGTTAGGGCTCAATCACCCTTCCAGCTGTTTAGAATTGTTTAATGCCGACCCTCTCAAATCTTCCCCAGCCTCTGAAATCTCTATCCCCGCTCCCTCCCCTCCGCCCTCACCAGCGATCATTTTTAGCTCTGGACGCTCGACTCTTTTCACGCCTTTTAAAAATTTTAGCGCCTCCTTCCCATCCAATGCCCAGCGTTTTCATTTTTTTATCGCTCAATCCCCATCCCCCTCCTGCCCAGCTTTTCAACAAAATTTAGTGCCACCCAACAGTTTTTTAAAAAGTTTGTTCAGCGCCCCCCCCTTCCCCTATTCCCTGCTATCAAGGGATTTTTTTAAAGTTCTGGACACCTCCCCTTTTCTCGGCTTTGTAAATTTTAAGCGTTCACTTCCTCTTTTACCGGCAATTCATGATCTTTTTTTTTTTTTTTTTGGCTCTCCCCTTTCCTTGGCTTTTAACAATTTTAGAGCCCCTTTCCCCACAATGGCTTTAAGATGTTAGCACTCTTTTCCTAGGCTTTTTAGAACTTGAACGCTGCCCAGCCCCCGCCATTTTTCCAGCATATTTCAATGTTTTAGCGCTCAACCCCCCCCCCGGCTCTTCATTAACTTTAGCTCCGCCCCACCCCTCCGCCTCCACCCTCCCTAGCTATTCAACATTTTAGCACTCGACCCCCTCCGCTTTTCTCGGATTTTTAAAATGTTGGCACCCCTAACTCCCGCCATGGCCAATGATTTGACTTTTAGCGCTGAACCCCGCCCCTAGGCTTTTTAATTTTAGCTCTGTCGCCCCCCCCCCCCCCTCGCCTAAAATAAAATGACACTATTTCCAATCCCGAGTGTCCAAACTCATCTACATTGCTATACCACCGAGTGGTATATTTTTTTCATTTTTTGCCCGTAGAAACCCAATTTCTTCAATTTTACCCGGGAAATTTTGTAATCGACCACTGAAATTTAACGGTTTCGATTTGTATACATTGATTAACGGTTTTTCAAATTCTCCCTTCTACACTTGGGAGCAAAATTAACGAGAATAGCCAAGGAATTTAGCAAGGAGACCGAAAGAGAATTCTTTTAAATGTTGAACCTTTGCAGATGTTAAATACACTTTACCCTTTCTTTTATAAATTAACATGTTAGCTCAAGAAAATTGCAAGATGATCTTGCCAAAAAGAATGAGTAATTTCCCTCTGTATTTGTGATTATTATTATCATTATCACTATTTTGAATTCGTGGTTAAATTTACATCAGTCAAAATCAACATTTGCATTCATTTATTACATGTGCGTAGCTTTAGTTAGGACCAGGCCCCTAAAGCTCCGCCATTTTGTCAGAGACATTTGAACACGATTTGAACGCGCCCGAAGCCCCATTAACATACTATGAATTATTCATTTATTCAATTTGTCTCCAACGGCCCACAAGGGGGTGACACACGCTACTGCTGTGTGATAAGGTTGCCCGGGTGCTGTGAAAAAAATCACAGGCGGAACCGGGCGGGATTCGAACCCGCGACCTCTGGATTACTAGACCAGTGTCATAACCACTAGACCACCGGAGTGCCCTGAGTGATCAGGTTCAAACTATCCCAATATGGGGGACTATCAAGTCAAAGGTATTGAATTAATCCGTCGGGTGATATAATGTCATAAATCAATAAATTTATTTATCCAGAGGTCGCGGGTTCGAATCCCGCCCGGTTCCGCCTGTGATTTTTTTTCACAGCACCCGGGCAACCTTATCACACAGCAGTAGCGTGTGTCACCCCCTTGTGGGCCGTTGGAGACAAATTGAATAAATTTATTTATGACATTATATCACCCGACGGATTAATTCAATACCTTTGACTTGATAGTCCCCCATATTGGGATAGTTTGAACCTGATCACTCAGGGCACTCCGGTGGTCTAGTGGTTATGACACTGGTCTGGTAATCCAGAGGTCGCGGGTTCGAATCCCGCCCGGTTCCGCCTGTGATTTTTTTCACAGCACCCGGGCAACCTTATCACACAGCAGTAGCGTGTGTCACCCCCTTGTGGGCCGTTGGAGACAAATTGAATAAATTTATTTATGACATTATATCACCCGACGGATTAATTCAATACCTTTGACTTGATAGTCCCCCATATTGGGATAGTTTGAACCTGATCACTCAGGGCACTCCGATTCAGCGGACCCAGGTTCGAGACTGAGTCACGTCTTTCGGATGGTGACGTTAAAGGTCGGTCCCAGACGTAAATAATCATATCTGATTGATACACGTCTGTAAAAACCCAATTACACACACACACACAGACACACACGCTCTTCACGCAACAAAAACAAAAGCGCGGGTTAGCGCCGAGCATGCGCATTGAGAGAGGTCAAGTACATTTAATTTATTCATGTATGTTAATGTATTCATGATATGGATTTTGGCGACTCACCAGAAGTGGCGAATCAGTGCCTTCCATTTATAATATAATTATAATACTAGTAATCAACAATACAATTAAAATGATAAACAATAAGAAGCTACATGCCGTACTTCAATTCACTGTTGAAAAATAAATATGAAATCAAGCTGTGTCACAAGAAACAAATCCATATGTGAGAACTTCTGACAGTAATTAAAAAATATATATATAATTATTTTTCTTTTTTGTTGATTTTTTTTTAGCAAACTTGGAATTGAACTCCCGGCCCCCACCCCTAGGGCCAGACTTACCAGCTCTCTCTCTTTCTCCCCCTCTCAAAAGAATCACTAACTCATGCGGCAAGGGGGGGGGGGGCAGAGATATTGGAAACTTTCTTTCCCTTTTTCTTCCTATCTCTCTCACTATCTCACATCGTTTCCTTTCTCATTATATCATCTCACAAGTTATCTCTCTCATAATCTCTTAACTCTCTCACACTCTATATCTCCCTCACGTCCTGTTTCATCACTCTGCAGTTAGATTTGATTCATTGCAAAAAAAAAGTTAAAAAATACATGTAGCCTACTATTGGATTACTGCTAGTTGAATGTTCATAAAAGCAATTTTAATTACATAGGCCTAGCTTCTCACGATAATATAATTTACCATGTTCACAGTTTACGTGATGAAATCAGCAATTATGATGCCCAGCCGATATAAAACAGATTTACTCACCATCTGCTTGATTATTTCTCTACGTTATCTTCGACTGTTTTACCCTGTTTTCCACATCTGTGTCATTTTTTCAATTGTGTATTCCATCATCCACTATTTTTTAACACAACGTATATTTATAATGTATTTGTTCTACTAATATCAAAGGACCCTATATGCATAAGTATTATTCTAAACTTTTATAGATTTTTAGACTAGACCAGGACCCCCCTGGTAATGTGATTTACCCTAGACTCTAGTGTCTAGGACTATGTCTAACAATTACGATTAGATGTATCATGTACATGTACGTTAGACTAGGCCTAGATCTAGAAAATCTAGACTTGGACCACCGAGTAGGAGTCTAGATCAGATCTAGTAGACTAGTCTAGGCCTAGTAGGCTACTACTAGTAGTAGTACGACTATGTAGATTCTAGGAATTGCCAAGACAAGACCTAGGCTACGTCAATGACTGGCTAGGCCTCGCATCTGAAAAATATATATAAATGAATAAACCAATAATATAGGCCCTACAAAAAAATAAAAAAACATCAGTAGGCCTAGATCTAAAGTAACAGTTACTACCTAGAAGGCCTATGGCATTTGTGTAAGTAGGCCTAGGGCCTATAAAAATAAGATCTAACTTAGGCATAGGCCTATTATTAGAGGTCGAGCCTCCCTACATCTATTCTAGACTAAATTGTTAGGTCTAACTGTCTAGCTTAATAAGTTTAACTAGATCTAGACTCTATGTCTACATCTAACTTAGATAACCGAGTTTTCAAAGAAGTTTGACCTAATCAACTAAATTTGAAATGCAGATCTACGATAGGTCTAAGTTCAACTCTAACTTAAAATCAAAATCATTGTCATGGAACTTGTGAACTGCTGAAATCTTCACACCAGGCAGAGGCCGCCAGAGCTTGAAAAACTAAATTAATCTCGACAAGCCACCTGGTCCTAGTTAATATGTTAATGTCACATTAGAGTCATACTAGATATTTTTCCGACTAAAGTTTGAAAGTATTTGTTCCAACAGTTAGTTTGGATCTCTGTCATTGAAATTGATGGGGATGATTGAATTTATGACACGGTCCCGCCCGAAACTCCCGGTAAGCTGTCAAGAGTGGCAGGGGTGGTAATGGCAATCGAGCTGAAACATAAGCTCAAAACGATAGAAAATGTAATGAAAGTTTGACAACAGATTGCCATCATTTTTATAGCATACAGTACTTTCAAATACTTTCAAAATGTACAGAAATTCCGGGAGATCCGTCACATTGGTAGTAATTCATATGAATGTTATTCTATTTATGAAATTTAAGCGTAATTATAGTTGTACTCACCGGTAAACTTTTCATATTTGTTGTCGATTAATTCTTTTGGATAATTGTAATATTCATGAGGTAATGTCCAATCAGAGCTGATTATTGTCGGGATACGCAAAGCAAAAATAAATAATGCATGAAGTGAAATCGGATTTTTATGCTAATGGGGGCTTCGGGAGATATGAAATGTCTCTCGGGGGGCGGAGCCTAAATACGCTTAAATACGCTTAGATTGAATGGTGACGCTGTAGCTTATATGCAAATGAGGCAAATCCGCGGGTGCTACCTTTTCGTCTATACTATTTAATTTGTCTATGGTTAGGACCCTTTCATTTTGTGAACAAAATTTGACACGGGCATCGACATCATCACTAGACACTAGTCTTGAAAATGAATGTAGCCGTAGGCCTAATGGACATTCGTCCGTCGTAATTTTCTCAGCGATTTAACTTCAGAATATGTAGAACCAAGATATTTAAATAAATTCGCATTAACCCCTGAACATGCTGAATAAAATGGCTATTTAGCGGCTGGAAACAAAGTGCGTAGCTTTGCCCCTTAGTCTCCCATCAAACACCATATTGCTGTGTTTAAACAGTATGGCTAGATCTAGAGTCGAGTGGCCAAGTCTGCGCAGTGCCCATATCTGCGCATACGCGTAACTGCGCGATTCTAATAAAATAAAAGAGCAAACAAAGGGGGCGTGGCACTTGACATAAGTGCCACACCCCCTTTGTTTGATAAGGGCTACAGATAGGCGCTTGCTTATTTTCTGCCATTAAACATGAAATCATTTCAGGTACAACACATTCAACTGTTATTCTAATAATTCAAAAGCCTTTTTAATTAATAGATATCTTAATTTTAAATTTCAGATGAAAAACCTACATGTATTGTATCTTACCACCATCCGATCCAAACCTAAGACTTCAAGTTCAACTCAATTTTTGAGAGATACAATGTACACAACCCTATGGGATGACAATTTGTAAAGTGGAGAGCTGCCCTCTGCTTTGATATGCAGCAAGGGTGCTTTTCCCCAACTCAGGCCAATTCGCGCCATATTGCATACCATTAGGGTTAGTAATATTAATACCATTTCCCATTAAAGCAGGCAATAATGCTTTTAATGATTTAAAGATGAATAATTAGTCGTCATTTAAAAACAAATTAAGTTCCTTCAAGCTGGGAAAAAGAAAATGGAGTCCTGCAAAATAAGGTTAGGGTTAGGGTTTTTGCCGCTTTTAGTCCAAAAACCCTAAATTTTTTAATCCAAAAAATTGGCATAACTCCCTCAAAAATGTAGGGTTATTAATGAAATTTGGATATGTTGGGTCTTTTAGGATGGGCTTTCTGGCAAAAAATTAAAAACATTCTCGGATGTAGATTTCAAGTTGGTGAAAACTCTCTGGAAAATAAATTATAAGATTCCTTGTTACTTACTTTTGAAACACCTGCATTTTTTGGGCAAAATGGATTTTGACGAAATTTTTCGCAAGGGTTAGAGGTCAGACATACGTCAAATGATTAATAGCGCGCCGTAGAACAATCTAGTAAAAAGCGTTTTCCTTACCCTATGCGGGTTAAAGCGATGATATCATTATGATGGAACGGAAAAACATACAAAAAACTGGTGCCGATGCGAAGAGGCACACGTCAACTACAACATATCCGAAAATCCGGTAAAATATGAAGGAATAAAGAAATTATGTTCACTTTTGTGCCAAAAAGTAGGACCCCCTTAACCTTTGACATTTGACTTGTAACTCAGTGTAGGGGTAGGTTGGAATGTAGGCTGCAAATGGTGTTAATGGTTTCAATAACCCCCTTCTAATTCTCTAACCCTACCCGTTTTAGTGTCCCCATGTAAGAGTTTTAACCCTAGTTAGGGTTAGGGTTAGGGTTAAAACTTTTTTAGACCTCCGTAACCTTGAACATAGACCTTTTGGTACCCCAAGATAGACCTCATGTACCTTAGACCTCTTTTTTCCCCGGAAATGGACCTTTATGTACCCGACAATTATGGGGTACACGGCTATTATGGGGTACATAAATGTCTTTTCTGAGGTACATGTCTTTTTTGGGGTACAAATTAGTCTATTTCAGGTTACATTATGGTCTTCTGGGGGCTTACGGACGTCTTTTTGTAGGGACATAAGAGCCTTTTTTACGGGACAAGGAAGTCTTTTTTTCAGGGCCCGAGTCTAATTAAAGGTACATGCAGTCTTTTTTAGGGTCCCTGACATCTTTCTTCGGGTACATGTCTATTTTGGGGTACACAGACCTTTAAGTAGACCAAAAAGGACCTTTATGTACCCTAAAGTGGACGTACCCCAAAAATGACTTTTGTGTTTCCAAAAAAAGACTGCTTTGTAGCCCTGCAGCCTAAATTGTTTAGGCTTTTTTTGTTGTTTTTCAATTAGTTTAATTTTATTTTTTGTTGTTTTTCAATTAGTTTTAGTGTTACCCTATTGGAATATGCAAGAAAAAATCAAATTGAAGTCATTTATATATTTTTTAACCCTAACCCTAACCCAATCAAATTGAAGTCATTTATTATCCTTCTATTTTCCTTCTGTATCATCCATCCTTCTATATCTCTGTAATCTTCATGCTTTAATCATCTTTACATTATTAAGTTTTTTCTATTTCCCTTCAATCTATCCATCCATCTTTATACATGTATATCCTTTCATTATTCTCTCTCTGTGACCTTTCACTCTTCCATCAAATCATCTCATCTCTCCCTGTATCCTCTTTCAGTTCATCCCTCCAACGATGTATCATGTCAGTTTCTATCATTCCATCCATCCATATTTATATCCTTCCATTCTTCTACTAGTATATCATCCATCCTTCTATCTCTGTAATCAGGTAGAGAAGGAATGTACAATACATCAAATGAAGATTTCTGCCTCCGCCATTGCCAGATCAGAAATAATCAGCCATTTTCAAGTAAACAACAATGACCTCTATGCATAAATGTTTATAATAATGATAATACTCATGTCAACAAAACTAATAACAAGAATGAAAATAAATATTTTTGTCTTAATCATAATTTTATTTTCCTCTGATATACATGTATAATCTAACCCTTCCAATATTTTATCATTCCAATCTTCGATGATTTCTTACATCCATTGCCTCCATTCATCTAACTCTAATTCTTTTATAATTTTTATCCATCTATCTATTATTTTTATGTTCATTATGGAATAGATCATCTTCAATATTTCATTATTTCACTCTTTTATTATTTCTTCCATCCATTTAAGATATCCAATTAAGATATACATAAAGCACTAGCATTAAACATGCATGATTATTTAAACAAGTACCAGTAAGTGACCAAAATGCTTACTACTACTACTAATAATAAAGTTAATGGTGATCATAATTCTAATATAAATATGTTTATAATAATGATGGTAATAATACTCATTATAACAAAATAAATAATAAGAATGACAATAATTTGTCTTTATCATTATTCTTATGTTCATTATGGAATAATCTCTGTCACCTTCCAGCATTTTATCATCACTAGTGCTATCATAATAATGATAATAAAATGATGATTATGATAAAAACTACTTATAAATATTATTCATTACGACTTTAGATCGCGTAGAACGCTTTGGTCTCGATTCATGCTGTTGCCACCAATGACAGTTCGGTGATATTTTGAACTTCGTGGGATTCGAACCCATGCAACGTAGCATTAAAATTCAACCATTGGAATATTTAAGCGATCAGGGAACCCGTGTTTAAGGCATGCATGTACAGACCTCCCAACATCTGATGTTCAGAATTCAGAATTTCTGATTAAAATACAGAACATGTCAAGTGAAATGGTTTTAGTAAAAATATCAACCCCAAACATGCAAATTCATATTCTGGGGTTTCATTTGCAAAGGAAATGTCAACCATCTTACCCAAAATATGTTGAGATAAAGTTATAATCAAATATAAACTGCAGTATGCCCCTAGAAGATGAAAATTAAACTGTTACCATGAGTGAAAACTTTCAAATCAAGCAGTTCACTGAGGCAGTTACTGCTGGCTTCCTCCCCCGGAGTTCAGGCATCAGGCACCTCAACATATACCCTGGAGCTACAGCAGCAGGCTAAACATTTGTACATGGTGCTTTGTACTAAAAGTAACAATGTTTTACACTAAATGCGGGGAAAATTCAGGGAAATAACCTCCACAAAACTAATTTGTATCATTTTTTCGCTTTAAATATTGATACTCAAGACAAAAATTAACCTAAAAGAAAATCACGATTCAAGTCGGAAAACACTCTTCCATTGCTTTGCAGTACACCAGTACACTGGTATATACATTGTAGCTATGATACATACACAAGCCATGTCTCATGGTTTACTATTGCACATTACACACGTACGTATATTGAGAATCTACACATACACATGCAGGATAATTGAAATATCAATTTGGCGGGAATTCCCAAAATCGTTGCCATCCTTTGGTGGAGTTCACGGCACGCTGCATATGCAAGAAATCTGCGTAACTTCATTGTACATCACATACAAAAATGAGCGTAATCAATAAACAGCACATTCAACTGTTATTCTAATGATTCAAAAGCATTTTTAATTAATACATATCTTAATTTTAAAATTAACATGAAAAACCTATATGTATTGTATCTTACCACCATAATATTTGACCGTCCTTTGGTGGAATGCACGGCACGCTGAATTGTAGTCGTTTTCCTCTCGTACGCAGAAAATAGGCTTACATTCTCTGTGGATGACATGCAAAAATAAGCATAATCATTAATACATATCTTAATTTAAAATTAACAGGCAAAACCTACATGTATTGTATCTTACCACCATAATATTTGACCGTCCTTTGGTGGAATGCACGGCACGCTGAATTGTAGTCGTTTTCCTCTCGTACGCAGAAAATAGGCTTACATTCTCTGTGGATGACATGCAAAAATAAGCATAATCATTAATACATATCTTAATTTAAAATTAACAGGCAAAACCTACATGTATTGTATCTTACCACCATAATCGTTAACCGTCCTTATGGCACACTGAATTGTAGTCGTTTTCCTCTCGTACGCAGGAAATATGCTTACGTTCTGTGAGGAAGACATGCATAAATAAGCATAATCATTGTATGAACACCTGATTAAAAAATCAATGAAATACATGTACATTATCAGGCTGTTTATTTCTCATAAAAAGGTGTATACAGCCACATGCGTGTGGTTGTATCCGAACCACGTATGGCTGGATACAGCCACACGCTGGCATTAACACCTATTGTATATCAGTTATCACCCCATATTGTATCACTGATCACCGTCATCACAATCAAAATAACCAAATTTTTTCATTAAATTCTTACATTCTACGCCACTTTAATTTCCTTGAATCGTTTCAATTTCTTTCTCACCGTCTTCTCTACTGGATTTTCTCGTCTTGTTACAAAGGTCGTCTGTTTAACAGCAAATTTTCACACTTTTTCTACTTATTTCATGTCCATTCTGGCTTGCTTTCGCGACGGCTCTGTCAGTCTGTGCACAGTACATAATACATGCTCATTATTTACGCAGACTGAAAGAGCCGTCGTGGAAGGAAGCCAGAATGGGGCTGACATAAGTAGAAAAAGTGTGAAAATTTGCTCTTAAACAGACGAACCTTTGTAACAAGACTAGAAACTCCAGGAGAGAAGACAGTGAGAATGAAATTGAAACGATTCAAGGAAATTAAAGTGGCGTAGAATGCAAGAATTAAATGGAAAAATGAGGTTATTTTGATTGGGATGAGGGTGATATACGTGGTGATAACTGATATTGCCGGCGTGTGGCTGTATCCAGCCATACGTGGTTCGGATACAACCACACGCGTGTGGCTGTATACGTACACTGCCTATCAACGCAACAAACACAAACTTTGACAAAGTGACAAACTTTTCATCTTTATCATGGCGATAGGTATTCATCCAAAAAACTTATATTTCAGACACTTTATTCACAAGCCTCAAAATGTCTTTCACGTCAAAACTCCCGAACTACGTGTAGTATGAATGAGTGCGCAGACATGGGCACCATTGTTTTTTCAATCTTGAACTTGAAATTGAAATTACACGGCCACCGTTTCTTGTGAAAATGGCATTGTTCTTGCTCTAACTTTGATGAGATTTTTTTCATATACAGCTTTAGGGGAATATTAAAGCAATTCTTGTTCTTTTTCAGGTCAAAACCTTAGGTGCGCAGACATACATAGGGCTACCCATCATACTGACACTGAGATGCGGGCTGAATACGAAAGTGCATTACTCATTCATTCTACTACTACTAGACATTAGCGCCTCAAAAAGAATGACCGAAGCCGAAGACAGCCATTTGATTTAGCATGTTTAGATAAGGGATTGTCCATATTAAACAAAATAAATTATAAAATTACTACCATACCAAACCGTATGTAATATTCAGTCAGGATTGAGGACACATGACTAACCTGAAGAAGAAGAAGAAGATGATGAAGAAGAAGAAGATGATGAAGAAGAAGACATGATATCAGGGGCCTGGCATCTCGTCATAATTTCAACCTGCACGAGAAGCTGAGGTGTCTCTATCTAGCTCTGCACTGCCGCGCCTGCCGCCGCGCCCTGGAGCTAGACAGCCGGTGTACCGGCGCAGGCCAGAGCCTAGCCGCTAGCGATCGACGTCTCCACCTAGCATCATCCAGCCAATTTTCGATGCTCCCACACAACGTGTACGATAGTCTTGTAGCCGTACTAATGTGTTTTCTTAGTGTATTTTTTAATCAGTTATTTAGGTAAGGACCCCATTGGAAATAAGCCATTTCGGCTTTCATGGGCTATCCTGTCATGGTACCTGGTTATGTTTGTATTGCAATATACCTGACGAATAAAATAAAATCAAATCAAATCAAATCAAATGGCCATACTGTAGGCTGCGCCACAGTACTCTCACAGTACAGGTACGGCGGTAACAGCAAATATGTCAAGAGTATCCGAGGATAGACCAAGGATCCTATGTCAATAGTGACGAGAGGCGTCTCTGTACCAGGTTGAACCTTGGATACTGCTTCTAACTATCCTAGGATTTTAACGGGATATTTTGTGGATCAGGTGTTAAAAGTCCTTTTTTTTTAACCAGCGCGGCTTGTAATAGGTTGATGGGCTAACCTACATATAATTATGAAACGTATGGTATTTCTGGTTTATCATAGGTCGTGATCCCATCGTCGCCCTATACAATGATGAGGGTAAGGGGGAGGCAAAGAAAAAACTGAAGAAACAGAGGATTACTAACATCTACGAAGTACCTTGGCATGATCACACTCTCTCGATTGATGAACAGTTGCAGCTGCTTAGTTTTCTACATTGCTGTCTGAAAGAAGGTGACATGGTGTTAGCAGCTGACATGAAGAAGCTCTTCACGAATGCAAGATGTAACCTGTTCTATGAGGAAGCTAAGAGAGAAGCACAGGAAGCAAAACTGAAAATGTTAGAAGAGACCGGACAGAGAGAACAGGAAAATGAGTCACTTCAACACAAAATCGAGGAGTTGGGAAAGAAGCTTGAAGAATCATTTGCAAGTCATAAGAGCATAATCAATGACAACGAAAGCCTCAAAAGCGAAATAGTAAGTGAGAAAGAAAAGCGAAAGCAAACTCAAATTGCAATAAATGATATGACTGAAAAGGGTAACAGGGCCATGCAGAGACAACTAGAGCTAGAGCATGAACTAAAAACAAAGGATCTGCGCTTCAGTGAATTGATGGAGAAATTAAAGAAGACAGAAGAGATGTCAAAACGTGAGGTTGACCGACTAAAGGCCGAAAAGGAGGAAGAAAGAGCAAGAGTTGATAATGAGAAGCTCTTATTAGCAGCGGAATTCAAGAAGGAACTGGACTCTAAACAGCAACGTCTAGACACTTTGGCAGCCATAGTAGAGGAAAAAGAAAGGAACGACTCGACACTGAGACAGCAAGTTGAAGAATTAAAGAAGGAAAAAGAGGAAAGCAGAGCGCGATTTGAAGTGGAAAAGTGGTCAATAGAATTAAAATTGGAGAAGGAACGGAAATCAAAGGATCAAGTTGAGCGAGAGATCTGGAAGCTGAGAACCAAAATTCAACTAGAAAGTGATATACGATCAGCAGAGCAGAAGAAGAAAGCAGAAACGTCCAACTGGATGCACATCCCCTGGTTATCTTCAGGAAAGAAGGCACAGGATGGTAAGAATCGATCATCCATTTGCCGATTTTGTTGTTGACATCTCTTTAACACCAGATTGTATTAAAATGATATTTTTGATTAAGCAGGTTTTATCTATTCATTATTTCTACCCACTTGAACAAAATCTTAGAATAAACTCAGAATTCGAGACCTATCACGATGTAGAATCTTTAGTCATGATTTCGATTTAAATGCAGTGAACAAACTTTAAACTTTAAAATTTACAAAGTTGAGTCTAATCGTATATACTTCTTTCAATAAAAGTTATTACCCATATTCATCACAGGGACATTTTTATCCGATGATAATCTTAGAGGAGAATTCTTCTCATCAGAAAGGAGTGAGGCATTACAAGCAGGGTGAGTTGACATTTGATCTTGTAATCTAAATTTAAAAAAAATCATAAGGATTTCTGGTTTTTACTTTTAGAGTCATAGAACATGTCTTTCGTAGCTCGAATCCAAACAAAAATACAAGCAGAAAAGAAACGTCATCACATCATTTTCTTCCATCACAAGTGTTCATGAAGTTGTAGCTTAAAAACGACATGACTAAGGAAACCGTGGTGATATATATATATATATACAAACTTCTTTGTTACCACCGTCATGACTTTGGGAGAATAAGCATAGGATCAACTTTCTATTTTTACCAGATGAATTCCACCACGCCATACGTTTTCTGTCTTATTTCAATTTGTGTACGGCATTTGTTTTTTTATTTTGTTGATGCCAACACAAAGGGTAATATCTCCCGTTTGTTTCTCTCATCTTCTGATATAAACATCCCCCACGCTATAGAGTGGAACCATCCCATGATGAGTTTGCAGACATCTTAAAACAGATAGCAGACGATCTTTCTGATGGGGCCAAGATCGATAGCTTGGGTAGTCAGCTAGGAGTTCTACAGGGCGATATTGAGAGAGCTCTCAAGACCAACATGAGATACGAACATATCACGAGTAGAGGAACTCTTCACATGCTGAAACAATGGAGAAGAGGTGTTTCCAGGGAAGATGAACGGATCGAACTGAGGAGTGCTCTTGTGGCTGCCAAGTTGTTAGACCTTGCTGACCATTATGTCCCACAAGGTGAAATTTTCATGAAGCGATTCAAAGAAACATTAAAATTCATTAAATTTAAAATCTAACATAAAATGTATGCTTGTCAAATACTTTGAATTGTATATAACTATTATTTTGTCCTCTAGTTTTCTTTTATTGTTCTAAAAGGATCCCCCTAAAACTGAACCCTTGTATCCATTCTTGTAAATTTGCTTTGTTAGGGATTATATGGTACATGTAGAATGGCAACTCGTCCCTGTTTTGTCAATGTTGAGTTTTTTTACATTTTTTGGACTTCAATCACTAACATCTCTATCCTCACAAAGTTTCAGACTATAATAATGTCTAATTATTACTTAGTACTTAATTACTTAGGCGATAACGTCAACAAAAAATACCTAGTAAAGGGATTTTAAGCTTTCACAAAGTGACGGCTTGCAGTCCTCCCGTGAAAACAAACAAGAGCGCGTCCTTGAATTGATTTTGTGTTTTCACGAAATGACGGTTATGTTTAGAGCTCATCCACCCGCCCCAATATAAAAAAGAAATATGCAACCCCCCCCCCCCCCCCTGATATCTCGATCGTCGACCGCGCCGAAAATCGGCACGCACGTCGTCCACAACTTAATCTACAAAACTATATAGTTAAATGCTGCGAAAAATGTTCACATTAATTAATTATGCAAATTTATGCATGAAATCAAAATTTTGCTCTAAATCATTAAATAAAGCTAAAAATATGCTAATTTTGGGTCTAGACACCCTTTCCAGTATTAGCAAATATACTTGAAAAAACTTCGGAATCAAAATCGATTTCTTATGTATTTTATTGTATTTTTTTTTTAAATGTATTTCTCTGTTTTGTTACCTTTTGTTTTTTATTGTTTTTTGGATGAAATTTGTCGGGGACACTTTCGCGAACATAAACAGCCTAAAATAAATTAATTTCAATCAGCAAATGTAAAAATATTAATAGATTTCTAAATTTTGGCTGAAAACACATTTTGTATTGAAATTACACATGAAATCACGTTTATGAGCAATTTTCGGTCTGACGTGCAAGTACGAAATATTGCTAAATTCGGAACTGCATGCCAGGACATCGCGAATTTGGTCTCAAAAGATGCGTGAGATTCAAAAGAAAGAAGTCATGAAACGCCGCGGTGACTGCTTTGCGCGTTGTGGACATATCGCAAGAAACGTCGAGGGCGGGGGGCGGGGGGGGGGGGGGATTCCACCCCCGGCCCTTTTAGGGTTAAGCTCAACACATGGACAATGTTTTAACACCGATGTTAATAATAATGTTTTTATTTTCATCTTCTTAGGCGCAGAAGGGGCGACTGGAATAGAAGATTCCCAGGGAACAGAAGGTCCACATCAGCTGTTCGAGAAAGACAGCTCTCATTTAGCGTTTAAATCCCCAGAAGTACACACTGAGACAGAGCAAGCTACAACAACTATTGGCCGCCCTCCTAAACAGGAGATGGCGAATGAAGGTATGAGCCAATATCCTGAAGAATCGCCACAACATCTCCAAGGTAATGTAGAGAACACATCAAGAGATACGTCTTCTCGTGAGGAGTCTGTTGAGGAAACTGGCACAACCAACTATGACGACTTGATTTGTCATCTCGCTTTTTCAGATACATCTTCGGAGAAACTATTGATTCTTTTCATCTTGAAAGTCATCATGGATGTTCCTCCAAAATCACCTCGCCCTCGGGTCTAAACTGCTACTGATAGCCGTTCCCTTTGACTGTAGAAATATTTTACATAAATTTCCGTATTCATTCTACACGCAGCATACCAGACATAATGTGCTCGACATTCCAAACATTCAGAAGTTATTGACAGGTTGACGAAACTCACTCTTTCTAGATAGGATGTTGAGTGATCCGCAGAATGGCGCCTGGCTGGAATAATCTCCCCAGGGAGTGAAGAAGGTACACATTGTGTGCGGGAAAGCAATGAATCCGATGACCGCGGTAATAATTATGTCTGTAAAGCGCTTAGAGACATGGTATATTAGGCGCTATATAAATCCAGATTATTATTATTATCATTATTATATGCACACAGTGTCACAGCGAACAATATGTTTGTAATACAGATTCACCGTCAAAATATTGAAACATTTCTTGTATTATTCCTATATTATATGCGGATCTTAAAGCGAAGTTCTCGTTCTAGTGTCTGAAATTTAAAAAATGTTAAAAAGGGGAAAAATGCATGCATATTGTATGAATGTATGTAATTTCAAGCCATACATTTGCATACATACTATCAAGGACATCGCTTTAAAAACGTATGTTTTACAGGGAATCTATATTATCAGTATGTTCAAAGATTGTGAATTCGGGATAATTCATGTGCCCGCTGCATCATCTTGCTAAGGAAATGATGTAGCAAATATAATTGTGCATTGGATCAGTGTTCAAACATGGGAATGATGATTTATTCTATATAATTACGATCTTTTAATTTTTGTTGATCCACGGCTTTGACCAGTGTATATAAATACATGTATTAACTGTGCCTTAAATTTATGTACATGTATCTAGAAACGGAATTCTCGTACCAGTGGCTATATATAAAAGAAGAAAAGTATTTGCATGTATAAACTTAGATCATTATGAAGTGAATTTATATTTGTATGTAAAAAGATGTATCTATGTATGTATGCATGCATGAATGTATGAATGTATGTAGAACTAAATATTTTGCTGCATTTCATTAAGTCATATTTAGTCAGAACACAAATAATTTGCTAACAATGTTCTACGCGAGTAATGTGTGGATCCACGTTTATAATCAGTGTATATGAATACAATGTATTTGCAGACGCAGTTCTCGTACCAGCGCCAACACGAAAGGAAAAGGTATTTGCACGTATAACATTAGATAAAACAGGTTTACATTTCAAAGAAAGTGTTATAAGACACATCATGCAAAGTGAGTCTATATTATGTGTATTTTTGGACAGATGTTCTTATGTACAAAAATAGTATGTTGCTGCATTTCTAAAAGTCATATTTAGTCAATACAAACATAATTTGCTTGGAATAGTTTACATAAGGGATTAATTGGTTTTATTCATTTTACCTACAATAAGGTTTCTAACCTCCTGAGCCTCTTTAGAATGTGTTGTTTGCCATTGTATTTAGTTACAGTAATAAGTCATACAAAATTTGGCTTCTGACATAGGATAGGCGTATTAGTGTCTTTAAAAAAGAAGAAGAATAACAAAAAGAAAAACAAAAGTAACAACGCGAGACATGCAATTAGTTTGTCCAGGATTGCAATTCAGTTCATGTTGTAAATAATGTACATGTATTTCAATATGCTTGCTACGCTTATAATAATGGTGTCCTGTACACTACAACTAACTTTGCTTTTGTGAATTACGTTCCACAGTGCGGTATTAAGGCATGCGTCTATACTAGGTTTAAAGTTTTCCTATAGATATATTCTGTTGAGTTGGTTTATTATATACAATGGAAGAAGAAGAAGAAAGCAAATACCATAGGTATTGGCATAAAAATTAGATTCTTTCAATCAACAAATACTACGTAGCACAAACCAACTTGGGTGAGAAATATTAAGTAGCGTATTGTATTTAGAAACTTGACACAGAGAAGGCAAATGCATGAATTGTTCTATATACTCTTTTCAATGATGGGAGAGTATGAGCTGTTCAATGATTTGTAATTATTAAAAACCTGAATTTGATAGTTGTGTAGTTTCAATATGTTTGATTTTTGTTGTTGTTGTTGTAATTGCTTCCAATTAATTACGAATAATCAGCCTGGTCTTTCCAAAAAGATAAGCGTTGTAGATCTGAATAAACACTTATTAGTAATTGATAGTTTCAATATGTTTTGATTTTGTTGTTACCGTTGTAATTATCTCCAATTAATTACGAAAAACCGGCTTGGTCTTTCCAAAAAGGTAAACGTTGTGGATCTAAATCGAATTGCTATTATTGACACATATTCTGTCTCAAACACATATTAATGATAATTAATGATAATTTCCAAATTTGTTGTAATTGCTTCCAATTAATTACGAATAATCAGCCTGGTCTTTCCAAAAATATAAACGTTGTGGATCTAAATAAACACATGTTAGTAATTGATAGTTTCAATATGTTTTGAGTTTTGCTGTTGTCGTTGTAATCGTTTCCAATTAATTACGAATAACCAGCTTGGTCTTTCCAAAAAGGAAAACGTTGTGGATCTAAATCGAATTATTAGTTAATTCCGACCATTTCGTCTCTCTAGCTGACCTTTTGTATTGTGAAACATTAACATTCAGTCTTGTGACACCTGAATCAATTTGGAAATCCCTTATCTAAAATATCAATCATATATCCTCTTTACAAATAGTCTTCCGACAATACTTGTTTTTACCTGCCATTGATATTATGTTTGAAAGTTGGGCAAACTGTTAAATGTGTAATATATTTATAAGCCTTGCTTCATTGATTTGTAATAAAGAATAATTATAGCAGATGCCAACATGTAGTCATTATCTAAAACGGGTACCTAAAGATTCGTGGACACCTCTAACATGTCTAAGGAACGTGGACACCTCTCCAAGAAGGCCACAAATTTCTCTCCCCCACTAATGCGAAACTGCTCGTTTCTATCTCCTCCCCAAGACCCACCAACCTGGCAACCCTGGTCGACCCATCCTCTCGGGAAATGGTTTCCCTACAGAGAACATCTCCCTCTTTGTTGATCACCACATTAAACCCCTTGTCTCAACTGCACCCTCCTACATCCATGACACACCAGACTTTCTCAGGAAACTCAATAACATCAAGGACCAGATTCCCGAGACTGCAATCATCGGCACTTTTGATGTTTCATCCCTCTACACCAACATCCCCCATGACGAAGGTATTTCAGCCTCATGTGCAGCATTGGCTAACAGCGGTCACTCGAGTCCCCCAGTATCCGACATCAAATCTCTCATGTCACATGTACTAACAAAAAACAACTTCACTTTCATGGACAAACACTACCTACAGGCATTCGGCACAGCGATGGGCACACGGATGGCCCCTTCCTACGCCTGTCTCTTCATGACCAAGCTGGAGCAACAGCTGCTAGATTCAGCCCCCTGTCGCCCATGGATCTGGTGGCGCTACATCGACGACATCTTCTTCATCTGGACCAGGGAGGAAGACAGCCTCCAAACATTCATTGCCCACATCAATTCCTTCCACATGACCATCAAATTCACTTCTGATTTCTCCCAACAGAAGACCAACTTCCTCGATGTCACAGTCAAGAAGGAGTCTAACCGTCTCACCACCACTCTCTACACCAAACCCACTGATACCCACCAGTACCTCCACTCATCAAGCTGCCACGTCACCCCCGTCACTGCAAAACCGGCATCCCCTACAGTCAGGCCCTCAGACTTCGCCGTATCTGCTCTGAGGATTCCGACTTTTCCTTCCATGCCAGGAACTTGAAGAGACATCTCGTAGCCAGGGGCCATAGCGCCAGGACAGCCCAACAAGCCATCAACAAAGTTCTTTCCCTCCCCAGATCTGAAGTTCTCAAACAGAAAACTGACAGCCAGGATACCAATGACAGAATACCTCTCGTGGCCACCTTCCACCCTAATCTCCCTCCTCTCCGCAATATCCTTCATGACAACCACCGTATTCTCAACACTTCTGATCGTCTCCTACAGGCTGTTCCCAGTACCCCAATCCTGTCTTACCGACGCCCCCGCAACCTCAAGGATCTCATCGTTCGTGCTGAAGTCCCCCCCCCCCCCCCCTCTCTCTCGCCATTCTTCTCCCATTCAGCACGGCACCTTCAAATGTACAGCCAACAAATGCACCGTATGTGCTATACACATCCACGAGGGTGACACTTTCACCAGCAACTCTACCAACCTCCCTCACCAAACCAAGGGCAATATCACTTGCACCACCACTAATGTTTATATCTCATCACTTGCAGAGTCTGCAGGACCCAGTACGTAGGGGAAACCAAGACCACACTCAAGAGACGCTTCTATGGGCACAGATCCACTGTCAACACAGCCAAGCTTGACACTCCAGTGGGCCACCATTTTAACCTTCCTAACCATTCCATCACCGATATGATTCTACAGGGCATTGAATCTTTAGGTACCCGTCCCGACACAGTCCGAACCAGCAGGGAGAAGTACTGGATGAGACGACTTCGTACCATCCAACCTCATGGCCTCAACATCCAGGAGGGAAATGATTAATACATCTTTTTACTCCCCTTCCTTACATTATTACATATATTATATATATATATATACACACATATATTTTATTTGCATTTTACCTCCTCGTTTGGTTTAGACACATATATTACAGACTTTATAATTATGCACATGTTTATATTCTTCAGTATATAGTATGCCTTACATCTTATAGTCTTGTATACAGCAGACAGCAAATATATATTTTTTCACCACACTTTACTTTATATGCCATATATTTTGCACTTGGTGTCTGACAACTCGACTCCCTCTTTATTTTCTGCCCTACCACTCCACTGCACTGGACTTGTACAGTACTTTGCATGGTTCCTTATCCTGTTTGATGTTGCCTCCCCACTTATCCTTTGCTTTCACAGGTTACCCACCCTTGAGCTTGGGCTACTCTCCTTGGATCTCCAAGCCTTTGTATTTGTTTTAATCCCCCTCCACACCCACTTGACTCATGGTTTTTGACTCCCCACACTCCCCTTTTGTTCCCATTGTTTTGTGTCCACAGCTCCTCCCTTACAGTTCCTGTTACATGTAATCTGTTTTGTGTCTGTAGTCTATATATATGCTTGTCTTGCTTTTTATGTTTGTCTTTTTGCCTCTGACGAAGATTCTGCTAGGATCGAAAGCTCAGGCCCCTTTTGACTCCATTATCAAAACTAAGAATACAAATTAAGGTATTGAGCAGAGTACACAAATAATTTACAAAAACGGACCGTTATTGACGTAATATATACAATGAAATATATGTATACAATGAGAAATGAGAGGGAGAAAAGAGAGAGAAGGGGGTAGAGGAGACAAGTAATAAATTGGGGAGAAAGAAGTATAACATTTAGATGGACAAAGAGAAAATCGATTGAATTCATATTGGAAATATTGATAATAATTGAGATTATATCATATCTTTTATATACACAAATTTGTGTACAAGATGTTAAATTGTATTATCACAATTTTTTTTTTTTTTTTACATAGACACAATTTTGTTAATATGATGTTAAAATGTGTTTATCGTAAAAGTATACTTAGTGTTTCGTAATTACAGGTTCAGTTGACGTCAACAAAATTCATAAAATGGCTCGTAGAATAATATAGGCGACGGAAAACAATACTGATTGGACGCAAAGGAGAATGCCTTTTATTCTCACTCCTATTTCTAATACCTTACCAAAAGTATACTGGTCGGGAGGGTCATTTTTATAATTTTGATTCGCGGGAAATGAAACATACTTCATGCCTCCCCCCCCCCCCCCCCCCCCCCACGCTTTCTACAAGACATACACATGTGTAGTATACTTTTTTTATTTTACAGAGTGATACACGAGGATTATAACAAAAGACTTTCTTAACCAAAATATATTACATGTATTTTGTTGGTAACGCACTACATGGAGAGTAAATCAGTCAAAAAGAATTGCTCAAGCCAAGATGATATTGTTTATAAAAAAGCCTACCCCCCCCCCCCCGACAAAAAATAAAAAAATAAAAAAATAAAAAATAAACAAAAACAACAACAAATAAATAAATAAATAAATAAATAAATCATGTTTTCAAAGTTTTACAGGTTCGGATAATATTCAAATTCAAATTCTTGTTTATTCATTTCCAACAGACAACAGAAGTCATGACATGGTTTACATTCAGTATTATATATAATACATGTATATGTATATAAAAATAAAGTGAACAAAAATAGATTTTCAATAGTAATTAACAAAGGTACTCTTTAAAAAGATAGTGAATGGAAACTACCTGTGGAAATAGGGGGATTCGCTAAAAAGCAAGGCTTGTATATTGCGAACCGCCCTCCCCACCCAACCCCCCCCCCCCCCCGGAAAAAAAGGAAAAAGTTGTAATTTGCCTACGAAGATTAACAAAAGAGATAAGGAACAATAACAAGGAACAAACGCAAAAGCAAGACAGAGACAGGACAGGGACAAAGAACAGAACATGGACAAAAGGAGACAAAAAAGATGCTGAAAGGAAGGAACTGCCACGAAGTCAATACAAAATATGAAAAATCGACAAAGCTAGAAAACAGGACGAAACACTGCCGAAAAGAAAAGGTAACACAGATCGTAAATTAGCTGTGAAGACCTCTATAATTTTTAAGTAGAAATGTTTTTAATTTTCTTTTAAAAGTATCTAAGGACTGACTATTTTTAATTTCATTACTGAAACACTTTTGGGGAGGAGCAATTATCATAGGGGCTATTGTCATCCGTGGATCACATTTTGGGGTGAGCAATTGTCGGCGGAGCGATTGTCTTCCACAGGACACATTTAAGCTGAACAAATGTCGGCGGAGCAATTGTCATAGGAGCAATTGTCTTCTACGGAACATATTTTGGGCGGAGCAACTGTCGGCGGAGCAATTGTCGGCGGAACAATTGTTGGCGAAGCAAATGTCGGCAGAGCAATAGACCAGTTCGTAGTTAGTGCATGGTACAAATGACCCCAAATATCCACAGATATTTTAGACATGGAGGGTCCCTTCATGTGCACTTCAGAAAAATAACTCTGGGAGTGACAGAGGTGCCTCATGAATAGCTTTTGTTTCCCCCTTTAAAAAGAATACTTCCACCTGGATATCATGGAATGCACCATTAGTGCATAATTGACAGATTGAATAATGATTACATGACATTCATGAGAACATATCAAATATTAGTGTCAGTGGGTTATAGAATTTGGTACAGATGACCTTTATCTGCTCATGCTCAGATTGCATCTACGAACTGGCTTATTGTCGGCGGAGCAATTGTCGTTCGGTGAACATTTGTCGCCGGAGCATTTGTTGGCGGAGCATGTATCGGCGGAACAAGTGGCGGCGAAGCAAGTGTCGGCGGAGCAACTGTCTGCGGGGCAATTGACGCAGGAGCATTTGACATCGGAGCAAATGTCGCAGAGAAATTGTCGCTTTTTGCGGGGCATTTGTCACCGGAGAAATTGCCGCAGGAGCATGTGTCGGGTCACCGATTGGGGTACATGTATATTAGCCCTGGACTTGATGTGTTGGGGACCATACGACCTATAGGTTCACATACTGGTTGCCCTTAAGGGTAAGCTGCAGTTCTCTTGGCTTTACAGGAGATATAGCCAATAGTTTGTGAGATGGTTCTTCTTAAACAATATTGCCTAAAGCCTTAGTCACAACTGCCCGTACGTTTTTTCAGGACGCACGGTTTCTGCGTTTTTTTCGGGGTTGGAAAAAACGTAGAGGTCCGTGGCAGTTCGCACAGGGAGTATAAGTAGTAGCGTGGTTGCGCGGGCTTCATACGCAAGGAGCACGTATGTCTTGCAGTTAACGTAGGGCACGCAAGGCGTCAGTACGCCTTAGTCGGAAATTTAACGTGCAAATGCCGTGCGATTTGTATGTGCTCCGTGCAGATGACGCAAGGTTCACGTCCGTTAATCGCACGTACACCGTACGTGTTGCAAGAACGTACGGGCCTGTTGCGCCACATTCACGCCGGTAGTAGGGTGAAAGCAAGATGAACGTACTAAAACCGTACGGCGACAGTACGGTCGGCGATGGGTTTCCCCTTGTTGTGCAGGCTCCTTTCGTGCCACTCTCTTAGCCCCACGTGTTCTCTTCTGACCCCAGCCTCTTGCTCCAGGCATTGTGATTCAAGAGTCAGTCCTGATTTAGAAAATGTCTTGAAGAAACGTCGGACGAAGCGAAAGCGTTAGAACTCTGTTGCCCGCACGGTTTTTATACCGGCCCCAAGTTGGCCGTACGTTGCACGCACGTGTTTGCATGCGCCGGACACACGAAGCACGCAAGTCATATGCACGTTTTCAGCTATGATTGGATACCCGCGTGACACGCACGTGGCCCGCAAGGAGCGCATGCGCACTTGCGTGACCATCACATGCGTGCCTCGTGAGTGCTACCTGCGGTATTCGCGCGGTTTTTACCCCCAGCAAACGTGCGACCCACCCACGCTATTCGCACTATCCTCTTGCGGAGACTGTGAGTGTTCATTACGTCCTGTCCACGGGCTGCCTGTCGTAGCGAGAACGCAGAAAATAATGTGCATACACATTTTCGGCCTACGGCTTTAGCGTGCTGTCTGCGAACTCGAAATTCCGTACGAACAACCTGCGTCCCCCTTGCGTTTTCCCAAATTTCTGCCCGTAAACCACCCGTACAAGCCCGTACGGGCAGTTGTGACTAAGGCTTTAAGCATAGTTGAATAAAGAATGGGGGTAGCAGCAGAGTTTGGTGTCTAAGTTCATGATGCTGTGAAATTAGTGATCACCAGTGGGTTAGTCTACATATTTTTTAAGCTTTAAAGACATTGGCTACCTTTGTGAGCAGCTGATTAAAAAAAATTCTCAAACCAAGATGAAACATGTGTATGAGTACATGTATTAGTACTCAAAACCCCTGAAAACAACCATTATTTGGAATGAAAAGCTGTAAGTACAACGCAAACCGCGATTTTATAATTTTGCGTCTTCGAGACGTTTTAATAAGAGACCGTTACTCTCGAGTTCAAAAAATAAGTGGTCTGGCTACCTATGCGTTGAGATCGTGTGCATTTTTTTTTCGGAGAACATGACGAGACTGTCAATCTACTCGCATTCAACATGTATTATTCGCACGCTACGAAAATTGCATAAATCGCTATTCAATATAAATTCAAACTCCAAGAACCGACCGTTAAAATAATAGATTTTCTTTCCAAACATTGACTTAGATTTTCACTGTTTTAAAATACTTCCCAAAGGTATTATGACTTGAGACTCTCATAGCCATATTTTAAAACTATAACTCACATTTTATACAAATTTCAAGTAACAGAATGAGATATTTTTAAATTCCTAACAATGCTAGCCAATGCCTTTAAGGCTTTCTGCAGCCTTACTTGAACTGAGTATTTTCTTATTAAAACTGGGGTGACTTTCTTACAAGTCTGATAATGTGAGGCACTCTTACCTTGCTTGAATCACAGGCTGTGGAGGTTGTGGTGACGAGATTATTCAATCTTGCTGGTGTTTGGTTTTGAAGAATAAAGTCAGAAATCAGGATGGAGATATAGGTGTCATCTACCTCCACTACTAGGTTGAAAGAGAATACAATTTTTTTTCAATGTTGGAGTTAGGTCTCTATAGTTTGGATGAACATGATGACTTGACTTGACTTCAACCTAGAGGGAAGTCAAGTTAGTATACGGTAGTTGCGCGTATATGTACTGCTGATTTCTGAAGTCTGTCAATGCCTTCTTGTATCTGTTTTCATGATAACTCTGATTGACGGGTAATCCTCAACCTCATTCAAAGTAGCGGGTGTTGCTGTAAGAGGAATTCTGCTGAAAATGTTACGCCCCTCTAGCCAAAGGGTTATCTCTAACTTCTGATTCCTAATTGTATCTTTTATAGAACCCCTGCAGGGGGGAAGTGGAGTAGCTTTCGATCATGTCAACTGGGTGTGGACACTTGTGTACCTCACTTATCATTTCACAGCTGACCATGAACTCAATACCGACACATTAATTGCAGTAAGCAGTACAGTCAGAAATTGATTTGATAAAAATGATTATGATCTCCAACATTATGCTTCGTGTTGTAAAATCACAGAAATATGCCACTTTTTTCTAAAACTATATTTCTCGATCATATATCTGCCTTAGCAGCGACCATAAATTATTTGGATATGATCATTGTCTTAAATAATTAACATTTCCAATGCAATCACTCAGGCAGCTTGAAATGGAGATATCTAGCATGTCTAGACTGTTATATTATTTTAAATGTTAAACTGGAATAATGCCACTCTCTGAAATGCCAATATTTGGAAGATGCTGTTGGTGCGAACAGGCACAAAAGGTACATCACCTACCAAGCAGTCAAAGAGATAGTAACGGATCCTGGGTCATACGAGAACACAGCAGATGAAAGTACTTAAAAGTACAATTATAGTACTGATTCAATAGATGAATTGGCTTATGCAATGAATTTCCAGAAACCATGAATATTTATTTTAACATTTGCATCTCCGTTTGTCATAACAAGTGTCCAACCAGGCATGAACTTGAGGCCTCACACCCGGAAAATATTCTTTATCAGGATTTGAACCAATAGGACAGTTACAAATTTATGAACTCAGGCACTTGTTAATGATAATTCATGATTTAGATAGATAAATGCCCCTTTCTTCGAAGACGATATTCGTATATAGTTATATAGTTAGATAGTTACAATTTGTTTTTGCGATGTTGAATTACAAATATATGGTATTTTCAAAAATACAATTTCCTGGTGTGTTAACTAACAGAAAAAACACGATTTAAGATTCTGAAGACAGTTGTTTTCTATTTTGTATTCATAAATGAAAGATATTTTCCACATATATATGCATTTTGTGGGACCGTTTCCACGGCCCTTTTTACACACCCATGACTTCAGAATGGGGTAACCTCGCTAGTCAGGAGGACTGCTATTCATAAGGTCGACCTCTTATCCATAAGGAGCGCTATCCATACCGGGTGACTAAATGAATAGCGATTTTTTAATGAATAGCGGTCCTTATGAATAGCGAGCGGACCCGCTTCATTTGACTCAGATTGTGGTTGGAATCGGTCGGCAAGCTTGAAATACATTTATTACGATCCCTCCCCTGTATTCAAGGTTGTTAGATATCAAATATATTGTATTATCTCAAATTCCAGTAGTTCTTGATATGTTACCATAGTAACGGCCCTAGGGGTCACGCCCACCACCACTTTGATATCAAACAGGCAAATTATGATAGCTGAGGGTCATAACTAATATAAAAACATTTTTAAAGACTGTGAAGACACCTTTTTCTATTTTTTAATGGTTAGTTATAGATTTTTGCACAATTAACAGCTTTTTGTTGGACCTTTCCCATATAGCAGCGGTCTTTTTTTAGGAAAACTCATGACTTTAAATGGCTCAGATTGTGGTTGCAATCTACCAGGCAGCTTGAAATACACATATTACGATGCTTACCATAATATTCTACAGCTATTGAATTACAAATATACAGTATGATCTAAATATGTGTTAACATAAACGGCCTTAGAGGCCACATGCACCCACCTCCAACTGAACATCAAACAGGCAAATTGTGATAGCCGAGGGTCTTAGCTAATAGAAAAAAAATACTTTAGGCTTGTCCAGACATCCTTTGGTCTATTTCATATTGATTAGAAATTTAGACATTTGTAAAAAAAACCCTCCTTTTTATGGTACTGTTTCCAAAGTAACGGCCATTTTTTGACATGATCTCCACTTTAAATGACTCTGGTTATGGTTGCAATCAATTGGGCACCTTGAAATACATACATTAGAATGCTTGCCATTTGAATTATATGACGTTTCCGAAAATTCAAATTTGTATTGATCTGGTACCATGGTAACGGCCCTTGTGGCTACACCCAGCACCAACTTAATGGCAAACAAGCAGATTCTGGTAGCTGAGGGTCCTCTCTAACATCATTTAAATTGTGCCTGATGGGGGGAGGGGGGGGGGTGACCTTTTTCGGTTCCTGGCCCACGGATTATTTACAGTCATTTAGTTTCCCTTTCTAGATATGTGTGTACAGTTACATACACAGTACATAGCAAAGAGTATACGTAACTCTATGGTACAGAGTCATATCATATGCCTTAGCTTTGCACGCGCTGCACCGTCTCCTTCACAATCCACTGATTATCGTACGGAATTCGCGTAAATATCGTCCTCAAATCTTCGTAAGATTCTTTCACGTCTACTATGTTTTGGAGATTACTCTATCTTTATAAAGTAAATGATTGATTAGACATCTGTAATAAGAGCCTCATTAATATCACAGGTTTACTTTTGATGCATATGGCATAATCAAAAGAATGGATAAGGTGCATTATGTAAGAATTAATTTGACACAAATATTGCGCTTATTATTAAGGTGTACATAAATGCTGGAATATGGAATAATTTGATATGTGTGAGAGGTATGCAGATTTGTAATGCCAATATTAAATATGAATCTTTTCATGCACGACGTCGAAGGTCTGTTGATCATTGATTGAAATCCCTCATCCATTTCGCCTTTTTTTTAATACGAAACTTATGTTGACATATTCATGCACCGTGTAGTGAGTATGTGTTAAGAAGAGAGAACAAAAATATACGTCATTAGCAGTGTAACAAGTTTGTTCTATCATTTGGAAAGGAAATCGACACCAACATGGCTACGTCAAACTCTGAGATTCATACGAGGATAGCAGGATTACGCAATGAAATCCTGTCCTACAAACCAGGCAAGGCTGTACCTTGTGATGATGAACGAGTGGTGTTTCCTGATAAGCTGGTCATTGGTCTGATTGATCCATACGATGAGTGCAGCATAGTCCCTGCCCTGAGACAAGCTCTTCATGGAGACGTAGAGCCGAGCAAGTACGCTGATCAAATATCTACTGAGAACTACGAGGAATATCTGAAGGATTCTATATCAGTAATAAGAATAGATCGCTATGATTATGGTTTGTATATTAAAATGATATATATGTTTCATTTGTTATTAATATAAAGTAAAGCCACACTTCTACGATCCATGATATTCCAATGGTCCTATCAAACCTTCGGTATAAAAAAATATTTTTTGCCGTCCATACTATCATGTGGTAGGCCTATTTGTGGCACACTGAATTTTCATTTCCCTCAAATTCTGTCTTCTAAAAAAAACCAACGAAATACCCTTTAAGCAGTGTAGTAAAATATCACGAAACCGTTACATCACAAACCCACAAATAGTTTCAAAATAAAAACGACAAAGAAAATATAGCATTTTAAGGAATGATACATGTTTCGGAGTCATGCAAACTCCATCGTCAGCATGGAATTTGACAACATAATCAACTTTATATAATACTCTCTGATTATATACAAAGAATTGCAGCCATCATGAGTGAATAAATATACGGAATGTCATGAATTCGGGTAATAGGGTGAAGGATCTGAATGATCAGTGATCTGAATGGACAATACATTCATTAAACAGACAACATTAGTTAATAATTGTACACGTGTTGGTTGAGTTGTGGTTTGGTCCAGTTGATGTATAGGCCTTCTTTAATTTTTTTCAGATGGAAATCTGTGCGGGTAGTATCTTAAATTTTCAAGCATTGTGTATTACATTCTGTTAGACATTGCTTTGAAGTGTTTGCAGATTATGGGAGTGTTGGTCCTTCCCCAAGTACTCCTGTACAAGTGTTATGTAATGTCGTTTGGTTTGGCCAATATAACAAGCTTTACATCTCACATAGGTGAATTGGTATATATTGGAGCTCCTGGGAGAATCTTTAACATATAGGGCCTATAGGAGAAAACTCAATTTGGATGACACTAAGGAAATAGTAATGGAAAGGTCTTTACAGTATTGTTTGACTATACTTCTCAATTTCTTTTCAAGTTCCCTAGATGGTTTACTGATGTAAGGTAGTTTGAAATATCTTTTTGATCTCTCTACTCTTCTAACATCATTTGGATTTTTGGCATTTTGGAGGTACTGGCCGTTCACTGATCAATTAACAAACCTGGGTACATATCGCTACTCTTTTCACGAAGTTACAGATAAGCGCGCAACTAAAAGAAAGTGGTTTTTGAATAAATCGCTTTCAAAGTTTAAAAGCATAACCTCAACCTCTTAAATGTATGAAGCGTGAATAAATGTTATATCCTGGGATAGATCATATTTTAATGTTTAGTTTTATGTTTAATTATTTGCGTAATGTTGTTTCTTTTTTGTGGGGGGGGGGGGGGGGATATGAGCTGTAAACATAACCGTCATTTCGTGAGGCGCTTTGATTTGTTTTCACGAAGTGTCGTATCTCGGCCGCGCGCGTGTAAAACATGTGGTACTTGATCACCGCGTATTTAACCGTCATTTCGTGAAAACACAAACTCAATTCAAGGACGCGCTCTGTTTTGCTTTCACGTAAATCATACGGGACAGCTGTAAGCCGTCACTTCGTGAAAACAGAAAACCCTTTTACACGGTATTTTCTTGTTGCCGTTATCGCCATAGTCTGGAACTTTGTGAGGTTCAGGATATTAGTGAATGATGTCCAAATCTACGATAAAATGGAATACTGGGTCTTTCATATTCCGTCAACCACTACTTGTCATGATGACCGATGAATAAATTTGTAAGGATGGGGGTTAGAGGAGATAGGTAGCATATTTGAACAATTCACTTGGCTTATAATTATTTACTATTAACAATCTGCGTTGTTCTGAAGAATGATATCAACAGCAAGTTCAGTAGTCTCATCGAAAGGAACCTTGGCAAATAAGCTGGTCACATCAAATGAAACAATAAACTTTCCTTGGATGTTATTGGTTTTAAGCTTCTCTATAAAAGAGAAGGAATCTTGTGTGCAACATTCATCAGAAATATAAGGTGTAATGAGGTATCCAAGGTATTTGGCCACATTGTAATTGTATGTTCCGATAGATGACACAATAGGTCGAAAAGGTGGCAGATCATTACTGTTATTGATATTATGAGTTGTAGGTACACCATATATACGGGCTGGTTTGGAGCCCCCTTTGGTAAATATTACCAATGTTCCTTTAACATGACTCATAGTGAGCCTGGTTTATGCATCTGTAACAGTTAATCTGTCCAATTTGTATAACAGCACAAACTATTATTCGTATAATTTTTAAGGGATGATCGCATAACCGTATAACTCATTTTATAATTCTACTATACTATGTTAGTATACTATGTTCAATATGTAGAACCACACAAACTTGTTTTATGTTTTGATTATTCGCTATAAATGCCATGTGTTGGCTTCGTAGTAACTCAGTGGTCCATAGTATGCAAATTATATCAAAATATTATGCTTCATCATGCAGACGCTGCAGAGAAACTTGTAAAAGAACTCGTTGGAAGAGTTGGATGTTTCGTGCTCTTTACGCAGTAAGTATATCCTGTTCATATTCCATTATACAGCTGCATTAATTAAAATGAGTTGACACTTCCCTTTTAGAAACTATGAAAAAAAATGAAATGATCGATAGCTTAATACTAAAAACTTTCATGTAGGCCGTATTGGTCATTCTCTATCTTTGTGCGACGATGATTATCATATCAATGCAAAAATAACGTCGTATAATGTGTCCATGCAGCAATGGGCTGAACCGGCGCCGAACGCCCCGTCCCCCTCCTGGTTCTGATTCTATCCCCCTCCCAACTGTCTGGGTCGGCTTCTTTTAATACCCTCCGCCCGAAATAATGATGTGAACAGATTTCAGCTTTTGTCCTTTTTTCGTATAACACTATTCTCATCTTTCAACAATTGAGTAAATCAGGGCAAGTTATGCATGCATGGTGTTACTTCACTATATATTCATTACGTCAAACAGCTTCGAAATGTTCATGCGTGCGCACTTTGGGAAAATACGAAATAGACTGCATGTAATAGCAGTTTTTATCGGAAGGTAGCACCATGTTTCCTGAGTGAAAACAAAACAATAACAAAAAAGACTGATATGATACTGAATGAATCTTGAACGCAAAATTTACCTTGATCCCACGGTTTAAAAAAAAATCATCAGCGTTTTGATCGGTGCATTTTCCATTTATAATTGCAGTCCGTCGATAGTTGACTCTGTATACGACATAGAATGGGTCAAAATGATCAAGGATATTACAGGTAAGTTAGATCATAGACCGTCATGTGCAAAGATAGGCGCCATTAAGGAGTTTTCGGATAAGTCCACTACAACACCGTCCTAGACCCTCCCAGCGACAATGGACTGCTTTGTGTTGACTGCATACAAAGTAGGTTAAGCATGAAGCTAACAATGGATGAAGCGAGGTTCACGTTTTAGAGAAGACGGCAAAACCATGTTTGACGCGTTCTCGATCTGACTAGTGGACGAGGGAGAAGCCAGTGGACAGGTGAGCCTTTCTTGCACAAAGCGCAGTATGCAGCTAACACAAAGCAGTCCATTGTAGCTGGGAAGATCTAGGACGGCGTTCAAGTCGACACATTCGAAAGTTCACTATTGGAATAAGCTGCAGACTTGAGAATAAGGCCCTTTAAGATAAACCATTTCCCTGACCTATCACGCGTTTTCTGTAACGGAGAAAACAAAACAAGGCAACTCCCCCCCCCCCCCCCCCCCCTCCCCGAAAAAAGAAGATACTAAATTAATAAGAAAAAAAGAAAAATACAAAATAGGAAAAAAGAAGAGGAGGATACTAGTACGTTTGGTATGATTTATTCATTATGTTTTTCTTGTTTGCGTTAAGGATTATCAAAAGATTACTCAGTCCATTTTTTTTCTTCAAATAATAAACCTGAAACTTTCTGCAGGCTCATAAAAAAGAAGGTAAGGAGTTGTATGCATCTGTGGACATTGCATTATTCATTCATACACACTTCAGGAATAGACATTTGATATCAGTTGTGTACGCATCGTTGTATTATTAACTTGAAGTGTCAAATCAGCCATTTCATAAGAGGTCCTTCGTCCTACAATATTTTCCTTCTATGGCACGGATAACAGGGATCAGAAACATTAATCTCGAATTAATCTAGAACTTTAATTCGTCAATGAAGACAAATTAGGTGGTCTGTCTGTCAGTGTGGCAAATTGTTTTGTAAGACGTGATATTTGTGCCAGATAAAAATCATAATGTTGACAATGGATGGAGACTAGCAGCATAAAAAATTGATATGACAGGATACATGGGCGATTAATCCAATTAGCTTTAATACACGACAGGGAATCAGATTTGCCATAGGGTTGTACACCTCCTACTGCACATTACTTTCCAATAGACATAACATGCAAAAAAGGCAGTTCATTACATTGTTTGTGAATGTATGTGTTATAGTATTCGAAGAAGATGGTAAAATGAAAGGCAAAAAAAAAAAAAAAAAATAGGAAACAAAAATGGACCCACCGGGAATCGAACTGGTGTCGCCGGAATGGGAGGCAAGTGCTTTACCAATACACAAAAATAATATCCATAGAGATAACACGTAAACGGAAAACGGGATTCTCAAATCACATATTGTAGTTTAAAAATGGGTATGATCCCGAGATCTGATCAAAATTGGAGGGGACATAATTATAAGGCTGGCAATAGTTATAGCCATAGCATACTAAACTTGGGAAGAAAATAGACCTCAACAATTGAGATACTGCTAAACAAAAAATCAGATTCATTACGTGAACCAAATTCAGCTTACATAGGCAAAACACGCATACACCTTTAATCGAAAATTTAACTATGATGATGTCTTAAAAATGAAAAAAAGTTGATCTTGTAGAGAATTATCTTAGCTACGACCTATCAAAATTTGGAAGAAAATCGACCACCAATGAGTGAAATGTTGTCAAATGAAGATAAATATTATGACGTAATTTTTCAAAATCTTTTTTTTTATTCATGTGCAAATATGACGTGACAACATTTCCTTTGCCAAAATTATGCATGAATTTATATGCATTAAGAATATTGAATACAATTTTGGGGTATTCAACGATTCTGGACAAGCTATGGCGGATTCTAGATGAGCATGCTTTTACCACTTACATTGCCCATTGGCGCGCGCGCGAATTTGGAAGTTTGAAACGCATTTGTGGCATTAAGGAATGTCGAGAATCACTGTAAATAACTGGAAATTGTGAAGATAGTATTAAGAAAACAAAAACAAAAAAAAAAACATTTAAAAAAACGTGTTTATATGTTCTGTACCTGTTGCGCGAGCGCATACACGGGGATTTTTTTTTGAAACGCTTAAAATGGCCTAAAACGTGTGCAACATATTTTGGGAGACGATTTAGAGCATTTTTTTAAATATTTGCGCAAGCACTGACGCGCGGACGTACGCCGACGCGCGTGTTAAATGACCTGCATTTGACTGAATTGACCTTGACCTTGACCATACTGAATATGCATTAGAATATACCTTACGTTATGGAGATATGGCAATGGGGTGATTGTCACAAAATGGCACCTTCAGACGTCACGATGACCTGATGACCTAGAAAAGTTTTATTTAAAAGCTTCATACATAGCCTGATGGCAGACCCAAATTTGAAGAAAACAAATTGACTAAGCCGATTTTGAGTTATTTGTGACTTATTGGGGGAATGAAAATAAAGATATAAAATAAAGAAAGAAAGAAAGAAACTGAGGAAATTAAGTGGTGATCTGTCGATTACGAGAGACCACCTAATTAGATGTCTTCACAAGACAGCCATTCAACTGCAATGGCAATTTAAGGTATTCAATTTTACTGTGCTCTTGTCTACAAGGATCCCTATACTCCAATTCAACTACCCCCCCCCCCCCATATTTTTTGCAATGTGGTATTCCATTGGAAACAAACAATGTCTGTATAAAATACTGTCCCAGAAAACATGGAATTAGAGTACATGACCCCGTATTGACTTCATGTGATAACTCAAAACGACCAATCTAATCATGAAAATGATAAATCATCATTGTGATTTATTTAACAAAAGTTACACAACTTGGACAAATGTCATGCCTATAATCTGTATTATGTACCCTGAATTCATATTTTGTTTTGTAGCGCTAACTTCTTTCAATTTTGAGCGGGGAAGAGGGTGTATAGTCAAAGGGGAAATATAATACTAATAAATGCAACAACACATGACCAACGGTATAAATCGAACGTATCAAATTGCTGTCTTTAATATGGGGGGGGGGGGCATCTTTCCCTATCACAATGGTCATCAAAATTAATTTACAATCATGTTATATTTTCCTGACCCAGTTGTTGGAGTATATATTGATTAACATATTGGATAATGTCCACCATCAATATCATCTTTAATTTCAGGATTAAGGCAATAATAATAATTGTATTGACATCTTAAAAGCTATAACTTCTTATTTCCCCTTCTCTCATCATCGTGATCATCATCATCATCATCATCTCTCTCCGTTTCTCTCTTTCTTTCTGTCGCTTTCTCTATTTCGCTCATTTTATTATTATTATTATTATTATTACTTATAACGCGCTTTTCCAATTAGGCTCAAAGCGCTTACAATAAATTAAATCATCTACAAACTATAAACTATCGAAAAGATGTGTTATATTGATATATTTACAACGATAACTATGCCGATATACTCTACCAATTCAGTAACAATACGGGATAGCACAAATGGACAGGAATTAACTCATCAGAGATTCTGGCCATTCGGGGTGTTAAAGTACAATTTCAAAAAAAATACAATAGGTGATGTAAAAAAAAAAGAAGAAGAGAGAGTAAGACTTGAGGAAGAAAAATGTTCGATGGAAACAAAATTGAAGAAGAAACTTAAATCTAAGGAGCAACGTGTAGAGCAAGTAGAGCGTGAGACCTGGAAGCTTAGAACCAAAATTCAACTAGAAAGTGAGATGCGATCAGCAGAGCAGAAGAAGAAAACGGAGACATCTCAATGGATGCAGAGTCTCATCCCCTGGGTGGCTTCAGGAGAGAAGACTCAGGATGGTAAGAATCTAATTTCCAAACATCATGTTTGACAACTCGTTACATCACTATTTTTAAAAATCAACCCTTTTAAACCCTTTTAAACTCAAAATAAGAGTCATATATACATTGTGATATGAGCTCACTGTGAAGTACATTCAATAACCCCTTCCATGCCACCAGACTTTTGAGCAAATGTCAAAAATGAATTTTCAAGTGTTAAATATCAACTTTCAAAGAGTAATTTTCTGGAGCAAACTGGGCAAAGTTATATTGCATAAGAATAAACATTATACTGATGGCACAGGTTTCTGTATGAGGAAGAATTTTCAAGCCATTCAGAGGCTAAACAAAATGTTCATCACTCAAAATATTCGGGATTTGCCGCCCACGGCATGCTAGGGGTTAATTACTTAACAACACCATTTTTATCTAGGTATCTGGGTATTTCTGACTTCTGTACTGGATATTTTATTTTGTTTAAACATTTTTAATTTACTCACTATTTTCAAAGTCAATTTTATGGAAAACTTTGGAATAATCTCAGAATCATGGGTATTTACAGTGTGAAATCGGCTCAGTGTTAATTTGGACATTAATGTGTAGCGAAAACGTCATTTGATGTATATTAAATATAACCTACTGATAATGTTGACATCTGTACTAGATATTGTATGTATTAAACATCTCGTTGCATGTATTGATTACAAACAAACAAACAACATCAATTCAAAGAAATGCAGTGAAGAACATTTAAACTTAAACATCTACAAAGTTAAGTCTAATACTTATTTCGATAAAAGTTATTCCCCTTTATATTCATTACAGGGACATCTTCATCTGAGGATGATCTCAGAGGAGAATTCTTCTCATCGGAATGGTGTGAGGCATTGCAAGCAGGGTGAGTTACCATTTGATATTGTAATCTACATAACAAAAATCATGTGAATTTCCTGTCGATTTACCTTGAGAGTCCCAGAACCTGTATTCAATAGCTCGAAGCCAAACAAACGTACCAGCAGAAAAGAAACGTCTTAACCCCTTTCTCCGTCCGTCATCCCTCATATCATTTTGTTCCAACACAGACGTTCAAGAAGCTGTTGTTCAAGAATTAAAGGACTAAGGAAACCGTGGTAATATATCAAGGAGGTGCATAGTACCTCCTTGGATATATACACACTTCTTTGTTAACGATGTGGGAGAATAACCCATAGGATCAACTTTCTATTTCCCGGAGGACTTCCATCACGTCATACGTTTTTCTTTTGGTTTCATTTTAATTTGTGTACGGCATTTGTTTTGTTGCTGAAACCAACACAAAGGGGAATACCTGCTTTCTTTTTCTCTCATCTTCTGATATAAATATCTCGCACGCCACAGAGCGGAACCACCCAAAGATGAGTTTGCAGACATCTTAAAACAGATAGCAGATGACCTTTCTGATGAGGCAAAGATCGATAGCTTGGGTGGTCAGCTAGGAATTCTACAGGGCGACATCGAGAGAGCCCTCAAGACCAACATGAGATACGAACATATCACGAGTAGAGGAACTATTCATATGCTGAAAAAATGGAGAAGAGGCGTGTCCAGGGAAGATGAACGGATCGAACTGAGGAGGGCGCTTGTGGCTGCCAAGCTAGTAGACCTTGCTGACCGTTATGTCCGACAAGGTGAGATATGAAGCAATTCCAAGGAACATTAAAATATCGTCATTGTAACATATTTTTTTCACACAAGTTAATGTTTGTATGCCGTAATTATTCACTCTCTAGTCTCTACGTGTTGTAAGAACAAAAATATATAACCAGTTTAAAAGACCATTGACAAATTATGCTATAATACATTGTTCTAAAAGTTTTCCTTTTCAATTCTGTTTTTGAGGGATGACTTTCTACCGGAATTAAAATAATGATAATATGACTCGTCGACATAACACGTTGTTATACTAGGATTAAGAAAAACGTTTTGGTAAACCAGGACAGAGCGATCTACAACAGTTACTCTTGATCATGCTCCTCTAGAAGACATATCCTACAAGAACCAGGGATAAAAGGCGAGTGAAGGCATGAGCGTACATTCTGAAGAATCGTCAAACCAGAACATACCTGCTGTTCAGGAGACATCCGAAAATATGTCATCTGATATTTGATAAGCCTAATCGGACATGTGACATTATCATTTTAACATTGATCAACTGTAGTAAACAAAACTACTAAATTGTTCTTTAATCCCAATCGGAGGGAAAAGGATTTTTGCTATGAATGAAACAGCATTTTTATATTTTACAGTTTGTGTTCAGTAACACCAATGTTGTTAATGTTATTATTTCTTTCTTCCGAGAAGTAGGAGCAGCGACTGGAGAAGAACATCCCAAGAATATGGAGGATTCAAATCAGCTATTCGGGAAAGATAGCACTTTAGCGCATAGATCAAAAGAAAGACAGACCGAGACCAAGGAAGCTACAGCAACCATTGACCACACTCCTCTAGACGACAAGTTCGGGGAGAACAAGGACGAGACGGTGAATGAAGGTAGCAGTCAATATTCTGGAGAGTCGTCAAAACATAGCACAGCTGATGAACATGACGCAGCCGAAGATATGTCTTCTGGTGAGGAGTTTGATCAGGAAACTACCATATCGGATGCAAGACGGGTAGAAGATATCACAAATACACTGTTGGTCATAAAGGTGGAATAAAATATTTTTGAATAAAAATCGACAGTTTTGTTGGTATTTGAAAGGCTACGCGTAGACAAAATGGTAATTGAGTGATTACATAATGTTTCCCCATTACACAGGTAACATTATAACATGAGAAATTTGGATTACGTAATAAATCCCGGTTTTTGTTGTAGACTATAAAAGCCTATGCATATGATATTCTGTCCCTTTCCCTGATTTAGCACTGTGTATAAGAAGGTTGCATTTTTTCGAGTTCCTTGTACCGTTTGAAATAAAAATCGGTAGAGACGTTCCCTGGACTATGCCTGGTCCAACGGCAACAGCAACACGCGAGAGAGTGGTAGCACTGCGACAGGAGGGCTACAAGCAGACTGATATCGCAGAAGTCCTAGGGATATCACAGAGTGCAGTCTCTAATATCCTGAAACGTCAACGTGAGGCGGGGAATGTGCGGCCACGGAAATCTCCAGGACGCCCCAGATTGACCACAAGAAGAGATGATCGCCAACTTTTGAATTTCAGCCGCAGAAACCGGAAATTGCCCACGAGCCTTCTTCGTCGCTTGTGGAGGAGATATCATGGGATCAACGTTTCCCGGTCAACCGTTAATCGCAGATTGCTCCAACATGGTTACTGAGCACGACGGTTGACCAAATGTCCACGCCTGTCTGTTCGCCACAGAGTAGCTCGTCTTCTTTGGGCTAGGGAGCACCGAAGGCTTCATCCAGGACATTGGCAACATGTGGTCTTCACGGACGAGAGCCGGTTCATCCTTGACCGAAAGGATGGGAGACAACGAGTTCGTCGATTAGCCGGGGAAAACCTTCGCGATGAATGTATCCACGAGACGACTCAAGGCGGAGGCGGCTCAGTGATGATATGGGCCGGCATCCATTATGGAGGGAAAACGCCACTGGTGGTTCCGGACGGAAACGTCAACGCCGCCGCCTACAGGGATATCTTGGAGTTCCACTGTCTTCCATATGCAAGACGAGTGTATGGGCAGAATTTCCGACTGCAGGATGACAACGCTAGACCGCACAGGGCCGCTGCAGTAAGGGAGTTCCTGGAGGCAGAGGGCGTCGTACAGTTGCCATGGCCAGCTTGTTCGCCGGATATGAACCCCATAGAGCATGCATGGGATGCCCTAGGCCGAGCCATCAACGACAGAGAGGTCATTCCTCAAAATCTGCAGGAGTTGGCAGATGCTCTGAGGGAAGAATGGGACGCTATGCCTGTTGACGTCATCAACAAGCTAGTGGACAGCATGCCACGACGTCTGCATGCGCTGGTTCGTACCAGGGGTGGACATACCCGATACTAGTGACTGAGTAAGAACAATGACTCAAGTTTGATGCAAATTTGTCCATGAAATCACAAAAAAGAAGTCATCTGGAAAACTGAGAGAGATTGAAAATAAATAATGTATCTCATGAACCTTTAATTTACTGTATTATTGTCGTCATTGTTGTTCTATGCTCATGACATCCATCGCTTAGGACATAAATTTGTAAAATATCACTGTCAAACGTGTGTAAAAGGCAGAATAATAAAGTAAAGTGGTTATCATGCACCATAAATGCCATATTCAAATCATGTTGTAATAATTACGCTGTGAAAATTTGGTGAAAAAAAAATATTCCACCTTTATGACCAACAGTATATGTACGACGCCTTGATTTCCAATGTCGCTCTGTCCGAGGCTCCTTCGGAGAAACTATTGATCCTTTGCTTCGTGAAAGTCATTGTCGATGTTTTTCTTAGAACATTTGGTTCATAGACATAATATTATCTCTTGACAGCCATTATGTCAACTGCTTTTGTACGAGTACCCATACTCAGTCATTGACAGGTCAATTAGAATTATTATACTAAGATAGGATTCCATTTGTTGAACTCAACATCTACTGGATTAAACCTGTTGTAAGAAAAATGGAGTTTAATTTCAAGATCATACTGATGGGTGTGTGATACTTTTATTTCATGATCTTTTGATAACGTGGATATAGTGTACATAGTGATTTTAAACGATCTCATGCAGTAACTCATGAAAACAGTAAAACCTGAAATGCATTGTAACTATGGTAAAAAGCTAATGAAAACAAATATTTACTTTTTTAAAGGAAAAAGATTGTCGTAAATAATTGACAGGAGGTTTATCATCTGTGTACTAAAATAGGATCCTGTTTCTTGAACCTAACGTAGCCATATTAGTATAGATTCATGTATATACTCGACATTCGAAAGGGATACGAATATTAAAGTTTTGGGAAAATATCCGATTCAAGATCAGCCACGGTGGATTGTTTGACATTTTATTTTAAACAAAACATTGAAAGGCCTTTCTTGAATTCATTGTATACCTACACATTATTGCATCGCTTAAAGTTATGTTTTTAAGAACATAGCATTTAACATTTAAAATGATTTATTTTTATTTAAAGAAATACAATGTCGATCTTATTATTTTGGCATATTCATATGTACCATGTGGGAATCGTAGAACAGTAGAATCGTGATATTGGTTCACTGTTCAACTTTGGGAATAATGGTTTATTCACACGATCTTGTGATGTAGCCTATGCGCATACAACTCAAGAAACATTTACATAAATGTTTTTACTTACTTTCCATTTGAAGGATACGTTTTGTTTCGTAGTTTGGCTTCCTAAAATAGAGGGTAGGAGTAATTTAATAGTTATCATCGTGTACAAACGGAACACGTTTAAGGGGAGAGAAGGAATGACAATACCTATGTAGGCATATACATAACTCAGGACACTGACATTTATATATCAAAGTAAATGCCAATAAAAATCTTGAAATAGATACTTAAAATCAAATCATGTGTATGTATCAAGATGAATTGAATGCTGAGAATCAATTTTGATGAAAAGGGTTGCATTTTGCTACTGGAATATCATTTGATCATAAGAAACATAATTTGCCTAGAATATTCGGAATAAACGATGACTGGTTTTCTACCACATTATTTTAAATAACTACATTGATGGACTCGTATTAGCAAGAATGAAGCTCTTAAAATATCAATTTGTTATTTATCATTCTGTATAGTTACCATTGTGGGTCACGCACAACATGGCTTGTGGCATAGGACATCGCTTGAACCCACATCAATGTTCTCGTTTAGGAAAGCATACTGCGAACTTGGTAACGACGGTAAAAATTGTCCTTTGAGATATTTGTAAACTTTGCATGATTCTGAATTATGTTCCACGGTGTAACTTATATTCCATAAAGTGGGCCTACTGGGTAGTAAATGTTTTATTCGATTCAGCTAGTATCTTGAATGAGAAAGAGAAAGAGAATGAAAACAAAAAAGTACATAAGGAAAGTGAAGCGGATAAGGAAAGAACAGAACAAGAAGAGGAAACATTGAGGGAAAACAAAAGAATACATGAGGAAAGAGAAGAGGATATAGAAAAGGGAAACCAAAGAAATACATAATGAAAGAACATAGATTAAAGGAAACACAGGAATGAGAAGAGGATCCTTAATATTTCCTCTGATCTTTCCTTTTGTATTTCTTTGTTTTTTCCTCTAACATATTCTCTTCTCCTCTCTCCTTATTGTTTCTCCTTTAAGATATCATCTTCTCTTTCCTTATGCATTTCTTTGTCTTTCCTTTAATCTATCCTCTTCTCTTTCCTTTATATATATTTGTTTTTTTTCCTTTAGTCTATCCTCTTATCTCTGTCATTATGTATGTCTTTGTTTTTCCTTTAATCTATCCTGTTCTCTTTCCTTACGCATTTCTTTGTCTTTCCTTTAACATATCCTCTTCTCTTTTCTTATGTATATCTTTGGGGTTTTTTTTTCTGTAATCTATTCCAGACTGCGGGAGTAGATGAATAGTTGTATAGTTTCCTGTGATCTGATTGGTTAAAACTACATCTATTACAGACTGCAGGAGTAGACGAATAGCTGTATAGTTTCCTGTGATCTGATTGGTTAAATCTATACATCTACTCGTCAGCGGTACGGATGTATAGTTGCACGTAATTATGGTAATTTGGCCCGCTTACTATACAACTATGAAACTATACATGCGTTACTACTTACAGTTGCGCAGTTGTATAGTTGTATAATTTCCTGTGTTCTCATTGGTTAAAACTATGCATCTACTCGACAGTTTTATAGTTGTACAGTTGGGCATATTTATGTCGTTTTTCGCCGGTCATACACTCCAGCCATGTTGGTCATCATGCACTCGTGGATATTGGACAAACAACGACTGCCATTACATTTATTAAGCGTTCTTTTCAGCTGCTTGCAAAAGATGAATTATGACTTTGATTAATTGATTTATAGCAAAACGACATGGGGAAACATTCAGCGAGGATAGATTGATCAAGTATACGTTTGTCTTCAAAAGTATCGTATTTTGCAGCCGTCCTGTGAATTTAAAAATTGACAACGCATCTTGGAATCGTTCATGCTTTCTCCATTCACATAGGGTTTGCGTGCAAATTCTCTTGCACAGTGGAGCGCGGAGAGTGATCTCCTGGTAATCGATGAACTATTTTGACGTCAAATTATGACGGGTTTGCGTTGTAACGGTTTTGCGTGATTTTACTACACCGTACGTGGGATGATCTCAGGAATATTTGTGAACTCAAAGAACTAAATGAAATATTTAAAATATTTAATTTAGTTCTCTGAGTTCCTGGCTTTCACTACGCTCGCTCACATTGCCACCAGTGGCAGTGGATGTCAATGATGATGGTACTGATTTCGGATGAACAGCTGCCGCGAGAGCAGGACTCATGATCGCTCTTTTCTCACTGCTGGTCATAGCATAGTGCATGAGACTGCTTTCGGAGCGGTGTCCCGACGCACTAATGATCTCCCTATCTCGAAACCCTGCATTTTGTAGGGTACTGATGCTGGTTACCTTTAGGCAATAGTTGGTGTAACCATGGGCCTGGGAGCCGGTGGTGCTGCAGCACCCCCTGCAAAAACGCTAAGGACCTTTTTTTTTTATTTTGTTTTTGCTTGTCAGAGATTTTTGGACTTAAAAAGAGACACTGAAATGCTGAGGACCTTTTTTTTTCTCACAGCACCCCCAGTAACAAAATCGTTCCCAGGCCCCTGGGTGTAACCCTTGGTACCTGCACGAGATGAAATTGTTTTCATCTTTTCTCCGATGGTGTTTTTTCCCTCGGGGTGCATTACAGTACCATGGACCAGAACAAGACGGATTCAACTCACGCTTGGGCTTTGGTCTCTGCCAAAACAACTTACAGTAAGGAGGAGGCAACAGGACATTGTGGACCATTTGTTGGAGTCATGACACCACCTTGGATTTTCTCTCGTTTATCTTCACGGTTGTTCTTAGTAAGTGTATCTTTGAGAGCTATGTAGCATATCCCCCCTTCCTCACAAATTTCAAAGCTGTCGAGTGTCATTTCACGCAAATTCTCCCTCCCACGATTGCAAATATACAGCATAATATCTATAAATACCTTGTCCTGAAGACCTAGAGGATCATCCACATCAAGCGAATCTCGATTTTTTTCCATGTCTTCTTGTGAGATAGTTGGTTTGTCTTTCACAACTCCCTTTATTTTTTGCTTAAGCGTTGCTGAAAAACACATGAAAACTCTCGTCGAACTTGCACAATCTTCATGCTTAACACTGTCTACAATTTTAGAATTGAGGAAATGACGCTGAAGTCTTAATATAATAGATAGCATTGACTTTTTGCTGTATAGAGATCCGTTCTTCCTTTCGAGTACATTGTCCAGCTCCAAATTCGGCAGTTTGTTTTCGCTATCGAGGTCTGTGTTGATAATTTGCAGGTAGTCCTCAAATATTTTTTACAGAGAATTTCACGGTATTTCCGCAGAATTAATCAAGTCTTGTAATTGATCATTATCAAAAAGTTCAAATCTAGGAAGAGTCGCTTCAGCCATTATTGCCTCCTTTTGAATGAAAATATAGTTAATAAATTTAAAAAGTCTGAGATAAATCGAGAGCCGGTCGCCGGTCGTCTGCGCAAGTTAAGTAACCTAAATTTAGCGATCGAGTTGCACTGCAATTATAGTATCCGCGCTCGCACAAAGTAATTTTTTTACACGTAAACCCATGGGCATAGTCCTTATTTGTGGGCATGGTTAAAAACACGACTTCACTTTCAACCACTCAGATGACAGGATTAGGAAGGATTCTTAAAGTAAGGTATATAATTTTGAATAGTGGTCCTTATATGAATGGAGGTCCTTATGAATAGCGAGGTAATTTGTCTATGGTTTGCTCGCTATTTAGAAAACAGGCGTGAGACTCGCCCCCCAGCGCCTCATCTAACGCCCACCCGCCCATGACTCAATTTTCTCACGCCGTCCGGCGCGGCAAGGAAAAAAAATAGACAAGACGCATCGATCGCGGTATTTTTTTAACCAGCACACACCTTTGATCCCCCAAAGGAAGTTTTTTTAAAGCCAAAACATCCACCTGGAGCTATAACAAAGCTCACAGCTCCAAAGAATAAGATGAGAGGTAAGGAATTTATGTTCTCTTGGGGTAAGATTAGGCAGTAATTACTAATTTTCTAAGACAGAATATTATATGCAACAGATCTACAAGCTTGCATATAATAATGTACACACATGTGGTTTATCAGATTGAATGGTTTTATTCAAACCTTAGTAATACAGTAACACAGTTTTATGATCATGAAACTGAGGATGCTTATTTGCTCTTTTCTTTGATCCATAGACTCGTACAATGTCACACAGACTTTTCCAGCCTGGACCTTTTCTTTTCAATGATGCAATAAATGCAAAAATATCTTATTGTTATAATCAAGTTAAGTAATAAAGTTGCATTATAGGTTTGCACAAAATCACACAATTTCATATTCCAAAAGAAAAAAGCTCCCTACCGTGGGATGGGGGGGGGGGGGCTGCCTCCCTCCCACACCCTCCCCCCACTCGTCTCACTCCCAGCCTGTTCAGAAACTTGTCATCTCTGATAAAGAGATGCAATCAATCTTACGATCAATTGTAACTCTTCAGTATATGGTTTGCCATAGACTTAAGATTGATATTGATTTATCTCTTTATGTTACAGGCCCCAGGTGTGATCTGAGATGTGTCCGCGCTGTCCCGCGGCATTTCGTGACCTTCCAGATTGATTCCTAGGACACTCCCATGTATGACTGCAGTCAATACGCATAGATTCGTAGTAATGTCCCAAGGAACGATTCACACACCTTTTTCGCGTTTGAAAGAATGCCGAAATTACATAATTTGCTTCCGCAACCCTCCCTAATGTTGTCGACGCTCTATTGGACTCCAGGCTTAAGTGAAGTTTCGGTAACGCAGACTAAAGTAAACGTATGTGTGTGGAATATGGGTGTGTATAAACATGGGTATCGTGCGGTCAAGTGTGCATACATTACTGACCTTTGACATGAGGGGAAACTGGCACTAGGAGCAAGGCGGACAAAGAGAGTGGACACAATGAACAACCCCTAATTCTACCCTTTACAATGGTTCTGGTAGAGATAAGAACATCCCTTCGCTGCTATTTTGTAAAAATATGTAGAGCAAGTTTCACGTATTCTTCTTTTTTCTACATAATAGTATTGGAGGAATGTAATTGTGTCTACCAGAGCAATTGTGGATGGTAGAATGAGGAGTTGTTAATTTTGTCCACTCTCTTTGTCTGTCATGTTCACAGTGTGTGTGAGATTACAGGTGAGTGGAGCGGACAGAGGGAAGGAGAAAGAAAAAGAGAGAAGGGGTGATAAAAACAGTGGGGGATATATATATATAGCTGATGTTTTGATGACAAGAGGTAGATCGACATAGACAAGAATACGACTTTGAGACAATTTTATTTTGATATAATTATATTGGTCAATGTAATGTTTACTCCAATGAAACGCATTTCTTGTGTATCTGGGACAGGAACAACAAGCAAAAATTACGAAGCAAATTCACTAATGAAAGAGTACAGTCAATTCAGGTTGTCAAAATTTTGCCTTTAAAACTTTAAATTTGGGTATCTATTGAAATGAAGAATATACAATTTAATAGCATGACAACTGAAGCTTTCTTTCTCCTCACGAAAGCCCAACACTGCTAAATCATCATGCAATTCGCGCTTAATTCAATGCACGCAAATCACTCAAGTCCGCAAAGGAGATGCTGAATAAATGTGCACTGTGCAAGCCTCATTAGCATACTCGGATTGGCTGCTATTCTTTTATCTCCCTCCCTTTGTCTGCCCCTTTCTTCTTTTCTAATATATTCTATTTGTGAAATCAAGTGCGACTGTTTATTTTTACAAGGGTATAATGATTTAGCACTGTAAAAAATAATAAAAAAAAAACCCAGTAAATCTGGTGTCAGCAGAGTAACCATAACTTCTGATGTAAAAATACAGATTAGTTGTAACTTTTTCCTATGACATTGATGTACAAATAACATCAGATTAGCTGTTATGAGTAAATACAGAACTAATCTGTATTTTTCCCCTGTAAAAATACAGATATTTTTTACAGTGAGGGATTCGCGCTTTTTTCAATGTTTGTTACTTTACATTAATTGTACTATTTGAATAGATGTTAAATGTGACAAAATCGATGGAAGAAAGTAAAGGTTAATTGGAATTGAGTTGAATTCAAATGACACTTAAAGGCCAAGTCCACCTTAATACCAAGTTGATTTGAATAAACAGAGTAAAATTAAACAAGCATAACAGTACAAATTTCACTAAAATCGGATGTAAAATAAGAAAGTTATGGCATTTTCAAATATTTCAATATTTATAGATGATTTTAATAAAGAATCCCTTCCTTGTATGAAAATAAGTTACAATAATGATGATTTTACATGTTCCATATGGAGTCAAACCATGTTTTACATTATTGAAGCAAAAAAATGAAATATATGATATTTCATATAATAAAATACATAAGGAAAAGTGAGTGCGTGACATCATCGGTTCACTCATTTGCATACCGCCCATGTTATGCATATCACTGTTTCATGAAATAATGCAAAACTTCAAAATGCCATAACTTTATTTTACATCCGATTTCAGTGAAATGTTTACTGTTATGCTTGTTTAATTTTACTCTGTTTATTCAAATCAACTTGATATTGAGCTGGACTTGGCCTTTAATATGGCGTCTTATGACAAACTACAAATTTTGCAGTTACTATATCGGCAGAAAATATCCCTTCTGAAAACAAAAACAAAACACTCAAAACACAACACAAAACAAAACTACAAAAAATTATACAATCTTTAAGTAAACAGCCACTTATATCGTTGAGAAACAAATATACGATTCGGGTATAGATAAAAAATATTTAGCAAAATTTTTTTTTTTTTTTTTTTGGGGGGGGTGTCATTTTGTTGATAATGTTGCGTACTACAAGGAGTCGTCCATGAGCCATTGCATTTCTTGATAATGCAAACTCCAATTAGCGATTGTAAAATTAGAATTTAATGACTCATCTGTCCTACATTAAAAGGTTATAATACATTTCTTTAAATGTATTCTGATGTTGGTGATAAATTTCTGAAGCTAGTCCCAATCCAAGTGTAACATTTTCATAATCTCATTCTTTTGAATAACCCCAACCCCTTCGTTTTTCATACGAACTCTATAGACCTATAAAGTCACTGGTGCCCTTTCACTGACGACTTTCAATATCATTATTTTATGAAAGTGAAAGATAGCCAGATTTGTTATATATCAGCACTTCCTGTGATATCCACTGACTCCAAAGTCCAATAATAATTGCTAGAAAATACGGATAATACTTTTGTTTTCATTCATTCTACAAGTACTTTTCAAACTTCCATCGGCATCTCCTTTGAATGTGTCACTAGGAACCAATTGCTGTATACTACGTGGTTCAAGAGAGCAACGAATGAAAAATAATTCAGAGTGCAATTCGTTTAAAGATTGAGGAGAGAAGTCGGACCAAAATGGCTACTTCTAATCCGGAGATAAAGACGAGAATTGCTGAATTACGCGATGAAATCCTATTATACAAACCGGGCAAATCTGTACCTTGTGATGATGAACAAGCAGTGTTTCCTGATAAGCTGGTCATTGGTCTGTTTGATTACACCGGGCGTGCGTGCAACATAGTCCCTGCCCTGAGACGCGCTCTTCATGGAGACGTAGAGCCGAGCAAGCATGATGATGAACGTGGAGCATCTACTGTGGATCAGGAGGAATATCTAACAGATTCTATATCTGTCATAACAAAGAGTCATTATTTAAGTTTAGGTTTGTATAATACATCCAGTATTGGTTTGTTTGTTGTGAATAACTAACAAATATAGCCCCACTTTACGATCCATGATATAGGCCTACCAGTGCTCATTTCTAAGGCCTGGGATAGAACATAATTATTTTCTTTTCCATATACTGCAACCATTAGCCACATGTGGTAGGCCTATAGTTGAAACATAGTTGAAACATAGTTGAAACATTGAAATGAAGTTACCTTCCCATTCCTGTCAAAATAGGTCATAGTAGAACAATGAATTAAGATCAAATGATCAACCGCTAGAAATAAAGGAGCGCTAAGTAGTAATATTCCCCACCCCGGAAAAACATGAGACCCAAATGCATGCCGGCTATGTTCGATATATCAAAGCTCAAACCTTAACTACGTGGAAATGGATTTACTATTTGATAAACAGGTCCAGAAGGTTTTTCTTGCTTGAAATGTTTGTCATGAAGCCCAACTATCATGGCTATCGTGTTCGTAGTAACTAGGTAACTAAATTGTATCTATTAAACACGACCTCTCATGCAGATGGACCCAAGTTACGCTTTAAAGAAGAAGATGTGAAACATCAAGTTGGCAAGCTTGGGTGTTTCGGGCTTACAGTGCAGTAAGTTTACAATGAAGTTTATTCGCTTCCATAGTAAACAAAAAATGTATATGATGAAATATGATGAAATATGAAAATCAATCAATACTTCCCTGTTTACTCTGAGAGGTCAGAGAGAGAGAGGGAGGGAGAGGAAGAGAGAGAGAGAGAGGGAGAGAGGGGGACATAAATTAAGGATTGATATAATGAAAACTGCTCGCATCATAAGTCTTACACATTGGTGTGGTGACGACTGAAGGGAGGGTCGATGTATTTTTTTTTTCAATTCTACATTATCGTTAATTCAGTGGTTTGGGGTGAAACCATCGTCCCCAATTTTTGTTCTGTTAAATGTACAGTAATGCACGGAAATATATGCACAATGTGCCTTGACAACTAGTATTAGTCCGTTGTCAAATGGTCAAAAATGAAAATTTTGCGAGGAATTTGGAAACTGCATGTTTATAAAGATAATTATGACTAAAATAATAAATGTGGTTTCCAAATTCCAATATGGGTCTAAAGTTATTTTTCAGGTATTTTTTAGAATGCTAATTTTGATCAACTTTATGATCTTCGAACTACATTCTGATTTAAAAATACCCTTAATTTCATTAGGCACACGAATTTCCACTTTTTGTATGGGAATGATAGTGGAGATGAATTTCGTGAATAAAAAATATCAATAAACGATTATAGAAATATATCAAACTAGGCTTGTATTCATATGTTATGTTATACAGCATCTACGCTAGGTATGAAACATTGTATTCTGCTATATGACTGTTTCCAACAGTGTGTTTAGTGCTGACATCAGTCGGACTTCAGTTAAAAAAATTAGTCGATTTAGTAGCAGTCATATAAAAATTTATATGTAAAAAGAATCACTACAGAAGAGTGTTATGCAACACGATCCACTCTTTCACCAACAATTCTCTTCTTCATAGTTTTACTGGGTTTTTTTCACTGACCTCTACGACCTGGACATTTCATTGGCTCAGAGAAGTGAAGTCGTGGTCCGCCATGTTGCACTTCTGAAAAATCAACGCGCGAGAAAGCTGGAATACAGATTTGTGTACGGTACAATCATGCGGACGCCCATGGTCAAAACGCGCAGGCAAGTACAGATGTTCAGTGCGTAACGTGTAATAAACCACATCACTCTCGGAAGAGTAACATGGCCGCGCCCACTTCAAGTGCTCGCACGCGCGGGAATGGGCGATGATCCGTCCAGGTGGTAGAGGTCAGTGGTTTTTTCCCTCTTAGTATTTTGTTTTCATTCAGTGTAGGCGTGCCCCTTCCCTCCTTTTGGCTTACACGAATCTCTTGCGCACCATTGCACTATGTGTCCATTTTCCCATTGGTGTTTTGAAAAAAAAATATTCATTAAATTTTGTTTTCTCAGTCATTGCATCCTGACATTATGTTTGTAAATGAGCGGCCTTATAATATCGGGTTCATCACAGTAGACAGACAGCCCACGATACAGACATTTACAAAAGGTACACTAGACTGACGAGAACCATAAAACAAAGAAATAGGCCTACATAAAAAGGGAAAATTTGGGTCTCTTATCGGCCATCAGTCTAGTGAACGCTTAAAAAAATGCCAGAAGGCCCGGGAGACCTGGCTGTCGATACCTTTGAATGTTGGTCTCTTGGGCTGTAGGCTTTTGGCATCAGCTCCTACATTCTTTGGCCTCATACCACTTACATTAATTTCTTTGTAATCCCACGAAGATGAATGAAAGTATGCATGAGGATAATTATCCTGGGGATATTCTCCAGGGGTAGGGGTTTTGGAATAAATGTTTTTGCACTAATGGTCTCGGGATAATCGTCCAGGAGGTATGAATGGTGTCTTGTTAGGCCATGTTCAGTTCTCTTGAGGCAGTTTGTACAGTTCTTTGTGGAAAATTACTGTAATTGATGATAGAATAATCTACAGCCTTTTTATCAAATTTGTTCAGACGATCATTTGACGGCAAAAGGGTGTATCTTATACGCACATACGCCCTAGGCATACCTCAGGAGTGCTCTACAGTTTTAGGTAAAAAGGTGAAGATACACCTTTCAGCCAACATGATGATTGTGCAAGCGAGTTCCGCCATGTATGGCAAAGGGGCGTATCTGGAACATTCATCTTTGAACCATTATGTGTGTGTCCCGATATCTCCTTCCAGTTTACGGCTAAACATTTTGAGCAGTGTCCAGATAACAAGTGATCGTTTCTTTTTCAGGTACTGAGAATATGTGCTATACACACCCAGTGTAAGTTACTGATCAGAAATGAGATCAATGATGAAAAGGCATGTATATTTACAATAATGGAATTTAGGTCGGCGCGTACATGAATTACATTGGGGTAGGATGAAGTTGCAGAAACAAGATGGAAATACAAACAATAAAATTGCATGAACACAATAACAATGCAGAAAAATACGTGATTCAGGCAAATAATGTAGGGGTTATTATTATTATTATTTTTCAATGTCTTATTTCAAACCCCCTCTACGATTAATACAAAACATGTCTTTCTGCTCGAATTAGTATTTTCGATAGTTATAATGTTTCATCCATAAGCATCGGAAATGGGGGGGGGGGGGGGGGGCTTGAAGGAGCGTATGCCTCACCCCCTGTATTTTTAGTGGGTGTTATGCCCTCCATTTCCCCCTTACAAAATAAAGTAAAATGTATCAATTGTGCAATACAACGATGTATATTCAGGCTTTTTGGAAGAATCTAGGGTTTCTCGCTCGAGAGCTACGCACCCAGGAATAATTATAAATTATGTTATGTTCATTAACGTTGTACACGTTGTACTTATGAACCTTACCTAACATAGGTTTTAAAACAAGATCCTTACATCTATCAAGGGGTAGCGTAAATAGTTTTTGCGCCCGCACAATAAAATATTAGTTTGGCACTCACTTTTCTGGTGCTTTAATATCAGTTAATTTTACAATTCCAAAACCTACTTTTTCTTACTTGGTCGCTACGTTCACTTACATATACATTTAGATGAAGCAGTGCATTTTAAGAATTTGCCTACCAGAGGCACCAATAGTGAGGGGGTGGCAGATGTTTTCCTTTATCTAAAGAGGGACGTTTTTGACCTGCTCGCAAGACCCTAAAATGAAAAAAAAAATATTACATGAAATGACTGTGATGTATTAACATTTATAATAAGCTTTCTTTTGTTCTATAATGACAATTTTCAACTACAACACAAGATTTAAAAAAAATCTTGGTCATTCGCAGATTAATGGATGGGTCGTTTCTTACGGTTACATGTCGTTTTTCCGAAGGTTCGTATTTCCGAAGGTTCGTTTTTCCGAAGGTTCATAATTCCGAAGGTTCGTTATTCCGAAGGTTCGTTACTCCGAAGGTTCGTTTTTCCGAAGGTTCGTTTTTCCGAAGGTTCTTTTTTCCGAAAATGAAAAACGGTTCATAATTCCGAAGGTTCGTATTTCCGAAAATGAAAAAGGGTTCGTATTTCCGAAAATGAAATAGGGTTCGTATTTCCGAAAATGAAAAAGGGTTCGTATTTCCGAAAATGAAAAAGGGTTCGTATTTCCGAAAATGAAATAGGGTTCGTATTTCCGAAAATGAAAAAGGGTTCGTATTTCCGAAAATGAAATAGGATTCGTATTTCCGAAAATGAAAAAGGGTTCGTATTTCCGAAAATGAAAAAGGGTTCGTATTTCCGAAAATGAAAAATTGTAAATTCAGAGAATACGGCGTCAATCCGTATTTCGGATAGGGAGGAGGGGAAAGACGGCCAAGTGTAAAGATATTCATTTCGTACTCAATAATCATAACAATGATGATAACAATTATAATAAAATCCAGAGAAATAGCCATTATATTATCGTAATTCCTATCAATATTATCATTATTATTATTATGATTATTATTATTATTATAATTATTATTATTATCATCATTATTGTTATTATAATCAAATATACCTTGCACTGAGAGGTTCCAGTTGAAATTATGGATTCTCTGAGGTGACTGGTATAGCACTATTTTCTGAGGGGCGCAGCCCCGAAGAAAATAGTAACTATGCCAGTCACCGAAGAATCCATAATTCAACTGGTGCCTCGAAAAGCGTGCATGGTATATTTGATTTATATCCTACCAGAGTAAGCTTAGATAGATAAACAATAATAAAACTAAAGAATCTAGACCTAGTCCTAGACCTAGACTCTAGGCCCTATATGAAATGTATACAACTCACCAAGTTTGCCCAAAGTCACAAAAGATGCCTGGCCATTGCTTGTAAGTATTGTCTATAATCTACTGTAGATCTAGATCTACATGACACAAATCCAACGATGAAACCATTAAGACAATGTAAACTTGAAACTTGAACTTTTCCCCAAGTCACAAGAGAGGCGAATAGACCCCTTCTCGTAAGGTGTACTGTAGATTTACATGGCACTAATCCAACGCTAGCGCTGGACTAGCGGAGATCAACGTGCATGTATTGTAGGTATTCTGCACTTCACTACGCGCATACACACACATACGTACATTGAACAAGAGCTAGCGGCTCTCTCAGCCATCTCTCAGCTCAGCTCAGAGCTCACTCAGAAACATTATCGCGATATATTGTCGCGATATCGATAACTTCGAAATATCCAGAAAAACAAAAAAGTGACGTCATAATATTTTTATATCGAAAAATATACGGAGGTCTGACGTCACGCGATATGCATTTTTTCTTCATGGTGAAAGTATTTTGTGTCACGTGAGACATTCCTGGCCAATCTTTGCATGAGAATTTTATGATGTAGGATATAATTATTAATATTATTATTATTATCATTATTATCATTGTTCCTATTATAATAACCAATATTTGTGAGCGAGCGTAGAGAGCGAGCGCCTCAGGAATACGTGTTTCATTTCTCATAAAATGATATTACTTCGGTGATTAAAATACACACTGATGTATTGCAGAAAGTGAATGATCGGATTCCGGATTAAATTTGCTACAACGAAATTGGCTTGAAGTTATTTATATAATGTATATACCGCTTTGGAAAATGAGACACACCAAAGTTCTAAGTAGTAGATCTTTACAAGCAGAAAATGGCCACGTAATGTTTATGAAAGGGGGAGCTGATGCCTCTTGGCAGATATCATACTCCCCGTTTCTACAATTTGCAAGCGAGCGAAGCGAGTTAGAAAAAAACATAAAACCCTTTTTTTATTGTAATGGAAATGCAATTTCGCCAAAGACAAATATAGAACATGTAATAATGAGCCATGAATAATATTACTTAACCGTGCTGCCGAATATGGAATATTTGGGCACTTCACTCGCCCTAATGAAGGGCGTTCCCTGTCCTAAACTATTCCGTTTCTAAATCTTACGCGCTAGTGAGCAAGTAAAAAAAGGAGATATTGTCTACAGAATAATGATTTTGTTACAAGATAATCCAAACAACGATAACATTTTGAGTACCTTCCCGCCCACAGATAAGGATAGCCGACCATCTCGCTTCCCAAAATGAAAGGATGTTCGGGCACCACGCTGCTGGATTCCAGCGAGCCAAACATTGACACTTTATTATCTTTAAGATGTAATTACTTCGTCAACATTCAACATAAATTGTGATTAAAAAAGTATACTATAAAAAGTGTATACTAAAAATAAGGTGGGGGCGTCCTGCATCCCTAGCCCTCAGAGCCATCTATTACAGAGTTTGGCCAACTCGGCTCCATGAAGGTAGCAATATGGCGCTTGTTGCTTTGTTAGGCAAGCACTAAACAAAGGAATATACGCCATGTTGTGCCCAAATAAACCGAGTTGGCCGAAGTCTGTAATATGGCTCTGTAGATGACTCTACAAGCCCTCCCTTCCGGTCCCCAAAACAACAACAGCAATAAAAACAACAACATAATATTACAGAGAGTTCATAAAGGAGTCACTGCTATGTTTAATAAATAGCCTGGCAAGTAGCGCAACATATTATAACAAGCATATTATTGATACGTATAGGCTATAGGCCAATTATACGATCATGACAAGGGAAATAAATGAAGCAATAGTAGAGTAACCGGTGCAATATCTAAGTCTGGTCGCATAACTCCATCCAAAATGACATCGTCATCGTAATTCTGGGTAGTCCACTTCATAATAACAATTGTAATAATAATAATAACAATAATAACAACAACAACAATAATACTATCAATAATAAAAATTATAATACTGATAATATTAGTAACAATAATAATAAAAATGATAAAACAGATAATACTACTACTAATAATAATGATAACAATAATAATAATACAAATAATACTAGTAATAATAATAAATAAATGAATAGATACCATAAACAACCAAAGCCGAAGAAAGATGGATCGTAACAAGTTAAAGAAGGAGTCTTATCATCAGGCTGATATGATTATCATAAAAGGAAACGAAAGTAAAACCAAACTATAATGCAAAATATCTTAAACAATTTATGCAGCAGGGCAGACTGAAATCAATGTTTTATAACCTTGCAAAAGTATTAACATTTCCTAATACAGATTAAAATCTTAAATTGTAGAGGTAAATGAATGAAATGCAGCATAGTATGCTGTAAGTAATGACCTTGCTTACACAACTATACAGCATTTTGTTTGCCGCATATCTGAAATGATCTATGACGCAGATAGTTTTCAAACACTTTACAATTCCAACAGAACTTTACAAAAGCCGTGCAGCAGCTACTTCTTAAGAAAACCAAATTCAAGAAAAGAAAGATAACAAGTGAGCAACAACAAAAATGTTAAAGCCACTGCTATGTAGCACACCGCATCTGAAGAATAAAAATAACTCTTTATACTGGCATATTATGTGTAAGTATATAGGTCAGGTGCAATCGCTAATTGAATATAATGATAATGATTAAAAGCAACGTACAACCAAATTTGAAGAATAGTGGATCAAAATGTTAAGTTTTCTTTCAGTCGGGCTAAAATAATTATCATACAGGGAATAATCCTAACTATCTATGCCGCATAAATAGATTAAAGTCATTGAACATGTTCTTTAACTTTGCCAAAATACCATCATTTCTAAACATGGATGAAAATCTTTCATTTTATACAGCTGCTTACACCATAATAAATTTGTACAGATTCTAATGAATTGCTTCATTTTACTGCACAGTCTGCGTTTTTAACAGTTACAACCGCTGACCTGAAGTTTGAAATAACTTTTACAAGCATAACGAATTACAAAACACTAAAAGACATTGAGAGTAAAGCAATCCTCATCGTAAAAAATAGAAATAAGGAATTACACATGGAGAAGAAAACATTCTGACCTAAATTAATGGCTTTTATCAACCAGTGCCCGCCTTATAAGGAGTTGAAGCGATTTATTTGAAACAATCACAAGTTAAAATCAATCGCAACTGTGTACTTAACATAGGCCTAGGCATAGGCGTACGAGAAGGGGGCTGCTGCAGCCAACCCCCCTCCCCCGGATTTTGAAAGTGTCGATATTCCGGCAACTCACACCTCATATTCAGGGAGTGAGGTGCCCGAATATCCTCATATTCCAGTCATTATATGCCGAAATATGTTATTTTTATGATTTTTTACAACGGAAAGGCACAATTATTTTTGGTCGCTAGCTTCGCGCGCTCGTAAATTAAAAAAAAAGGAAAGTTGCTGTCATATTTTTTACAACAAAAAGGCCATAGGTGCATGCCGTAACAGGGATCAAACCCCCAACCTTCGCGTTTCCAGTCAAGCGCTGTAAACCGTTCGACTACGACACCTCCACACACGCACACACGCTCACACACACACACTCACTTTTTTTTTGTTTTTGTTGATCTTTTATTTTCTCTCTTTTTCAAAATAAAGAATGTACAATTATATACAAATAAATAATATGAATTAACAATATTAACACAACTTTCATAGTATCAATAATACAAATGAAAAAGAAAGTTTCATAAAAACAAAGCACCCCCCCCCCCCCCCCCCCCCCCCCCCCCCCCCCCCCCCATTCCCGTGTACCTGCTCACATTCCCATTTCTCACTTACTCAAATTAAAAAGTTGGAAAACTGATGCTGCCAGGGAAGCTTCGTGGATGGGTAGGCCAAAAAAACAAAACAAAACAAAACAAAACAAAAATTACTTCTTATGCATGACCAGCACAATGGATATTCGGTAAGGTATTAAATGAAGTACTACAACAGAATTCTTTAAATATTTACTTGTTCCCATTTCAGTAAATGTAACCCTATTTTACTATTTTTTATTGCTGATTCCTTTTCTCGATCTTTATAATCTAAAATCATCTTTAAAATTTTGTTCATTGAAGGAAGCACTCCTGATGATCTGGAAAAATATATAATATATTTCATTATAAAAATAATAGAATTACACATTTTGATTCTATGAGAGTTTCCTTCGATCCCTACAAATATTAAATTCCAATTGCTGATGTCTATTTCCCTCAAATCCAGAGTACTTATGATTTCTCGCCAAGTTCGTTGCACTTGTTCACAAAGCAAAAATAAGTGTGAATACGTCTCCTCCTCCTTTTTACAAAATGAGCATAATTTATCAGGGACAAATCAATATCTATAGAGGTGTTATTTAGTATATAAAGCACCATGTAATGACTTGTATTGAAATTCTCTATGTTTACTGCAAATCACTGTACGTCCTACTCTCAGAAATATTTCTTTAATTTCTTTCTTATCATAATTATATTGACTATGTCCATCTCGTACTTGTAAATCATAATCTTCCTGAAATTGTCTAATGAAATAATTATACATTTTCCTAGATTTCAAATTCGACAATGTGCCAATTTGCCCCCCAATATTTAATCTAATATTAAAGTTATGAATGTCAACCTGCATATGATCTCTCATTTTCCAATTGTTTGGAATAACTTTAAAGATATCATGAATTTTCAATAATCCTTTGCTTTCAATACCTAACCTGCAAAAGTGAGAATGGGTTTCATATGTATTCCATCCACTATATCAGCTATTTGGACAACCCCCTTCTTTAACAAGTCCTCATGAAAAATCATTTTATTTCCACTGCAAATATTTTTATTGTTGAAGAGAATGGGATTGATTTTATCTTCAAAATGTCTACATTAATTATCCAATTCTTGCCACACTCTCAACATCTCTTTATAAAAAGGTGCCAAATTTTTCAAAGTCATTTTATTTATATCATAATCGCATAAAAATATGAACCTTCCCCCGACTGCCCTACAACAATAATCAAAAGAAATCTTCCATTTAACCCACATAACCCTTTGAGCTTTAATAAATGTTTCATAATTTGTCATTCTTAAACCTCCAAACTCATATTCCTGATACATAATTTTCCTTTTAATTCTGTCTTTCCCACTCCAAATAAAATCAAAAGAAATACGTTCCACTTCCTCTAGAATATATTTTAATGAGAGAAGAGACGTAATTAAATTTTGACAAAACGTAAATCTTCAAAAGTTGGATTTTACCCGTTATCGTTAAATCCCTTTGCTTCCACCAACCTACAAGTCTTTTTATTTTACTTAATATCTCTTTGTAATTTAAATCCTCTTTCCGTTTCAAATTTCTTGTAAAGTATATCCCCAATATTTTCACTTCATCAACGAAATTCCCAAACAACTGAACTCCAGATATTTCAGTTTCTTCACCCAACCACACAAAATTGGTTTTTTCCTTATTAACCTTTAAACCACTAAATTTTTCAAAAGCTTCAAAAAAGCTTCACACACACACACACACACACACAGGTTTACACGGCTTTACTTCCGAGGACAAGTATTGTTCCTCTATTGTTCCTCGTCCTCGGACAGTCGACGGAATAAAGCACAAATTCATTGTTCGACGTTCGAGGACTATTGTCCGGCTTCCGAGGACCATTGTTCTCATGATTTTTTTTTTGTTCTCTGTCCGAAAATGTCCTCGGACATACTGCTAAACAGGCCCACATAAACACTTATTCGATTTTTCTAATCTCGTCCTCTTATTTTCGTCTCTTTTCTCTTCTCCTCTCCTCTTTTATAAACCTTCCAAGTTTTGTGTCTCCATTTCATTTTTTTATTCATTGCGGGGGTGGGGGAGGTGCTTTTCGTCGAAAGAGATCCGCTTTTTGAACATGGCAATTAAAACCATAATATCCTATCGTTACCCTAAATTTCCCCTTTAACAGTGGCGTAGCTAGAGTCTAGCCATTGTGGGAGCACTGGCACCATTGGAGGCACAAGTCTTTTGGAATAATCTTAAAGCTAATCTAAGACGCCGCTGGTGGAAGAGGGTTGGGGGGGGGGGGATTGCCGGAAGGGGTCCAACCGTCTTCTTTCCTATTCCATTTTCTTTCTTTTTTTCTTATTTTTTCGCCATCCGATGAGGGAGGGGGCGTGCTCCCCCCCCCCCCCGTTTCTACACCTCTGCTCCTGATGAATTCGCCTTTTTTTTACCAGGAATTATGAACCCTATTTCATTTTTCGGAAATACGAACCCTATTTCATTTTCGGAAATACGAACCTTATTTCATTTTCGGAAATACGAACCCTATTTCATTTTCGGAAATACGAACCCTTTTTCATTTTCGGAAATACGAACCTTATTTTATTTTCGGAAATACGAACCCTTTTTCATTTTCGGAAATACGAACCCTTTTTCATTTTCGGAAATACGAACCTTCGGAATTATGAACCCTTTTTCATTTTCGGAAATACGAACCTTCGGAAATATGAACCCTATTTCATTTTCGGAATTATGAACCTTCGGATAAACGAACCTTCGGATAAACGAACCTTCGGAATAACGAACCTTCGGAATAATGCAACAAATGTTCGGAATTACGAACCCTTTTTCATTTTCGGAATTATGAACCCCCAGGCATGGGAAATTAGTGTTTCGGAAATACGAACCTTCGGAAAAACGAACCTTCGGAAAAACGAGATGCCCCCGTTTCTTACACTCTACTACAAGGAGGGGCAGGTTCTTCTCTCTATAAAGAAATGTGCCAACATCGTTTTTCCCATCCTCTTATCAAGACAAAACAGATTTATATGACATCAGTCATTTTTAAGTAGATGCCTACTTTCATCATTTTCCAGTGGAATATTTTAGAGCTCTTAGGTGTATAGTTTCAAAGTTCATAATATTTAAAAAAAAATTATCTGCCGCGACGCTTCCTTGCATACTGATAGATGTAGTTTTTCTCAGGCGTAAAGTGAAATGGTAGAAACCCAGTCTACATCTAGGCATAGAAGCGAGGGGCAGGGGTATTCCTCTATAAAGTTGAAGGAGGCAAACTCGATTTTGCTCCTGCATGCACCTTAAAAAACCCAAACATATTGTATTTAATTAAATACATTGAAGTTTGATAATGGATATGGGGTCAAGAGCTATGAATAAATAAATAAATAAATAATGAAACATAAATTGAAAAACAAACGATTTTCAGTATTCCATAATCTGAACTTCCTTCTCGATTTCTACGCTCCCTCGAATGTTGATAGATGCAGTGCCGCCAAAAGAGAATTAGTGTGATAAGAGAAAGGGGTGAAACAATGCCCACGACAAAAAATAGATAAATATTTAACACTACAACGAACATGCATTGGTTTTCGAGTACTGTATGTGTAAAGAGTATATTCTCGATTGCAAAATTTCAGTACTAATTTACAAAGAGATAATTTATCTGATAACACTGTAGAAACAATACTATTACCCTATGCTCTAACTTCTATAAATAATTTTGTATTAGGCAGTAATTTGATTTTGTGTTTAAGAGTACTCTTTAAACCGTTGACAACTGAATTCTTTAACTCCCATAGCCTTAACTCTTTCAGTGCTAATGTCACATATATGTGACGGATAGACTTGTCTTTTTCATTCACCAATTGCTCGACCACAGGAAAATTATATGGTGGTCAATGTATATCAAAACTTTGAGCATAAATCAAGCATTCTAAATATATGATTATAATTATATGCTACCATAGAAATTTTCAGAGAAAATTGCAAATTTTTAAAAAGACGTGGCTGGACGTGGCTGGACGTGGCTGGACGTGGTTAGCCGTGCTTAGGCAGTGCTTCAGCAGTGGAAGAGCCGCCGACGGCCATACCCCGTACAAAGCACGGCCAAACTAAAATTGACCAAAAATTACCACTTACGACCACGTCCACCAGATTTTCATAACTTTTTGTACGTGATTTAGACGTGGAGTGCTGTGTGACCGGGGCTAATGCCGGTTCCCGTAGTCTATTGGTTTTCCCGGTCTGTCGCTACACTCTCTCTTCTTATGATAGATATATAAATAAATACATGGTAAAATAATAATAATAATAATAATAATAATAATAATAATAATAATAATAATAATAATAATAATACTGCGGAAAATAACTACAGAAACAAATGAGAACGATTCCAAAATAGTTATTTCCAACTCACCGGAAGACTGTAGCAGAGGCCGGACGAAGAGAGCAGAGGAGTCCGCCGAATGGTCGGGGTGCGAACCTACGGGTGTCGGCTCGATTTCAAAGAAATTCTCACAAATTGCATTCTAACCCACGTTTATTTTACAAATTGGCAACGAACTATGATTCCATTAAAGAGGTTCGAATTGTTTCGTGTTTGCACATTTGTTAAAATTATTATTTTTGTTATTTTGTTTTTATTATCTTTTGTTTTTATTTATTTATTTATATTCATATTTATTTATTTATTTATTATTATTATTATTACATTTGTTTGGGGGATATCAAATTCATTGCATATTAAAAAGTACTGTTATAGAAATTGTAAATCGGTATGTGCCACAAAGCAAAAACAAAATAAATAAAAGTAAATAAATATATTAATAGATAAAAGGGAGGACAGCTCTTGGGAACTTTGTTTTAAGCTACGCAACCATTATTCTCACATATTCATTTATCACAATTATAATTTTCACGAGAGTTGCCAAAGCTGTTGTAGATCTTATATATATATATATATATATATAATTATATATATATTTATATACCCCTAATGGGTACATTAGGAGGACATTTTTTGTCTCATTTCTATAGACAGCTGTCGACCTAATGACACCAACTGTCTACCTAATGTAGGGGTCGCTATTATGACGGAATAAACCGCATTTTTAGGTGTCGACCTAATGTACCCTTTAGTAAAATATGTTATTTTATATATACATGTTATTTTATTATCTTCTTTTTTTTTTTGGCTGACCTCTCTTTCGTCATCAGGTGTATTATTTCAAATTTGTGCATTTTCCCTTTACAACTGCAGACCGTTGTTTGTTGAATATTACAGCGACTGGCTCAGGAAGATAAAGGAGATCACAGGTGAGTTAGCTCCTAAAGCACAATTTGTCTGGATAGTCACCATTGGTAAAAACGGCAGACATAAGAAGGTCCATACTTTAAATGGTTTCTCTGACAACAATCATGCATTTGAAGGGTTTTCATGTAACAAAAATGAATAAACAAACAAACAACTCCATAAATAAATTAAGATAGAGATAATAGCATGCTGTTGATACATTTTTTTTATTTCCGCTTTTTGGACTATGATTTATATATATATATATATATATATATATATATATATACCCTTCAGATACAACACAATGGATGTCAATGTCGAAAGTATCGTTGTAAATGTTAAAGATCACATTACAAGAACATCACAAATATGGCAATTAATGTATCACTAGAAACTGGGAAGCTTACAGATGGCAATCGTATAAGTTTTATGTCAACTGCGTATCTGATGATTATAAAAACAACATAAATAAAAGCTCTTCTAAGCATCTGGAATATCCGAGGATTCGCCAGAAATATAGCGATGTTTTGATGTCGTCACACTAGGGATCGATCCTGCTTATTAAAGCAGACGACGTCCTATAATGAATGAACGTAATTGCAATGCAAGTATTTATCAAATTATAAAGAGTTTGGTATATTTAACATGACTTTATTTCACACCATTCTAAAAGGGAAAGTGAAACTGATTCTGATAACTAACACCGTTTGATTGTAAATACACAGGAGAAGGGTCAATGATCAATGAAATAAACCCCATTTTCAAATTGAAAAGCCCTCCGAATAATAGCATGGATGGTATTCGTTCCCTCTTGAAACATGCCCTTGTGCAAGCAGCTGAAAATACAATGGCGTCTTATTTTGTTTATAAGTGACTGATTGCTTTATTTGAAGAGCTTACTTGCAAAAGGCCCTAAATCCATTTTTTATCATATGGCACTTTTTTTATATGCCTTAATAGACATTCACCATGTGCATCAAACTGGCTATATTTCAACTTCTAAAAGTTTCAGGAAGTTTGTTAAAAAATGAGATGAAAATTATGTTTTCTTTCAAAAGGCCCTAAATCCAAAATACTTTTCTTGCAAAAAGCCCTATATCCATTCATCTATCCTGCATCCTGATTGGCTAAGAGAATAGATATTTGGCATGAATGACCAATCACGCGCCTCCACACAACCATCTATCCAGAGACTCTGTGTGAGAATCTTTCCAGCTTTTTGACATTTTTTATGGGAATTAAATACACAAAATTCCCTAGTTTCCTTATCAAGATCTTGAAAAATACTACAACAATGGAGCTTGCAGATATAACCAACACTCCCAGAAAAAGGAAGAAAAATGAAATGAATTGAAATCTTATTGGATGTACATGAGTAGGTGATATGAGGATGGTGTGATAATTATTGAAAAAGGTTCAGCAGGTGCTATTAACTCTAATGACATGAATAATACAGCCATGACAAAGATGATGGTGATGATGCTACTGTTAGTGATGGTGATGTTGATGATGACAGTGATAAATGTGATGATGGTAGAAATGGTGATAGAGATAAAGATAATAGTGGTGGCAATGATAATGGGATAAAGGTATTTACGATCACCATAATGACGACGATGATGATGGTTATGATAATGATGGTGATGATAATGGCAATAATGATGATAACAACAGTGATGATGTTGGTTATGATGATGTTGATGCTGATTTCATTCAATGTATGATTGTGTGATGCTGAATGTTCTGATGATGGTAATGGTGTGATGACGATGGCAATTGTACGGGTGATAATGATGGTATTGGTTACGTGATGTGATGTTGATTATGATGATACATTCTACTCTGGATACAGTAGATATTGCTTTTATTTTGAGCAAATCTGCTTTATTAAGGGCACATAATGACTGGCTACTGTCAATAAACAATACAAATTATCCTTGAAATCGACTTAAAAATGTTGCTATATCAGGCAAGGTTTATCCTATCAAAGCAAATATTTTATGCAGTTATCTAGGGCAAGTCTGGTTTATTTTTAAGGTCAGATGATCATTTTTCGATAAGTCACCCCAAATTATCTTTCGAAGTTTAAATTTTGATTGATTTTATAATGTTGCTATATCAGGCAATGTTTATTATAACCCATTGAACACTTTAGGCATATGGAGTAGCACAAGAGGAACAAGGGCGGTGGATTTTGGGTTCATTAGAAAGATTTTGAATGTGTAAATTACTATTATCATTCAAGACTTTTCTTGCAAAAGGCCCCAAATCCCACTTTTCTTGCAAAAGGCCCTAAATCCAAAAAAATAATAAATATAAAAAATCATATGAAATGTTTGACGGCCACAGGATTTTTTAAATTCTGATTATTGTTACCTGTGGTGATGTCTCTTAAACATACATGAAGATCTTCTTGAATGAAATCATAGAACTGTGTGAAACAAAAAATCTCAATTTACTAAGAAGTAGGTAAAGTGGATTTAGGGCCTTTTGCAAGAAAACTCTTCATTTTTTGAACGCTGTATTTTTCATCAAAATAATACCATACACGAAGTTAAGAGTAACAGACTAACATTAAGACTGACGCTAGTCAAGTAAGAGAAATAAGTGAAGAGGAGATGACAAAACAGGTACTGAAAAATGTGTAAGATGTTATGGGACATCGTCTGCTTAGACAGGACTGGCCCCTGGTGTGTCGTCACACATCTCAGCAGCGTTCGAGGAGCTCTTCAGCTGCTATATCGGGGGCTGTATTTTACCGTTTTATAATTGATAATAATCATTACTTCAAATGTTTCCAAGCGTTGAATTTGGATAACCTTGTTTAATTTATGCCATATATGCAATAAAAAGTATTAAGCCAATATTTACTTTGATGGAATTTTCTTGTAATGTGATCTTTAAGTTAATATAAGGCGCCTTTGTATTTAATATTTGTTTCTGTCACAGTGGTATTACGTCTATACCAAATGATGAAACTATATTTTAAAACAATGATAAAGTAAACATTTAATATTTTTCCCCGAGCATATATATGCAGTTTTTCTCTTTATGTAGAAGGGAGGTGCACAACTATTTTTGTAGCATGCAGTTGAACATGAAATTGCACTACGTCACATCTAATATTTAGAGAGCGAGTTGCAAAGCAATCATTCATATCATAATCATTGTTTCAAACTAAGGAATTGGTGTTTTTCTTTAGATTTCATCATTCACCGGACGGTAGTACGCTTTTCATCTCTATTTCCCTCCTTCTCTCTCCCTCTCTCTGCCGCATACATTTACAATGGCAAAAGGCAATCATATATACAGTATATACTATAATATGAAGGAAATGAGAGAATTGTGGTTGGGTAATTTAAATCAAAATTCCCACGAACACGTATGTTTGCACCGCTCACTTCGTGGGATGGGCCATTTTGAAATGTTAATGAGGGAATCACTGAACCGGTTCAGTGAGCACCGCCGGACAGACTTACATCTATAATTACCACCTTCCATACGATAATGAGCCAATACACCCCTCGAAATATGATTCAGCCAATTAATGCCCCGACAAATGTCATAGATGTATGAATATTTATAAAAATGTATGAATCAAGCTCTTTCATTGAAGCTAACTTATATCACATAAATATATCAAAAATAACTTTAATTTTGGAATGTATAAATGTTTTAAAACTTTATGAATAAATTCAAGTGTGCTGACCATGTATCCGTTCGTTACATATATCTATACCGTATTTTACATGCTGTAAAATGAGCAACAATGGGATACAAATGTTGTTTATTAAAAATATATATGTTTTTATTTCGATATCGACTCTTTCATGTTTTTTTAAGGCAAAACCAATCCAGCCAGGTACGGTACTGCGTACCGTTCCATACCTGCGGCATAGAGCGTACATATAACTACATGTACGGAAGAGATATATCATTACAGTGAGAGAGAGAAAATAGATCGTACAACTATAACAAGGGGGTGGCTCATTTCTCTGATGAGGGATGGCTCATCTTCATCTGTGATGAGCGGGGGTTCATCTCTGATGAGGGTTGGCTCATTTTCCACTCTGAAGGGGGTGGCTCATTTTCCACTCTGAAGGGGGTGGCTCATCTTCTCTGACGAGGGATGGCTCATCTTCATCTCTTATTGGCGATTCATTTGGCATTACAATTATGTGCACTCATGATACATAAAAAGGGTTTAATTCAAAAGACGTGCGCCGAATGAAAAATGTCTGTTCTGACCAAAGGAATCCTATACCTCTAGCACAATTTCTCCCCCAGAATGGTGAATATCCCTAGAAATCAAATATCTTGCCCCTTTGTGAAAAAAAAAATTGCTTTCATGAAATATGGAGTATTAATGTTTAGTATTATGACAATGAAGATGTTAATGACCTTCCCTCAGGAGTGATGATCGGGAAATGAGCTTAAATGTGCGATATGGATGATTTAAATTTATTATATTGAAGGTTTGGGCACAGAAACTATAACATGCCTAACCCATTTCAACTACTTAATTTGGAATTTTAAACCATTTTTTTAAGGAATTGGAAAGTAAAAATACAAAATATGTTGTTTGCGCCCTCATGTGACCTTATTAAGCAGAATCGGCAAATAATCAGCGGCCTCTCGCGCCAGCGCCCGCACATTCTGTCAAAATGTCGGCGCCCACGAAGCGCCTACTGGTCGTGTATTCAACGAACATACGTGAGAGCTGTCCTCCCTTTTTGAAATTTTCGCAAAGGTTGAAAAAATGTTTCCGCCTGGAATCGAACCCGGGTCGTTGGCTTAGAACGCCAATGCCTTAACAACTAGACCACGGAGACGGGTGAGTGGTTTCGGCGACACCAGATTCAACTGGCCGACAGATTGACAAATCTTCAACCTTGTTAGTTAATTCCTTTGTCGGGGGCAGGTGAGTTTTGAACAAAGACAAGCCGCATGCCTCAGCTGGATCCAAGCGAATGCTTTGAGATACATGTATACGTTAGAATAATTATAAACAATTGTAATGACATTTTTTCAACCTTTGCAAACATTTCAAAAAGGGAGGACAGCTCTGGGGAACTTTGATTTAAGTTACGCAATCATTATTCTCTCATATCCTTTCACATTGTATTTATTTCCACGAGAGTTGCCAAAACTGTTGTATTTGTTATTTCCTTACAATTATATATACAGTATACGCTTGTTGTTTTGACAATTATGCGGTATGCACTCCTTGCTTGGTGCATATTTATAGGACAAGAAAGAAAGAAAGAAAGAAAACGTAGAAAATCACACGGTTGGAGAGAGCCCAGATAGTGCATGAGGCGTTCCTCTCTTTCCTGGCCGCATCTGACTTAAAGTCATTCACGAGGATGCGAACTTGGAAATGTCCGATGTTGTGGTCAGGCTGGTTGAAGTGCTGTGCAACAAGCAGGCCTGCAGACTTGATCTTAATAGAGTGAAGATGCTCATAGTCACTCTGTCGGCAAGCCTCCTCTTAGTTTCACCGACGTATAACTGTTGGCACTTGGTGCAGTTGATGGCATTATACAGTCCTTTGGAACACATGAGAAACTACCGTTGATCGTCCAACCCCTGCTTCTACGGAGATACACTGACGATTATCTAGGAATTGCTACCTGTAGCAAAGATGAAGTTCTGGCATTTATTGACAAGCTCAACAACGTACATCCGTCAGTTCAGCTTTCCAACGAAATGTCAGACGTTAGCGTGCCGTTACTGGACCTCAATGTCACCACCAAAGGCACGGGCATCACCACATCGGTACATTACAAGCCTACAGATTCCCATGTTTACCTCAACTACAGATCTTCGCATCTGCCTGTATGTAAAAATTCCATTATCTTCTCGCAACTTTCTCGCATCTGCGTTTTTGTTCGGAGGAAGAAGACTTCATCCATCGAGCTGATGAGATGAGAGGGATCTTCAAACAGTACCCAGACCGGATCCTTGCAACGCACATAGTTATGTCAGCAACCCGTGCTGATGCACTTCAGTCAAGGAGAAGGGTAACACCTTGCGGAAGGTTCCATTAGTGGTAACTTACCATCCTACGAGTGAGCGTCTTGCCAAGTCAGTAAGGGACAATTTCCACATCGCAAGTGACAATCCGGCAACAAAGGAAATCTTCTCAGAACCTCCTCTGACGTCATACCGGAAGGACTGCAATCTCCGCCAACCCCTTCTGAGTTCCAAGCTCAATTCTCCCATCTCGTGTATCGGATGTATTGCATAGGCCCTGCAGGAGGCCGCGATGTAATACTTGCAGAGTGATTTCCAACGCAACACAGGTTCAGGTTCAGGTTCAGGTTCAGGTAGTTTCTCATGAGTTACAAAGGGCTGTATACAGTATGCCATCAACTGCACCAAGTGCCAACAGTTATACGTCGGCGAAACTAAGAGGAGGCTTGCCGACTGAGTGACTAAGCATCTTCGCTCTATTAAGATCAAGTCTGCATGCCTGCCTGTTGCACGGCACTTCAACCAGCCTGACCACAACATCGGACATTTCCAAGTGAGCATCCTCGTGAATGACTTCAAGTCAGATGCGGCCAGGAAGGAGAGAGCGGAACGTCTCATCCACTATCTCGACTCTGTCCAAGCTGGGGGATGAATGTATCATTTTAATCTTTTCCTTCCGTGTGATTTTCTACGTCTTCTTTCTTTTTTCTTATCATATCTCCTTTGCTTTGCTTTGCTTTATTCTGTTTTTCTTCACCTTTTTTTGTTTGACTCTTCTCTTTTTATTTTCCTTCCTTTTCTGTTTCTTATTATCCCTTTTCTGTATCTTTTCCCCTCTCTCTCTCTGTCTTTTCTCTCTTGCTTTCTCTTTCTCTCTCTCCTTCCCCATCTCTCTCTTTTTTGTTTCACTCGTTATCTTTACAACCACAACTACGCCGGTGTATATTCTGTGTCTCATAACAAATTATATTAGAATACTGCAAAACACAAAGCGACATGAATGAAGTCATTACAGATCCTTCCATTCCGGGGTCTTAAACATACATTTTAGCAAAACAATAATAGATGATGTATCGGTATTACTGGGAGGTCATCATTAGTATGACTTTGAATGTAAGTTTGATTTTATTGATTTACATGATGTATAAAACGTATAACATAATTATCTGGTTTGAATAGGCCGCTTTCCCATAGTTGCCATAGTCAATGACGCGACGGGAGTAAATATCAAGCGGGCAGAAAAACAACTCAAGAAACACGGGATCACTGACATCTATGAAATTCATTTGCGTAAAACTCGTTCAAATGAAAGAAAGTTGCAGCTGCTAAGTCTCCTACAAGGATGTCTGAAAGAAGGTGACATGGTGTTGGCAAATGATCTGAAGGGCCTTTACACGAATGCAAGATGTAGACTGATCTATGAAGAAGCTAAGAAAGAGGCTAAAGAAGCAAAAAAGAGGATGTTAGATGAGATCAGACAACAAGAATGTGAAAAGGAGTCACTACAACGCGAAATTAAGCAGTTAGAGATGAAGCTTGAAGAATCATCTGTGAGTCACGAGAGCCTTGTCAATGACTACGCGAGTCTTCGAAGCGAGATGATACGTGACAAGGAAAAGCGAGAGCACACTATAACGACTTTGACTGAAAATGAGCAAAAAGCAAAACACGCCAGGGACATGTATAAACAGAAAAAGTTAGATCTGGAGGATGAGCTCAAAACAAAGAAGCTGCACATCAAAACACTCGAAGGAAACGTCCAGAAAGCAGCAGAGACGGGAAGTCGTGATTTCAAGCAATTAAAGGCGGAAAAGGAGGAAGAAGGACGAAGAGCTGAGAACGAGAAGAGCTCATTGGCAGCAGATTTGAAGAAGGAACTTGTGTATAAGGATCAACGCGTGGAGCAACTTGAGCGTGAGACATATAAGCTAAGAAACAAACTTCAATGTGAAAGCGAGTTACGATCAACCGAGCAGAAGAGAAAAACAGAGACACATCAATGGATGCAGAGTCTCATCCACTGGATGGTTTCTGGAAAGAAGACTCAGGATGGTAAGAATGACATTTTACATATGCCTTTTTTTTTCATTTTTCGTCTCGTTACATCTGACCTTTATTAAAATAACCATGCAGTTTTGATGAAACATGTTTTATTTATTCATTATTCTTTTACCACATATTTCGGGAATCTTTTGAAAACTAGTAAACTCAGACGTATGACATGGCGAAATCGGCTCATTAATAATATGAACATTACGCAGCAAAAATATTTCATTCCATTTATGATATCATGCAAATAATATTGACTTGTGAAATATACATGGTATTTAATAATTTGTTATTACAAACCAAAAATAAAATACAGAGAAATGCAGTAAACAACCTTTGAACTTTGAAATCTTAAAAAAGTCTAATTGTGTATTTTTATTCAATGAAAGTTTTTTCCCCTACATTCATGATAGGGACATCTTCGTCTGAGGATGGTTTCAGTGGAGAATTCTTTTCATCAGAAAGGAGTGATGCATTGCAAGCAGGGTGGGTTGCCATTTGATCTTGTATCTAACTAATCTAACTACGCATTGGTATATCTATGGGGGCAGAGAGAAGCCCAGGGCGGCACTTGAAGGGACGCAAAAAACACCAAAGAGAAAGAAAAGGAGGAGAAAATGAAGAAAATGTTAAATCTAGCTTTTCTGCGCCCTGATCCGCTGGGGAAATGATTAGAATTCCCGCTTTTTAGGGTTTTAAATGCGAAAATTTTCTAAAGCTCGGTCACTTTGCCCCTCGAATAATTATGTTGCTTCAGGATCTCGTAATTTTGCCCCCTTCCCCAAGTATCGTATACTTTATAGTTTTTAAAGGGTTAACAATTTGAAGAAAAAAAAATCAAATACAGTTCTCGTTGCTTTGCTCGCTATCCTATAATTTTCAACAGACTCTTGTTTATAAATATTTCGCCCCAAATATAGGATAAAGTGTATAAAATAGCATTTACAAAGGTTCAACGTTAAACATATCTCAAATTTCTGTTGCCTTGTTAAATTCATCCACTATTTCTTAAGGTTTTCGTTTGAACCCTTTTTGAGAAAGGGGTAAATAGAAAGCCGTTTATCAAACAAAGTTCGAACCTCTTTACCGCTCAAAACAGTTGTTTATTGCAAAATTTCCTGGGTAAAACACAAGAAGTTGCGTTTGTTGAGGTTTAAAAGTATATTAAAATCTACCGTTCGGTCCCTTTGCTCCCTCGTTTGTACAATAACGTAGACATGTTTGTTAAATGGGATGGGTTAGGGGGAGGGGCCCAACTTCATTGCATGCCCCGGGCACCATAATCACTACATACACACCTGCTCATACTGTATGATTGACCCTCAGAGTTCAGAGTCCTTGAACATCCTGCCGTAGCTCAAAGCCAAACACAAGTAGAAAAGTCCATTGCCGCGCAATGCGAATGTATCCCCCGGCAATGGCAGCGATTCGAAGGAGGGACAAAGAACCTCGCCTAATCTACAATGTGTGTAGATTAGATTATAATGCATCTCTATAGAAAATTGGAAAGAAATCTGTCAAGAAATGTGACTTCAGAGCACACACAAGAAATCCACTAAAATATGACCTTTGACCCTATGGAAGACGGAACACTGGAGGCAGCATCACCAAAAAACTGTAGAGGTCTAGAGTAAACTATGATGGACTTCCATACAAAATCTGAAAGAAATCAGTCGACAAATGTAGAGAGCACACAAGCTATCCCCCAAAATATGGCCTTTTACCCTATAAAAGACGGAACACTGGGGGCAGCATCACCAGAATTTATAGGTGTCCAGATTTTACCAAGATATACCTCCATACAAAGTTTGAAGAACTCCGTCGAGAAATGTGACCGCTAGAGGGCACACAAGAATGTGACGAGGCGGCAGCGGCGGCGGCGGCGGCGGCGGCGGCGGAACGCTGCTGAATCCAAAGTATCCTCCGGCATTCTGCTGGGGATACAATTACAAGCAGAAAAGGAACGTCTTCATCCTTTTCTCCGTCCGTGTACTCCTCGTAATATTTTTTTTCTAACACAAACATTCATTATGCTGAAGTTAAGAAAAGAAATTACCTTTTTAATGGGAAACTGTGGTGAGGGTGGTGATATATACAAACTTTGTTTCTCACTACTGAGAAGAATAACCCAGATGTTTCAACTAATTTATTAGAGGGCTTCCACCAATGTATACGTTTTCTGTCTTAGGCTATTTTAATTTGTGTAAGGCATTTTGTTATTGTTGAAGCCAACACAAAAGGGAACACCTACTGTCATTTTACTCATACCTGCTGTCATTTTACTTAAAGACCCCGGCCGGAGCAGAAAATAAATAAGACAAATTATATATCAATGTAGAGCACTCGACTTATGGAACAACAAAATACAAACCGATTGAGATGTCAATGACTGTGAAAGGAGTAACAACATCAGAAATCTTTGAAGCGGGGGCTTGGTAAATGGCCACCGGAGAAATTTGTTTTTCGAGTCCGCATTCCGTGAGCTAGTGATGACGTCACATTGTGTAGAATTCTCGCTGTCCCCAGTCTGCATGCAAGTACGGTATGTAATCTATTGTATTTTTATACTATCAAAATAGGGAATAAATCTAGTTCTAGTTTGTTTTTAAATGCATTTCTTTAGTAAAAGGATGTTCACTATTTAAATTCACTTCACGCTGTGATAGAAATAATAAAAACATGATATTAATGCCGAATTCTGACTGAAATAAATTCACAGACCGTGCGTCTGGCCCCGCGTCTGCACCACCTACTCTATGCTGTTCTTGCTTTGAGATCGAGGTTGCTGTTAGTAGCGGTCGGGACAGGGCCGGCTGGCTGTACTGAGCGTCGCGCCTTGCCGCCAGCTCTGCCTCTGGCATTGGTTTACATTCATCATTCATGGCGATCTATTATAAAGTTTGGGTTTTAAATATCGAGTTGCAATTCCCTCATATTGGGAGTTGATATTGTTCCTGTGAAATTATCGACCAGATATTCAAAATCAGTAATTAGGACAATTAGTCTCTGTTCTGCTTATATAGGCCTAATGACATGTTTTATTGTTATTGTTACTGTGATGTGTTTTGTACTTTTACTTTTGTTGTGTGATACGTGCACTACAGACAGAGTGCCTGGCTGTCACATCATGTTAATGTCATAGGCCTATGGCTTAGAGCAAAAAAGCTTTATTCTCTGTCATTTCCGTACCGTTGGTTGTTCCACTGACTATGTTGTCTCCACCTAATTTTTGGTCAATATTAATTTCATATTTGTTCCTATTTAAATTGACTTGAATGTACTAAGAGTAAGAGTTGATCAATGGTATATTATTATTCTCTTATAGATCGCAAATATGTCTAAATGTGATAAAGGAGAGGATGTTCCTGGAGGGTCAGGACATGTGCCCATTGGAATGAGAACTGAGATAGATCACAAGCTACCAGTAAAGGGAATCCAGTGTACAAGATGAAGTATCCACGCTCTAAGGAAGGAGGTTATACTGTGGAGAGAGTCCTCACTGCTTGCACATATGGTAAGTGGCTGTGTGTCCAGTGAAAATTTTCATTTTTTAGCCATATGCTCTGGCATATAAATCTTTTAAGATTTCTTTAAAATTCCAGCTAATAGTAATATGACATTATGACCGATTAGTCATAAATTTATTTATTAGTTACGAATAACTTTGATAACTTGAATACAGATTGCCAGATGGAATGCGCAAAGTTTCCTCAAGCTTTGAACCTAATTTATTACTTCAAAGAGGCAAAAATATGCTTTGAATTAGGAGTACATGTATTTGCTCTACTGAAAAGGCAGTGCATTTCTGTCTGTTTTGTGGCTTTTCATATTCAAGTCATTGTAAAATGAAGCATAACTTGCAGCTTGAAATTCCCCCACTCTTTAGTAGAAAATATTACAAAACTTTTTATGTAGAAATCATGCACACTGGAATGTTTTTAGTAGACAGCAAATAATGTACATACAACTGTATATTTGTTGTATACCTTCTGAATCACAGGGATGCCAACCAATACGATTAATATTAAAATAATGAAATATGGTAATACCACATAGGGTCATGAAATTATGTATATAATACAATGGAAATTAAAATAATCTGTGAAATCACAAAGGAATATTTAAACTTCCACAAACCTTCCAAAATCATTGAATAACAAGTAATAATTGGCACACTAGGTATTCTCATGATTGTGGGTGAACAATTGCGACCGGAATCAACTTGTTGATTACGGTCGCTCAACAGGAAGAAGTATGTATTGAGCTATGGTCAGTGCGCTAGTTAGCTATCCAGCACAGACCATGTGCATGCCATTGACATTATATGAAGATTGTTCACCCACAACCATGAGAATACATAGTGTGCTTGGTATTCTTTTTTTTTTCCTATCCTCTCTTTTTTTTTCTTTTGGTAAAAACGTTGGCATCTGTGGAATAAGTTTCAAGCTATAGTTTTGTATTTTATCATATCTTGCAGATTATGTGATAGCTCTAATGAGAGTTGTTCTAGATCTGGTGGAGAACAAGCAACAGATCAGAGATGACATGGAAGAGCTGCAGCCCAAACCATCTCGAAGTGCGTCGTATCAGCACCCCAACAAGGATAAAGCTGTCCAGGCTTTTGAGGAACACCATTTTGAATGTGAACACATCACCATCAATACAATGTAGATGATAACTCATTGAACAAGATTTTCTTTCAGAATAATATGTGTTTTTCATAGACCCTAAGACTTTTCTATCATTACGCATTGGATCATTTATAATTATGCAAGTAAACAAAGCAGGTGAGTGTAGAGTACTAGTAACTTGAGAACTTCATGCATGCTAGCATAACAAAAACTACATGGTACACAAAAAATAAGTTGATCAGGTAAATACATGTACTTGTACTTGATATTTTTTGAAAAAAATTTGCCTGATAAAGAATTTCTGCAACATTTGAACTATGAAAAGTGTCTAGATATTTTACGATGTGATTATAGAATGTTTATTTAGTACCATTTTTTTTACTTTGATAAATCAGACTTCTGATACATAACTAGGTTATAAAACAGTGAAATGTGTGGGTTCTGAAACTCACATTTGAAGAGAAATCTCAGGTTACTTAGCTATCCAGAAAAGTACAGTGATTTTTTTTATTCTATCAATGTAACAATAGTTTGAGTAAAGAGGAAAAATCAGGAATGGACACCCAAAAGAATTACACTGTATGTGCGTTTCTTTTTCTATGTCTAGTAGAAAGCTTATCTTTAGGATGGAAATTGATGTGAAACAAGAGATAGAGAAAGAAAGAGAGATAAAGCAGTGGGAAACTAGGAAGAAGAAAGATGAATGGGGGAGATAGAGGCAGGAAGGGGGAGGATGGAAGAGGGAGAAAGAGAAATGGGAGGGGAAGGTGGAAGAGGGAGAAAGAAATAGGAAGAGAGGGCCAGGGTGGAAGAGGGAGCAAGAGAAATAGAGAGATAGAAGGAAAGTTAGGGTGGAAGAGGGGAGAAAGAGAAATGGGATAGACAGAAGGAAAGTTAGGGTGGAAGAGGGAGAAAGAGAGCAAGATGGGAAGTGAGGGAGAGTAACAGAAGGAACATTTCACTTTCCTGGGTCATATCTCGTTGGTCCACAGAAATCTGTTTCTAGACAGATAATTATGTTGCATTTTTCCCCAAATGTATTTTTTATTGTGATATTAGAGTCTGCATAAGTCAAATAATCTCCAAATTCGAAGCATTTTTTTTTCAGACCAGAATATGTAAAATGTGTTATTTACATTTCCCAATTTCCAATTTTCCAATTTCTTCCAAGTCGAACTGATTTCTGTGCTCCCGAGAGATTTGAATTGTGCAGATTCAACTGTACATGTATTTTGTATATTGGTCAAGTTTAAGTAGACAATTGCCTTTTCAATTTGGAAGGCGGGAATTCTGTGAAAAGAAATTGATTGCTTTGATTTTATTATGAGTAATATTAATCATACACACCCAATTTTACCATCAGAAAATTCCTTATCTTACTCTCTGTATCTTTGTTGTCTCCAAACTTTTATCTTTCTCTACCCCTGTCTCTTTCTACCAATTGCCCTTTCTATTTCTACAACTGTATCTCCCTTTCTCAACATTCCATTTGTCTTTCTCAACCTTTCCATTTCTTTTGCTCTTTCCACTCACGATGTTCACTCTAAAATTTTCTCAAGTTCAAATTATAAAAAAAATATATATATATACAACATCTCTTTACCTATGCTCAAACTTCTAAAAATAATGCCCGTCTTGTAACATTAAAACAACTGGTATTACAGGGTACACATAAAGAGGAGACATGACAATTTCTTTTTAGGCTTGCTAGTTTATATACATGTAGATTCAAACATTCTTCCTCACATGCAAAGTTCACATGTTTGGCTGATCAAGAAATTACTTTTAGATGTTGAATATAATTGTGTTATACTCAGGTTGAAATTCAAACATGTACAATAAGCATCAAGTAAAAAAATTTATATACCTGTGCCCAGACTTTTTTTCTTGATTAAATGTTAGTTACTTTTGTAGACTTCACTATCAGTGTATATCAGTAGTGTAACAGATGGACATTTTTCATCAATAATCTTTCCTATGATGAGCTAAACCTATTTATAGAACAATCATTACTTCCAGATGTCTCAATTTTTGCGCTCATGTACAGAATATGTGAATGAAAACAATTCCATTCAACATTGCAATGACTTTATGCAATCAGGCAATCACATACATGTACAGTGAAACCTGTCTGTAAAGACCACTCAAGGGAGACAAGAAAAGTGGTCTTTATGAGCAGGTGGCCTTTCTATACAGGTGGTCGCTAAAGCAGGTTTGACTGTACTAGTTTCAGAAGATATAATGCTGATAACATTACACATCATATTGTGGCTCAAGTTTTCAGGAGGAAATGTCTGCTAAAATAAATAATCCAGTTCATTCATTGATAAGCAAGCTAAACTAGTTTTTGTTCTGGCGATTATCCTTATCTTAATCGACGTAGAATGGTGCCTTTGTATTGATCCCCTCCATCTGGATATGCTTCCATAATTGTAGTGTGGATGCATGCAGGCAGTTGCACCCTTACATCTTTGCCAAGCCAGCTCCAGCACCACCTCACCACTTTCCTGTACTTCCTGTAAATCAAAACAAAACAAAAACAATTTTTGGTAAGATTGATATTTACAATGATTTCGTGTGAAACCAATAATTTATTACAATTCATTTATAATTGTTTTTAAATGATTCATAAATCCAACTGAACAAAGTTGGTCATTGTCAGTAGGGTCAGATTCAGGGAATCATTTCCAAAATTATAATCAACGTTTGCTATAGTAAAATTTAATTTTATCTTATTTTTAAATTTATTTTTCTTCATCTTTATTTTTGATTTCTACTTTTTTAAATTTTGAATTGTTGAATTTGTTAAAATGGAATAAACGCTGTCATGAACAATTTCATAGCTGAAAAAATATCAGTCAAGAAGAGCGGGAATCGAACCCGTTCCCTTACGTCAGTGCAGTTCAGAATTAAAATACTCTAACCACACATCTTTACCACTAGACCACTGACGGTAAAGCGTGCACTAAGTAAACTAAGGATTTATACCTCAACTCGTATGCCAATAAGGATTACTGGGCATATTAGCTAATATAGCCAATACTTTATTAGTGATTACAGTGCAGTGAAATTGAGGCAAAAATATTGAATGACTTGCGAGTTGAACTTTGACATGTTTGAAGGCTACAATACAACAACTTCTAACTAACTCTGAGTCTGATTGTCAGTCAGGACTGAGTGAGTCTTTCTAAAAATGAAATTTTTGTAATAGGCTAGAATAGAATGCACAAAAAATGGACAATAAGTCTTACCAATCATCGACATTTTCATGCAGTCGATTTTCGTGGGCTGGCCCTGCAATCGCCAATATTTTGCCCAGGCTCACAGTCACACCACGGGGTAAGGGCTCGTAATCCCATTCGACGAGACGCCGGTGTTCTCCGCAGTACTGGCCTCGCTGTCGTCTGTATCGCTACTACGATTGCTCTGGCTGTCGCTGACTGACACTGTCATTTTCACTGTCAATTTCAACACTTTCAGTTTCAAATTCCATAACCAAGTCGTCTTGATCAGGTTCACCTTCTTCCCTGACAACTGAGGCAGCCATCCCTGTAACTATTTCTAAAAATAAAAATGCAAACAACTTCTCCGAACTTATAACAACAAACTTCAGTAGTCACACAGTATACCGGTGGGGAAAACAGGAAGTGTGATTGCGACACTGCTCTTTCTACACAGTATGACGTCATCATTTCCAGGCGATGTGGGGCTGGTCGATCCCGACGGATTTGGGAGGGGCGGTCAGTTTTGATTTTAATTTCAGTTTTTCGATAAAATGGAAGGATATATATCATATATTTTTGTATATTTGTATTCTATGAACCAGCAGCTTTCTATGCATGTATGGTTGTATTCACTCCTTTCAGGGTATTTAAATAAATATCTCCCACGCTATAGAGCGGAACCACCCAATGATGAGTTTGCAGACATCTTAAAGCAGATTGCAGACGACCTTTCTGATGAGGCTAAGATCGATAGCTTGGGTAGTCAGCTGGGAATTCTACAGGGTGACATAGAGAGAGCTATCAAGACCAACATGAGATACGAACAGATCACGAGTAGAGGAACTCTTCACATGCTGAAAGAATGGAGAAGAGGTGCGTTCAGGGAAGATGAACGGATCGAACTGAGGAGGGCGCTTGTGGCTGCCAAATTAGTAGGCCTTGCTGACCATTATCTGCCAGAAAGTAAGAAAATCCCCTAACTATAGTTCGTTAACGAAGTTTTGTCAAGGTTACAAAACTGGAAAAAAAGGGTCAATTTTATTTTCATTTTCTCTATTATCCAGGGAAGGTCGTTGGGACATCCGCACCTTCAAGGCACGAAAGTCGAGGCTTAGATGACGGGGTACACGGTTCCGAATCGACGGCAGAAGACATCCCGGTCCAGGATGTTCAGCAGGACTCTGCTCATCACAATGGCGTGGAAGAAGATGACCAAACTTTACAGAACGAAAAAGACGGGAACCATGATACCCACAAACTCTTAGAGAGGTTGATTGTAGTTTCTTCTTCGAGAAGGCTCCGTTGTTCAGAGGTGGCAGCTGCAGCAACTGCACCTTCAAGCAAAGATAACCAAAGCCAAAATGATGGGATATGCGATGCTTCAACCGATGAAACAATGGCAGAAGACAAGATAGCCCATTGCGTTCAGCAGGATTTGCAGAAACAAGATTCTAATAAAAACGGCGTCAACGATGACGATATTAATGTTCTGGACGGTGAAATGGAAGAAGGCGACCAAGAATCACAGGCACATGATCGTGCCGCGCTCTTGGACAGGTCAGTTGCTGAGGAACCTCCATCAGAGAGGTTTTGTTGCTTCTGGTGTTGTCCGTTTAGAAATAATAATCAGTGAAAATATTGCATGTTGATAATATTTCAATTGTTCGTCATATATCGTGCAAAGTAACAAAGAAAACAAAGGTATTAGTACTTTAAAATTCATTTTTACATTTACTTTTTCCCCCTATCTTCATTGTTATTACATTTTTTTTTTGGGGGGGGGGGGGGGGGGGTGGGGGGATTCAGATATTCGATAAAACCTACCCAATGTGCAATATTTCTTAGATTTTGTTCTGAGAACCCTTGTATCTAACTTCTAGATTAGATTAGATTGACAGTGTTTGTTATTTTTCCAACTGCGTGGGTATCGTATGCAGGTTTAATTTTAATTGTAATTGTAAAAGTGATTGTCAATCCGAATTTCTTTAGAAATGCGCTAAATTCACAAATATGCTACGTCTTAAAGTTAAGATACGAAAATTTACTTTATTCTTCCGTTATTTCTTATATGATTTTCATTAGCGAAGGCAATAGCTAAATAATGGATTAAAATGGTTTGTTTAACCCACAATTTGTATCATCATGTTTTCATAATTTATCACGAAATTGAAAGACTTGGATTTTCGCGTGATTTTCGCGTGAAAACCTTCATGACGATTTTGTATTACATGGTAAAGGAAAGGCAAGTGATCAATTTGATAGTCAACATCGTATTTATTGCCGTACGTTACATTGCGTAAATGTATTTCTTGTGCATGCTATTACATAATGTTGCATATTTAGCTAAGCATACATCCAAATGTTTTAATTGTTTGTAGTGATGTTCGAGATCTTATATTTGGGTACATATATTGATTACTTTAAATGTTTCATTGAGCTAAGCACAACTGCATTTGGTATTTCCATTCTATAGATGGTTATAAACATGTACTGAAGACAAAATAATACCAGTTGACTTTGGGCTGCGTAGAATTGTAAGACATTCTTTATCAATTTTATAAGCTTGTTTTGCTTCTTTAAAATGAGACCGTAATTATGCATTTATCATAAAATGAATAATGAGCAAGATCGGGATTATTTTTTAGTTTTGTAATGGTATAGAGTACCGAAGTGTGACGTCATACCGGCAAAGTTGTCAAGGTTGCTGGTTCCAAACAATTCTGTGCTGAACAAAGGAGTTGTGATCACACCAGCGCCATTCAGTGAATTTTCCCTGCTCCAGCCCGTTGCTTGAATGATTTCGTGGTGAACTTAATGCGCGGGCTTTGTTGTTTGGAACCAGTAACCTTGACGACGAGCGCATATGACGTCAGCACTTCGTTACTCTATAGAGTACCGAAGTGTGACGTCATCAAATTTTGATTTTTGTATTTCAGTATTTTTATGACCATAGAGCATGATGGAAAACGTTCACACGTCAAATTTGACATGAATCAGTTCATGGTGGCCCAAGGTATGGCTATATGAATATCTAATTAGCCCCATTGAAGTCAGTGTAAATTGGCCTGGTTCTTAACAGTTTAGAACCAGGCCAATTTAACACTGACTTCAATGGGGCTAAGGAGGTATTCATGCGGCCATATCTCGGGGCCCAATGAGCCAATTGCCATAAAATTTGGGCTCTGGATGTTTTTTCACCATGTTCCTTTGAGATATGAAATAAAAAATGTCAAAATGAAAAAAAATAGCTTTTTGTGACGTCATCACTTCGGTACTCTATAGGGAAGAACAAGATATATGTTCGCAGCCACAGGGACCAGGGGAGCGTTTCATGAAAGGAAGTTGTCGAATATTTTATCCGACAACTATTATAAGCTACTGAAATCCTTGCATCTGACCGGCTGAGAGCAAATTTGTCGGATAAAATATCTGACAAGTCCTTTCATGAAACTCCCCCCTATTCCAGGTCATGTGAAACAGACGGACATAACGGCACGTCTTGACCACAGAAAAGATATTGTAATTTACGGTGTTTCTGTCACTATTGCTGGTAAAGTTGTTTGAAAATCAGGCGAAAGTTGATTTTATGTTCATACGACTTTCGGCAAGCTTTATGAATGGGGGGGGGGGGGGGTATAAATCACTGGTGCAAACAAATAAAAAAAAAATAAAAAAAAAAAAGCTAAATTTCTCACTCATTATTAGCAAATATATTTTGTTTCGATGAAATATATTTTGATTGATATTCTCTCTTGTTGATGTTTCGAAAGAGATCCAGTTGAATTAAAATTGATTTATGAGATTTTGTCACAAAAACGATAAGTAATGCCATGGAGAAAATATAATCAGGAGAGAGAAAGAGAGAGGGGGTTGAGGGAAAACGGATCAAATTTGAAGCTAGAATTATGATGATGATGGTGACTGCTTGCAAACAACATAAATGAGGCAGTTAATAAACATGATAAAAAGGAAAGGGAAAAATATTGTATGAATGAAGAGGGGATTTTTTTTTTCCACGAAGAGATCAGAGTATCATATTGCTTTATTACGCCAATTGGCTGCCTTTAATAATAAATTTTACTGCATCCAATGTTTATGTAATCATGTTACCCCGTTAACTATTTCAGTACCTGTGTCACATACAGTATATGTGACAGACAGACTTGTCATTTTGTTTTTTACCAATCGCTTTACCACAGGAAAGGTTTATGGTGGTCAATGTATCAAAATTTTGAGCATACATCAAGCATTCTAAATATATGATAATAATGATATGCAGACTGATTTGATTTGATTTTATTTTATACGTCAGGTATATTGCAATACAAACATAACCAGGTACCATGACAGGATAGCCCATGAAAGCCGAAATGGCTTATTTCCAATGGGGTCCTTACCTAAATAACTGATTAAAAAATACACTAAGAAAACACATTAGTACGGCTACAAGACTATCGTACACGTACGACAAGTAATAAGAATGTACTAAAGTAGCAAAATAAAACATAACATTTTTATAAAGTAGGCGAAGATTACATAAATGTGAAAACAAGACTTACTCAAAGGAAAAAACTATATAGAGAAAATCATAATGAAACTATCGATAATAAACGTTGGTTACATAAGTCATATAATATAGGAAAAAACCATCTGAGCTACAAAAAGGAGAGGAGAAATATAGGTATGGAGTAGACACATTTTTCAGATGATGCTTCAATACCCTTTTAAAATGTAAAAAAATTCTTAACTGACTTAACATGATTTGGGAGGGAATTCCAGAAAAGAATACCGTTAAAATAAAAGGAATTTCCAATTTTACCTTTCCGCTTAGGCACTACGAAATTATATTGACTATTTCTAGTGTCATGCCCATGAACACTTGAAGAGCGAGTAAAATTATTTGAAATATAGTGATCTGCATTAGAGTAAAAAATCTAATGTACATGGTGAATTAAAAGTGGTTGTGATCTAAGGTTTACATGAAAAAGACCAGTTGTTTCAAGTTCACTCTTCCCAATGTGTGTTCTTGGTGGTAAGTGATTGATAAATGTTACAATCTTATTTTGAATTATTTTTAACTTGTTTTGATCCACCTTGCCTAGACTGCAGTACCATGCCGCATTAGCATAATCAAATAAACATTGTATTAAGGAAAAAACTTAAAATGCGTCTTGATTTTAAGTTCATGCAATTTTGATAACGATACAAGAATTTTAGAATTTTTGACAATACTGTCAACCAAACTTGAGCAATAAAGATCACTAGCTATATGTAGTCCTAAATACTTCACAGAATCATGTCTCTTAATGAGTTGATTGTTATAACTTATATTTAAATCATCAGTATACTTCAGCCTACCCCGCGAACAAAACAAAACAAAATACTTTCGGTTTTACCAATATGTAAGCTAAGCTTATTTGCTGTCATCCAATTAACACAGTTTGATAATTCTAAGCTAAGTTTTTCCCCGATCAGCTTAGGATCAGTACCAGAATATAGTAACATACTATCATCCGCATATAAAAGTAATTTACTGTCGTTGACACATACACACATATCATTACTGTGGCACATGAAAAGAATAGGACCTAATATGCTCCCCTGGGGAACTCCGCATCTTATGGGCATAGAATCGGAGAGTACATTTGGCAACGAGAAAACTTCATGACGATTGGTCAAGTAAGACCTAAACCATTGCACACATGCAGAATTTAAACCCATTACTTCTAATTTACTTAACAGTATATTATGGTTAACGGTATCGAAGGCTTTTTGCAAGTCAAGAAGAACCATCCCGGCAAAACGTCCTTGGGAAATTTCGTTCCTGACAAAATCTAACAGGTGAATAAGACAAGTTTCAGTTGAATAACCATTTCTAAAACCAGATTGAAATTCGTATATTATTTTGTTTTCTTGAAAGTAGTTCTCTAATTGGGCATACACACATTTCTCTAGGACCTTCGAGACTATACTTAAAACGCTAATCGGTCTATAATTGCTAACATCAGTTTTATCTTTCTTTTTATAAAGGGGTGTTACTTTTGCAATTTTCATTTCATCAGGGAAGGTGGAGGTTGAGATAGATAAGTTAATAATGTAAGTTAAAGGTTTATACAAATATTTAGCTCCATCCTTCAAAAATCTGGCAGGTACCAAGTCAAGCCCAGTACTTTTTGATATTTTCAACGTATTTAATTCATCTAAAACAAACTTTTCTTTGACAGGAGAAAAAAGAAAACAACCTTTCGACACACCCATAGTGTCGTATAATTTTTGTAATTTAACACTGTCCGTTCCAAATTCATTTGCGTTGCTATCTGGTAGATTACTAGCTAATTTTTCTGCCACAGTTGTGAAATAATTGTTAAATTCGTTCGCTATCCTCATATTATCACGACATAACTCCCCTTGGATATTAATAACATTCTCTTTAATATTCTTTTGTTTGTTTTTACAACCTAAATCTTTCAGATTCTTCCACAACTTTTTAGAATCATTTTTATGCTCATCAATTTGATTTTGGAAGTATTCATCTTTAGCCTGTCTCACTTTTCTTTGCACCAAATTACGTAAAAGTTTATATTTCTTTTCTAATTCTAAATTACCACAATCCTTTTTCATTCTTTTAAAAGCTATATTTGTCTTATTAACGAAATAATTTCAGCATTCATCCACTTATCGGTTCTTTGCTTAATTTTTTACTTGTTTTAATGGAGCACATTTATCAACTATAGACATTAAAATATTTTTGAAAATTGACCACGCAGTATTTACTTCTTTACATTTAAATATGTCAGACCAATAGACACGAGATAAAACATTATTAAAATCATCTATGCAATAGTTTCTCATACACCGAATATTTATATTTCTATGCTATCTGAATAGAGGTCTTATTAGCTTCCTAGAGCAGTAGGTTAAAAAATGATCACTTAAATAGGCCAATTTCAATAACACCACTTTGACAAATATTTTCTTCTTTACTGCTGATTACATGGTCTATTAATGATGAAGTGGCCGATGTTGTTCGAGTGGGTTTAGTTATAAGTTGACTCAAACCATTTAAATTCAAAATATTCTTGTATTTCTTTTGATAATGAAGACTGCTGCAAAAGGCAGATATTCATGTCCCCTAACCTCATCATCTTTTGTTAATTTATCCAAGGTGTCAGTGAGATATTCAATAAAATAATGATCTGTAGGGGGTCTGTACACAACACCTAGAGTAATGGGTTTTGTATGGGGTAATAGAATGTCAATCCATAACGATTCAATATCATTTTGTGTAAGAACTTCTCGTACGTTAAATGCAATATCATTTCTAATGTAAAGACAGACTCCACCACCATGTTCTCCTACACGGTCTCGTCTTCAAATATAATATCCATCGATACAAACTTCTTCATCGTTCATGGAAGAGTTTAACCACGTTTCAGTGAAAAGTAAGCATTGATCACATTTTGGTAAGCTTTTGAAGAGAGCAAAACCCCTCGGCACAGTTAGAGTTAAAACATATAATGATGAGTGCCTTGCGTGGTAGAAATGAGCGCAATAAAAATATGCAGTGTCATTTTCATTATTTATCATTATTATCATTATCATTGTTAAAATCATTATTCTTTTTATTACTTTAAAAAAATTAGGATGGAAATCATCGACATAATAATAATAATAATGATATAAAAAAAAGGAAGAAGTTTTGCTTTCTGACGAAATAATACAGAATGTTTCCGTGCCCTTTGCAATTGAAAGAAAAAAAACAAAAAAAACATTACATTAACATTACATTAACATTTTTTTTTAAAGCTATAAGGAAATGGACATATCACGATATAACGGCGTTCATTGGTTAAGTGCATTAAAGAGGATTATGACGCAATGAACGTCATCATAAACTCATGCTGAGACTGGTATAGCTTGGTATATACAGTACATATATATATATATACCAAATCGTGTCAATTTTAACTACTATAAAGACCTACTGGGAAAATTCATCCTTATCCTCTAAAATTATGAAAAAAAAAATCTCTCTTTTGTCGAATGTCTCAAAATAATTGAAATAACTGATCTCCAAACATGTTACTCTTGGAACAGGAAAATGGTTACCAAGTGTTGTTGTTACTAGTTATATCGATACCTACATAGAGAATAAGGGAGGGGGGTCAAAACATTTTCAATGGCGGATCCGGGGTGGCACTTCCGGCCCGTGCCCCCCCCCCCCCCCCCCCCCCCACCCTCTGAGCAAATTTTGGAGGTCTGGCGGGGGAAAAAATGGGGTAAATCTGCGATTAACCAAAAGTCGCTCGGCAAGCATAGGAGATCAGTCGGCGATCAGTCGGATAACTGTCGCCCACTCTTTAAAAACAAGAAAAACCTTTCGACGAGCAAGTAATAATGAAAAACAAACAAACATTTTATTATACTTATAAGTTGGCTACACAATCATATTGTGTGTGTGTGTAATTGGGTTTTTATACAGACGTGTATCAATCAGATATGATTATTTACGTCTGGGACCGACCTTTAACGTCACCATCCGAAAGACGTGACTCAGTCTCGAACCTGGGGCCGCTGAATAGTTTTGAGGTAATTATATTCTTAGACAAATTATTAATTGACTGGTGAGCTGCGTGATAATGACGTCACAAACGCATGACCTACTGGCAAGTTTGTCTAGTGATTATAATAGTTTCATATAGCTTTTCATGACTTTCTGATTAGTTGTTCGATTTTCATCGGACGTTTTATCTGTTTGTTTGATTTCCCTGGTTTTATTAAAACCAAGTAATTATTGGACCGAACTTGGCCTTTAACGACAGTACGGCTCTATAGAATTCGAGTGAAAAAAACAACAAAAACAACAAAACTAACAAAACATATTAGGTCAGACACATACTGTTATTTCACTTTAATAGTTTTTTTCAAGAACAATGGCGAAATCTTTAAAGAATTCCACTGAAGGGAACATTTCGATACCGTGTAGTAGTTCCTCGAGAAATCAGTTCGGATTGCGTAATTTCTTTGTCAGGAATTTTGCAAATTTCAAAGAAAATGGACATAGCTATCAAAATTACAAACGACTGATTTCGCAGCAGTCTTTGCGATCGTGTTAGAGGGCGTAAATTTGGATTTAAAACGCTGGTTTTAACGTAAACAAACAAGGACGGCAGAGAGATTTGCATTTACACTAGCCACATCCAACAAAAAGCTTCCAAAATCTTCTTATTCCGATCAATAAACGGGGCATTGTTCAACTGGACAAGAAGCAAATATCGATTAAGCCAACCAAGCTGAAGAATACATTGCGAACGCACGGTATACGATCATGACGGTACAGAATACGCGTTCCTTCATTACTCGAGCAGAGTCAGGAATATAGTACTTATACGGACAAGTCTTCTTGAGTAAGAGAAGAGGAAAATGAAGGCAAAGCTCTTACTATTGTACTTGTTCCACGATGATTAAATTCCACTGTCTTCTGGTCTTGCGTGTGATGATTCGTTAGAACGGTTATTTTACTTTTGGTATCCAGCCACAAGAACACGGTAAAGTTATATTATTTTTCTCCATTCTTTCGAATTCGAAGTATTGAACCACTGTAGACATGTACAAGGTTGTTGAAATAAATATTTACCCCTGCATATCTGTCCCTGTCGGAATCTGTATATAGTGTGTTAGTGCATTAGTCTTGATTATGGGATATTATTCTTGGGATTGAGAACCAGTTGGTGGAAAATAATTATTTTGATACTTATTTTTCATCTTAGAAACGACTTAGCATACCATGGGTGTCGATCCGGGGGGGGGGGGGGGGGGGGGAAATATATATAAACAAAAATCGAGGTGGGGATGGCCTGTATTATACCCCCCCCCCCCCCCTAATAAACAAGAATAGACCTGTTTACCAAGTGATTCAAATATTATGCATACTTTGAAACAAAGGTTCTTGACAACCTGAAAGCTTGCCATAGGCTTGCCAGACATAGCAACAAGTAATGTATGCAAACTGGATTCCAAGTATTGTAGTTCATTCATTAATAACAGGTTAATGGAATACCTCGTTACTAGGTCCCCAGGAAAGAAACATCCATAAATTTGAACACTTAGTAAACAGGTCTATTGTGATACATTAACTTAAAACTGATTATTATGTAAACTCATTATGTTTGATCTTGAAATACCAGCCCATTCTTTAAAGGACAATTAACCCCACGTGATATTCTAGATGCACCTATTGTCTGCTACGTCTTTCCATGGAGGCTGCCATTTTGTGCATGACACGGATCATTAGGTACCATATGCATTGATAATAGCCTACCTTTACAACAGATACGTCGCTTTGTTCTGATTGTATTACGATTGTTATTGGCCATGGGCCTAGATAATTGACGACCCATGAGTTCTAATAGCCATCCTGTAAAGCAGATTCCTCGCTTTGTTTTGGTATTGTTACGATTGTCTCCGTCCTTGACGTCAATTCTCCGTCCTTGACGTATATTTTTTATGAAGTATATTTTTTATGAACAAATTAAGACCTTTTAAAAAATATATAAAACTAAACTTACATTTCAGAATATGTGACTTTATCTAATATATATTTGTCCTCTAAAAATCAATTACAAGTTAACGATGAAGGAAATTTTACTTGGGATGAAAAATATGTTCGTGTACACATAAAGTAATGGCAGCCCCCTTATTATTGCTAGCAGACGATAACTTGGCTGGAAAATAGTGATTTATATCTATATCCTGTGTTTTTACATGAAATTGCATGTATCAAATAAGAGGCATATACTACACCATTCAAAATAAGCTAATTCATACGCTGAGGTTAATTTCCCTTTAATGATTAGAAGTAAGGAAATAAGAAATGCCATAATTTCAATGGGAAAATATCGAAGAAAATTCATTCGCTCGCATTGTTATTCTCAATAGACCGCTTCTGTAATGTATGCAAATTTATGCACATAATATTCTCTGAGCACCAAGTGACGAGCTATTCCATTAATCTGCTTTTTATAAATGAGCCTCAATGTTTGAAATCAAGTTTGCATACATTATTTGTTATGTCCGGCAAGCTTTCAGGTTGTCAAGAACAACCTCTGTTTGAAAGGTATGTATAAAATTTGCAACATTACCGAAGAGGTCTATATTATTGAGGGTTTCCGTCCATTGGAATAGATCCGCGCATTCATTCTTTTCATTAAAAAATTTTTGGGACGCTTTAAAATGTTTTATTTCAAGTACAATCGGTGTTCTTCATGCTGTTATAGTGGCATAGTAGTATAATAATATAAGTGATACACGCCCCCAACGCCCATTTTAGTATTATGTAATAAGTTGTACAATAAGTGCCATACGGATGAGTGCCCCAACGGATCAAGACAACAGAAAACCTCCCGCCAAAATATATCATCTGACATCACGGATCCACAATCGTCATTGATCATCATATATACTCACTACTGATACTCATTACTGATTCGACACGAAGCAGACGGTAGGCCTACTCGTGCTGCATATTGTGATACTTGTCAGCAAGGATAATAACATTTAAGGCACATCAGCAAGCAATGGTCATATTGACCATTAGAATCATATACATGTGTGTATACTGGGTATTGGGGATACAGATGTAATTTTGTTTGAAATGGATGTTTTTGTGGGCAAACTGATACTTAAGTATCATTCTTTAGATTTTAAGTTATCAGTTCGTTAAGATACAAAATGTAGAAAGTTATAAAAACTTACATTTACAGCCCTCTTTTTGATACTTGTTACCCACACCTCCATACGGATGACGACTGCTCTCAATAATGTTGCGCACTAGTGAGGCCGCTCTACATGGTTACGCACCGTAGATACGTACGCAGAATGTTACGCACACAAGCTATTCTACGAAGACCTGAAAGGGCCAAACTGACGACGTAAAAAAATAAAAAATATTACGTACGTACGTAGTAATTATTACGTACGTACGTAATATTTTTTATTTTTTTACGTCGTCAGTTTGGCCCTTCCAGGTCTTCGTAGGAGATCGACGAAATGATCGCGCCGGTACTACTACGAGCGCTGAGGGCTCCCTTCATCATAATCGTGAAAAATACAAACTGGATGCTGACGGGAGAGTCTCGATAGCAGTTATCGACAAAAAGGACCCAAAATTTCAGGAAACCCTCTTCAAAGGTCACAAAACAACCTGGTAAGTTTTAATCATCTATTATTCAATATAATTCTTTGGATGTAAGTAAACTGCAATATATGACATTCAATTAAATATAGCCAAAAATGCACAGTGATGCAGTTTAGGTATGGGATGTGTGTTGGCTGCGTTACTACACAGTCGGCAATGGCGTGTACCTATGAGTGATTTAAGGTAAGTGTTCGTTGGATTGTGTATGTGTGTGTGTTTGGTAGTATTTCGCGGCCCCTCGCAATACTGGCGACGAGGATAACTGGGTTTTAGTATTATTTTCCGAGCTGTTTTAGTGTTGATTTATTTAGTTATTTATTGTCAGAGTGATTTTTGGTCGTGATTTGTTGAATATTTTTGTCGTGGGTGCGTGGTGTATATGGTTGAATGCGGTGTATATGGTTGAATTTTTTGAGCGTTGTTGTTTGTGTGAGCGGGAAATTCTCTCTCTCTGGAAGTGGAAGAAATAAATAAAATATTAAAAAAAAAAAAAAAAAAAAAAAAAGAGAGAGAGAGAATGTGGTATTTTGTGTAGCGTGATTTTTGCAATCGTATATAGCGTGATCGAGGCCGAGGACTGCTGCTGCTGCTGATTTTTTGTTGCTGGAATTTTTGTCCTTGGCGGTCGGCCAGCTATATAGTATTGCAAAGATAATACTTTGTATTTGTGTTGTGCTGTGTTATTGCTGTGACTTGTGCTTTGTGGTTGCGGGTGTTGTGTTTGCTGCTGCTGTTGTTGTGCTGCTGTTGCGGTGCTGCTGTTGTGCTGCTATTGTTGTGTATACATAACTATTATATAAATCATCTGATTCTGAATTAGCCAATTTCTATTGACTGCTGCCGCTGCTGTTAATATATATTTTTTTTTTTTTGTATAGTAACTTGGAAAGTCGGGTGTTTTTTGGAGAAAACGCGCCAAGAATTTTGCTGCTGCTGCTGATTTTGTAATTTTTCCATTTGTAATTTTGTCATTGGAAATTGGCCAATTTAGTTTCTAATAAGTCAAGAGCTATATCGCCGCTGTTGTTACATTTTACAACGCAGCTGCAGTCATCGATTAGTGCTCTTGATATTGTAAAATAATTTATTCAAGTAAATATAAACTGTACAATTGTAAATTGGTTTATATTATTGTTGTTTTTGTCAATATGGCGACTAATTTGACAAGGATTAAAATCAACAATTGTACCCCTGGGGAATTGATGAGTTTACCGGGGGTGGGTACGGCCACCGTCAAACGCATCCTTGAAGCGAGAGAGGCAGCCGACCTCACTCCCGAAGTATTCTTATCAATACCTCATATACCAAGAGCGGAACTTCTAGTCTACGCTTTTGATTATGAGCCCTCAGAGGTGGCTTTTAGAGCAGACCAAAGAGAAGTGCGATCTGTGGGGGACGAGCCACTGGATTCGTTCACTCCATTGTTTCCTCCACAACAGCTCACTCAGAGCAAGTCATACGAGGCCTCGCCACAGCTTAGCCACGTACATAATGTGCATGGCGCTGTAGGCCAGCCCATGCAAACACTGCCGGGCGGGAGGCCGGGGGCGCTTTTGCTCCACAGCCTTCCACCCTCCCGGTGCAAGATAAAGCCAAGTCTCTCTGGGGCTCTGACTATTATTCTGCGCTGGGAGAGGCCCAAAGAGAACAACTAGGATTTTCTAGATGGCATAATGGCTTATTGCCATCGCCACCTAACAATAATGGCATCTCCAATTTACCAACAGATGCACCTCCCCAACTGGCATCTCCTTTTGAGCCAAACCCACCACAACCAGAGCGGTATCCACAATTTCAGTTTGCCCCTTGGCGGCAGTCAAACGCCCCAAGACAAACTCAGGCCCCTCAAACTCAGCCTACCTTTCAACCCGGCCCTCAGGCATGGCAAAAACCATCACCCTCATCCGGTGGCGGCCAATTCAGATCGGCCCAATACGAGGAAATGTATGGGATGATGTGGAGAATGTTCCAGTGTATGCCACTTGGGGGAAGGGGGCAACCTGCCCCTCCGAATTACAATCCTGCTGCCGCTTACGGTGGATTTTACCCACCATGGGCTGGAAGCAGTTGCAACCAACCCGGTCACTCAAACACTCAAGCCCCTCAACCTTCTCCCCAAGGGCCAGCTGAATTGAGGTATGGGGGTCCAATCCCCAGTACTCAAAACACTAGGCCCCAAGGAGAAGGACAAGGTGGCCGAGTGTTTCCGAAACCAAAAACCACTATGCCGTCGGTGAGCCCTGGATACACGGAGCTGCCGGCACGAAGCCAGCCGCCCCGCGTAACACGGCTTAACCCGGCTGCATCGGCATATCATCGTAACGGACAAGAAGACGATAGAATGCCTATGTACCGACCAACGCCTTTGCCCAAGACGATCTCCTTCGATGGCAAGGAGAGTTGGGCAGCTTTCTATTCTAAGTTTCAACTGTATACTGACAGGAATTGTATGACAGATGAAGACAAAAAATATCAGTTGTGCCTGGCGCTGGAGGCAGAGGCCGGTAAATTCATGGCCCTTATCAGGGAGAGCAATCCAGACATCTCCTATAATGACCTGGTTGCCAAATTGGAGAAGCGGTTTGCTCTCCAGGATGAGCCAGAAGTTACACGAATGCAGTTTCAATCTGCCTACCAGCGCCCTGATGAAGACATTGTTAAGTGGGCCGATCGTCTTTTGACCCTGGCGGGCCAGGCTTTCATTGGCCTACCGGATAAGTTTGTCCAGGAACTGGTCGTTGCAAGGTTCTGCCAGGGTGCCCATGACAAGGATGCGGGACACCATGTCCTTACTTCTCGGCCTGGGAACTTAGATGAGGCCATGACGAAGTACAAATGGTACCAGTTTACCCAAAAGACCATGCATGTGCATTGCCCACGGCCGAGAAAAGACATTAGGCAACTGTCTGTAGGGGAGACGGAAACCGACCATCGGGTTCAGAAAAAGTCTCCACCGAAGACGGCTGCAAGCACCAATCCAAGCATTGAGGCTAGAATCAGTGCTCTTGAGGCTCAAAGCGCTGTATGGGCCTCAAAGATGGATTCCATGGTTGCTGCCATCAGGGATTTGTCCCGTAGCACCAAGGATCTGGTGGGAAGTTGTTCCGCCAGGACACCAGAGCGTACGGTGTCGGGTGCCCAGCCGAGATACACCTCTGGCCGGGCCCCAAGCACACCAGAAAGACAGAGGTACACTTCTGGCCGTGCTCCGGGTACACCGGAGAGGCCGAGGTATAACTCCAGTCGGACACCTGATCGGTCTGCATTTGACCGACCAAGACAATTCACAGGCTGTTACAACTGTGGGGAAGAAGGCCATTTCAGTAGGGCCTGCCCCATAGCTAGAACGCATGCCCGTGATAATCGGCAGATAAGGGCCGTAACGTTTGAGCAGGGAAATGGACAGGGATCGGAGGAGATGGGGAGCCCCCGATCCGATCAGAACTCTCCACCTCCGCCATCTCCATTCCATTAGAGGACAGGTTACCTGTTGAGGACCCCGCATTTGCAGGCTTAATCACACATGAATATGACCATGGCGAACCGCGGCCACCGGACATACAAGTAAGTCCAGGTAGCCTGGGGTTCTCTAAAAAGACGGAAGTCCCTTGGAGGAATCCACCATGGCCACCAGACATTTCTGGTGATTTAGGTAGTCATGACATAGAAATAGTTGCTTGCAGAATTATATCGACTTCAACTTTAAGTGTTGGAGTGACGGTAGGCAACGAGTCAATAACCGCCGTTCTGGATACTGCAGCAGCTGTTACAATTATTTCTGATAGGCTATTTCACCGCCTCCAGCCTCAACCGCCTGTCCTTAAGCGTGTAGTTCTTAAGGGGGCTGGTCGAGAAATGACAATGGATGGCATTGTGATAGGGCCTGTCAATCTCAAGCTTGGTACCCAAATACTAAGTGAAGAGATGTATGTAGCTCCGATAGCAGATGAAATGCTGTTTGGCGTTGATTTATTGCGAAAGCATAACGCCAATATTAGCATTCCAAATGCTATCTTAACTTTGAATCATGAGGACTTGCCTATAATTCAACGAGAAGACTCGGAGTATGCGGCAAGGGTGAGTGTGGATAAGAGTGTTTCTATCCCCCCAAGTTCGGTTCGAAGGATTCAATGCTCTGTTGCCCTTAATTCTGGGCCGTTCTTGGTTGAACCCTTGCCCTTTCTACCTGTGCCTGTCCTTATTCCCCGTAGTCTCCATGATGGGGAGAAAAGGACAGAAGTTCTCATGGTAAACCCCTCAGATACTGCGTATAAACTACGGAGAGGTGACATCATTGGAAAAGCTTATGAAGTTTCAGTGTTGGAGCCTACCATGGAGCCTTCTGAAGGGGTGTCAGTGAGGAGTGTCAGCACCGCTGATACTTCAGACTCTGACATACCCTCACACCTCCTGGATCTCTGGAGCCGCTCTGTTGAGGGGCTGGCCCCAGGGCAACGGGAGGAGTTAAGAAGGCTTCTACTTGAATACGAATCAGTATTTGCGAAAGATGAGTTTGATCTCGGTGATTTCAACGAGATAACTCACAGCATCGACACTGGCGATGCAAGACCCATCAAACAAAAGATGAGGCGGACCCCCCTGAACTTTATTCAGGAGGAGCGGGCACATCTGGATAAGATGCTTGCCGCTGGGGTTATCCAGCCATCTATGTCTGAATGGGCATCGCCTCCTGTGTTAGTGCGGAAAAAAGATGGAGGAGTCCGATGGTGCATTGACTACCGCAAGCTGAACAATGTTACCAAGAAGGACGTCTATCCTCTACCATGTATTGAAGAATGCCTTGATACTCTGGCTGGCAATAAATGGTATTCAAAACTTGATGCTAACGCCGCCTATTGGCAAATCAAGGTAAGCGAATCCGACAGAGACAAAACAGCCTTTGTTACTAAACATGGACTGTATGCATTCGTCCGCATGGGATTTGGCCTGTGTAACGCACCGGCCACATTCCAGCGCGTGATGAACTTAGTCTTGAGAGGTCTGACATGGGACGTGGCCCTTGCGTTCTTGGATGATGTTCTTGTATTAGGTAAATCATTCCCAGATCATATCCAGAACCTAAGAGCAGTCCTGAGACGTTTCAAAGACTACAAACTTAAACTGAAACCCAAGAAGTGTGCCTTATTTCAAGAAAGGGTAGAGTTCTTGGGTAGAGAAGTTGATGCTACAGGATTGCATCTACCAGAAGAGAACATTCAAAGGGTGGTTGAATGGCCTACTCCTACTTCGACCAAAGAAGTGGAACAATTTCTTGGGCTAGCCAACTACCATAGGGTGTTCATGAAGAATTATGCACGGGTGGCTGGACCGTTATATGAGCTTACAGGTCGTAATGCATTTTGCTGGACAAATGTGCACCAATCTGCATTCGAACAGATTAAAGCTCTACTAACATCCGCTCCTGTACTCGCACTTCCAAATGTATCTGATCCGTTCATCTTAGATACTGATGCATCGAGCACAGCGATTGGAGCAGAACTATTGCAAGTTCAGAACGGCGAGGAGAAGGTTATCGCCTATGGCAGTTTATCCCTTTCTCCACAGCAAAGGAATTACTGCGTTACTCGTCGTGAGCTTTTAGCGCTGGTGCTCTTTTGTAGACAGTATAGGCACTATCTTTTAGGAAGGCCATTTACTGTGAGAACGGATCATGGCAGTTTAACGTGGCTGCTCAACTTCAAAACGCCGACAGGACAGTTGTCTCGCTGGCTTGAGGAGTTGGGGCAGTATGACATGCAAATTGAACACCGGCCTGGTAGACGTCATTCGAATGCCGACTCTCTTTCTCGCATTCCGGACACTCAACCGGTATGTGAGGGATATGAGCTTGGTGTGCGAATACAAGACAAGAATACAATACAAGATGTGGCGGGTGCTCATATTGCACCAAAAGACACAGAGAATGGGCACATTTCGTCGATTGCATAGACGATGTTGTGCCATTGAGCCGAAGCCAACGGGTCTCAAGTGTGGCTGTTGAGGAGTGTTTCCCTGTCACACATATGGAAATATCCTTTAATACAGCCCATTCATTTGAGATCAGAAGTATTTCAGTTGGTGGCCCCGACGGGGTGGCAGAGGACCCGCCTTCTGACAATTTAGTCAAGCAAGAGCAGGAAAAAGACCAACTCCTCATGCCCCTACGTAAATGGTTATCCGACAAGGAAAAATTGGATGAAGGGACCTTGTTTCTCCTCCCACCCGAAGGTAAATTTTTGGATAAACAGGGACCTCTTTTTCCTAAAGGAAGGTGTTATCTGGAGAAAGAAGGATGAAGGTGATGTCACGGTGGTTCCTGAGTCACTGAGACATGACATCATCCGGCTGAATCACGATCCTCCTTCAGCAGGACATGCTGGAATCAATCGTACTCGGGCTAAGTTAAAGTCAAAGTACTATTGGTACGGCATGTCGGAAGATATACGAATCTACATAGCAAGATGTGCTACTTGCAATCAAAACAAGAAGGCCACGCGTCATGGGAGGTATCCTATGAAGAATTATCATGCTGGTGCGCCCATGGAGCGTGTCCATCTCGACTTTATGGGTCCACTTCCAAAGTCCTCACAGGGTAATGAGCACATCTTGGTTATGATAGATCAATTCACTAAATGGGTGGAATGCGTACCCCTGCCCTCCCAAACGGCGGAGACGACGGCTCATGCAGCTGTGAGCAGTTTTTTCTGCCGATTTGGGTATCCATTTCAAATCTTCACGGATCAGGGCAGGAATTTTGAGAGCATCCTTTTCAAGGACATGTGTCGTGTCCTTGACATTCATAAGTCCAAAACTACCGCTTTCCGCCCCCAACCAAATTCGCAAGTTGAGAGAGCGAATAGGACCTTGATGGATGCGGTGCGATGCTATGTCTCTAAGTCTCAGAGACTGGGATAAACATCTGCAGCAAATCGCAGGTGCTATTCGTTCTACCGTCAATCGTACGACTGGATTTAACCCTAACAAGCTGATGCTGGGTCGGGAGGTCAATCTACCCGCTGATCTCGTATTCTCGGTTCCCCAACGAACGCAAGAGCAGACTAAAGAAGAATTTGTTGCCGAGCTGACTTGTGCTATGCGGAAGGCCCACATTTCAGCTAGGGCAGCAATTAAAGCTGCTCAACGAAGAATGAAACGAGATTACGACGTCAGACAATATACAAGAGAATTTGAAGTAAATGACCGTGTATATATCAGGGATACGGCTAGTGTCAAGGGGAGATCACGTAAGTTGAGCCCCCTTGGAAAGGACCTGCGGTTATTGTGGAAAAAAAGGTCGCCTTATCTCTATCGAGTAGCCTTCAAAAGAACAATAGCCACTTATAATTGAATTTGAATTGAATTGAGTTTAATCACGATCGTTTGAAAAAATGTACGGATCGAAGTAAGGTTATTGTTGAGACTCCTGGCAAAGACAAACTTTACTGTCTTTGCCGGAAGCCTGATGATGGCTCTTTGATGATTTGTTGCGACAAATGTCTGGAATGGTATCATGGAGCATGTGTGGGAATTACCCAATCAGGAGGGCTAGAAGATCTTAAATGGTTTTGCCCCCTTTGTGCCAGGGGGAGATAGACCAAGGTGAGTATAATGAGTGGTCCTTCCAGTATGGTTGATTATAATTATTCTTATCTTCCCATGCAGTGAAAGGGATGTCAGGACAGGATCTCCCACCGCCTCCAGGGGAAGAGGAAGTGTGGCACCAAGATAATATTTCTCTTAAAAAGGTACTCAGCTCGGCTTCGGAGCAGGCTTTCCGGGCAATCCACCTCTTGCTCCAGCAGAAGGGACTGCCCAGGTTAAAGCTGTCTCTGAGGCCGAGCGAGAAAAGAAAAGAATAGCAAATCAGAAGAGAAGAGAGCGCGAGAAGCGGGCCAAAAAAGCCAAAAAGGAGCAGGAACAAAGAACTGCCCCTGGCCCGCTCCCCGGGTTCTCTTCTGGACCCTCTTCAACCGGAAGTTTTGCCGTGGGGATTGGTCGTGGTCGTGGACTCTGGCCAGGGCCTAGATCACTCCACATGGCGGGATTCTCTGGTGGGAGAGGAAGGGGCATGACCCCTGAAATTGTTAAGAAAGCCCTTCGGGAAATTGTACCCGAAAAGGAAAAAAGTGGGTCGCCTTGCTCGCAGCCACTATTGAAAGGGTTTGATGCCCATTATCATCCCGATAGGGTTGCAATGAAAGGGGCGAAGTCAGAGCTCCAGGGGAAACCTGTGCACCCTGTCGAGGTGGCCGGGGGGGTCATGAACTTCTGTGACCCTAATAGATATTCGGCCCCCGGTTACCTGGACGGGGTGTTTAGGGACCTGCCTGAGGGCTTTGCAGGGGTTATGGGGCATCTCGGAGGTGGGGCTTGATTGGACCACGGACGACTCCGAGTGGGAGGCACAGGAGAAGCTCTTTGAGCGGCTCCTGGGGCTTTCCACTGGGAGAGTCCTGGTTCTCCATCTCCGGGGAGCTAATGGCTCTAGACCGGGCAACGGGCCGATTCCGAGGTCGGTTCATAAATTGGCACGGGATGCCATCCGTCGACACTGTCCGGCGACACAGCGAATCCACCTTCACTGTTTTATGGGTTCGCCGGACATTGTCGACGAATGGACATCAAAGTTTCAACATGCCTATTTTGGAATAACAGGCAATGTTTCCTATTACTGTGGATTGGGTGCCCATCTTAAACTGTTGGGCATCCAATCCATCCCAAGCAACCGTCTTCTGGTTGAGACGGACGCCCCGTACCTGCCTGTCCGCCCGCGAAATAGTTGGCAGACGGAAGCTTTTATAGGCGATGTCGGGCAGGTGGTGGCGTCGATTCGAGGGGTTTCCCTCGAATCACTCCTCAACCAGACCATGGTTAATGCAAGGGAGCTGTATTGCATAAAGTAAAGTGCAATACAGTTCCTTTGCCCCAATTCTCTGCCTGCATCCTGTACGCCCTATACCTTTTTTGTCTTTATCTGTATGTTATAAAATGATATGTTATGTTTATATGAGAAGATAAATAGTCTTCATGTTATGTTACTTTATGTATATTGAGTTTTGTTATGTAATATGAAAAATCAAGTAGCTTTTGGTATCGCACATTTTGTATATGATATATTGTGAAAAGACAAAGTGTCAATATAATTTATAAAACGGAAGAGAAACTAAATAGAATAAACAAGACGAGCTGTCTTGGAGCTAGAGAAGTAAGAAAAAATATAGTAAGTTAATTATATATAACAATGTACATTTGTTTTCTTATTGTACAGGTGCGTACAGGAATCACTTTTATATATACACTAAAGGAAAAAAGAAACTTATAAAAGTTCAAGAGATCACCAAATTAAATTCTCTGCATGGAAATGTACCAAATTTGGATATAATGTTGATTCAATGCATGGCTTTAAATGACAGTCAATAACAAAAAGTTTTCTTCAATGCCACAAAAGAAATGTGCACTGAAGCAAAGGACTCTCTAATCCCCAAGTCACAAAGACAAACTGCAGCCTTGTACACCATATGCATGTCAATGAATGAAACAAAAGAATTTTGTTATTGACTGTCATTTAAAGCCATGCATTGAATCAACATTATATCCAAATTTGGTACATTTCCATGCAGAGAATTTAATTTGGTGATCTCTTGAACTTTTATAAGTTTCTTTTTTCCTTTAGTGTATATATATATAACACGTTTCCTTTAAAGACAAAAGGATTTTATTTAACACTTGGCAAGGCAGAGAAAGGGTAAGTTATACATGTTTAGTAGATGGTAATGTTCAGTGTTGTAACTGAATTTGTAAAGAAAAATATATGTATAGATATTAATTAATGAGAATATTATAAATGGAAAGAACATTTTTTTTGGGTGGGGGGCAGTATAGTGGCATAGTAGTATAATAATATAAGTGATACACGCCCCCAACGCCCAGTTTAGTATTATGTAATAAGTTGTACGATAAGTGCCATACGGATGAGTGCCCCAACGGATCAAGACAACAGAAAACCTCCCGCCAAAATATATCATCTGACATCACGGATCCACAATCGTCATTGATCATCATATATACTTACTACTGATACTCATGACTGATTCGACACGAAGCAGACGGTAGGCCTACTCGTGCTGCATATTGTGATACTTGTCAGCAAGGATAATTACATGTAAGGTAAGTGTTCGTTGGATTGTGTATGTGTATGTGTGTGTGTTTGGTAGTATTTCGCGGCCCCTCGCAATACTGTACACAATCTATTTCCTTACGAATATTATGCAGTCTGTACAATACATTGTTACTTCCTTACTTGTCTTATGCAAATATTGTTTGGGGGCAACTGCTCAGTGACCCTTTTGAATAGTCTGTTGGTCCTTCAAAAGAATGCCCTACGTTTGATAAACAAATCATCTTACCTAGCACATACTGCACCCCTATTTAAACAAATGAATATTTTAAATGTAAATTCTATAATTATATTATGCAGCTGGGTCGATTCATGTTTCAGTATAAACACAATAACTTTCCATCTGTCTTTGATGACATTTTTCTACCTAACTCTTCTATTAATTCATATGCTACAAGAAATCCAAGCGATTTTCATATACCCTTAGCTAAGACTTCTTTCCTACAAAACACAATACATTTCAGTGAGCCCACATTATGGAGTCATCTTCCCCCTGATATAAAAAAAAATGTTCTTCATTGTATTCATTAAAGGCGAAGTTGAGATTATTCCTGATAAACAATCCATCATTTATGTATAGGTAGATGACCTGTTTTTCCCTTCTCTGTGATCTTTTCTTCCCTTTTCTTCTTCATTATTGGTACCACCTCGTTATTATACCTTATATTCATTTCTGAATGGTACATTTTGTTTGTTATTGCGGGTAGTTCTCGACAAATCATCTTTGATTTTTTGACTACCCCTTCTGTAGTTGCTGTTTTTCTTTTAAAACATACATTCTTTACATGGATTCGCTTTTATAGAGTCATGATCACTCTTTATTGCATGCATGTATTTCATTGTATGTATTCTCTTTATATATGTATGGCATCTGTGGAAATAAAATTGAATTGAACTGAACATGTATCTAGCGGGGCAGGGGCACGTGCCCCCGGCGGCACGTGGAGGGGGCGCAAAAATTGCAAAGGAGAGAAAGAAAAAAATGGGGGAAATGAAGAAAAGTCATAATCCTTACTGATTATGCGCCCCCAAATCCGCAGGTTAAATGCACTATAAATTTAGTTTTTAAGATTTAAAACACGGATCGACACCCCTGTACCATAATGCGTTTAACTTTAAACAGTAAATAGCGCAATATGGGGAAATACATCAAGTGATTCAAATTTATGGAAGTTTCTAGTAACTACAATACTTGGAATCCAGTTTGCATGCATTACTTGTTGCTATGTCTGACAAGCCTCTGGCAAGCTTTCAGGTTGTCAAGAACAACCTTTGTTTCAAAAGTATGCATAAAATTTTGAATCACTTAGTAAACAGGTGTATTTCGTTAATGAGTGTATTGAAATAGCAATCAGGAGATGATTTTTTTTAAATTATCGATCACTTATCACCAGCCTATCTGAATTCATGCTATATCAAAAGTCCAATATTATACACCACGCGTCATGCTATCTGAATAATACCTTATATACCGAAATGTACGGACTTTGAATTGAAACCCTTAGCGGCTTCATGGGCTAATCTGTAACAATACATTACCATGTTATGCTCAAAATTGTAAATCTTTGCAAAGTTTTTAAAAACGAAATATACACTATGAACATGGCAAACAAAGAAGCGGACAAAATATACAGCTCCTCATCGTACCTTCCACAATTGCTCTGGTGGACTAAAGAACATTCCTTGATTGCTATTATGTAAAACTATGTAGAACAGGTGGCACATGCATATTCACCTGTTCTACTTATTTTACATAATAGCAATGAAGGGATGTTCTTTAAATGTGTCTATCAGAGCAATTGTGGAGGGTACAATGAGGAGCTGCATATTTTGTCCGCTCTCTTTGTCATCGTGTTCATAGTGATATCAAAATCGACTGACCGAATTGCCAATTTGTGATTCACAGAGATGTCATGATCTCATAATCAAACATTCAGTACTTTCTTATTTTTCACCAGTTTTCCCCATCCTGTTTCTCTTATTTTTCTGAATTTACACAAACCAATTTATTAGAAACGTAACACGTTGACTTGCCTGTCAGAGCAATACTTTTATTTTTACACAGAATTGTGCCCTTCTGGCACCGAGCAAACGAACTGTTCCCAGCGCATGAAAAGAAATAGCTTATAATATAGGACACTTGCGAAAGATCTAGTCTGTCACCGTTCGCACACCCCTCACTGCTGTGCAATATGAAAAAAACCCGTAGGACTTGCAAGTTCGTGTAAGTTAATTTATTTTATTTCGTTCAAATGCAAAATTCGTTAATTTCAACTTGTCTACGGAGATTATATATATATATATTCATATATATAGTCATAGAGAGAGAGAGGGGGGGGGGGGGGGTGAATGTGGTCACCGTAATCCATTTCCATTTTTGTTTGCTAGGTAATATAATCATATAAAAAAAACACAAAGCCGGTACAATGTACGTCTTATCGATGTTTCTCTATTTGTTATCATGGTTATCAGATTGACCTCTGATTTATCCCTAATACTAATCGCCGGCAAGTCAAGCATCGAGGAAAATAGAATATTATATCTTTATCAATATTTGTTTTACCTACAGTAAAAACGGTACGTACGGTCATGAATGCAAGGGTTCAAGATATATTTTTATGGTGCTAACACACAATGCCTGTGATCTTACTCAATGGTTAGCATGGTTATAGTGCAAAACATGATTAGAGGCAGTAAATAAAAAGAGCCCCCCCCCCCCCCCAAAAAAAAAATAAAAAAAAAAAAAATAAAAAAAAATAAAAAAATTAAATAAATAAATAAATAAACAAACAAAAAACAACAACAACAGCAACAAACAAACAAAACAAGAACAAGAACAAAGAAAAATAAACACAAGAGCTGAATGAACCGTTCAAAACATTTATGTTACTAATACTACATCACTTAAACACAATCATGTAAAACATTGAGTATAGCAGAACTTTGCACCTCTCTGGCTGTGTCACAATACAACAAACACAGAACATAATTCTATAAAGCCTTGAATAGAGCCTAACTTTGGTAGTCTCTGGCTGTGTTGAAAGAAGAAGAAGCTTTTGAACAGGACCTATGGTAGTCTTATAATTATGACACACTGTGGCGCGTATCGATTGACTAGGGCTTGTGCCTGCAATCAATGGATACAGGGGGACTCGGGGAGCACCCCCGGCATCGAATGGCGAGTAGAACCGGTGCCCACTCCCAATGACACCTGCCCCCCCCCCCCCCCCCTCAATGATTGGACCCATGGTACGCCACTGATTGAGACTCTTGTCATTGTTGTAAATTGACAATTGACCCTTACCTTGTGCCATCAAGTTGACAAATAATATATCTCAAATCGAATTTCTTTTTTAGATATGAATTTGAAGTTGAGCTCTGGTCAAAGAAATAAAGTGACAAAATAAAGCAGTATTATTGGGAAAGGTTGATTATGTAGTATGTAGCAATTTATGTATACAATGTATACTGTAAGGTTTTGGAATAATCTCAATTGTAAGAAATTGTCTCAATTTTGCTGACAGCTAGTCACATGCACTGCAGACAGAAATGCGAATGACAACACATTCACGTGGCATGGAAGTGTGATCCAAATCTCGTAATTTTCGAGAATAAACATAGAACCCTTTCACACTCGCTTCGTTAGAGCGCTCTAAATAAGAACGGTTCCTCTGGGGCGGTTCCCAGGTGAGTGTGAATGCTGAAGTGGTCCAGGAAGCGTTCTTCTGGAGCGCTCCAGAAGACCACCTCTCGAGGTGGTCTTGAGGAACGGTTCTTAGTTAGACCGCTCCAACGTGGCAGTGTGAAAGCAAAGCGATCCTAAAGCGTACTTCAACCGGAAGTGAGTGTGTGTGTTGCGCGGGAAATCTCGTGTGATTTTCCTTGATTGTCCTATAAGTGCAGGCCATCGATAGAAAGAAAACACAAGGAAAGATGGAAGAGGACATGATAGAATGATGAAAAGAAAGAGCAAATAGAAAGGGAAAATGATAGAATGAATAAAAACAAAGAAAAACATAAGAATTTTAAAGAAAGAGAAGACGATAGCCAGAAAACATAAGTAAAAACAGAAAGAGGAAATGATAGAATGATGAAAAGAAAGAACAGACAGAAAGGGAAAATGATAGAATGATGAAAAGAACAGAAAGGGAAAATGATAGAATGACTAAAACTAAAGAAAGAGAAAAGAAAACAAAGAAAGATAGAAAAGAGAAAACGATAGAATGATGAAAAGAAAGAACAGAAAGGGAAAATGATAGAATGACTAAAACTAAAGAAAGACAAAAGAAACAAAGAAAGATAAAACGAAAAATCGATAGAATGATGAAAAGAAAGAACAGATAGAAAGGGAAAATGATAGTGACTAAAAATATAGAAAGACAAAAGAAAACAAAGAAAGATAGAAAGAGAAAACGATAGAATGATAAAAAAGTAAAGATAGATGAAATGACAGAATGATAAAAACAAAGGGAAAGATTGAAGAGAAAAGGATAGAATGATAAAAACAAAGAAAAACATAAGAAATCTAAAGAAAGAAAAGACGATAGGATGATGAAAACAAGGAAGAAAAAAAGAAGTCTTGGAAAGATATAGAGATAAATGCATCAGGCAGGCGGTATACGGTTTGATTTGCGCGCGAAAAAATTGACCCGCTTACCTGAGCTGCCATAGCAACAAGACCACTTTGACTCGTTGAGCGATTTGAGACATAAAAAATGCGTGGAGTGTGAAAGCAAACAAGGAGTTCTTCAAGAACCGTTCCTCTAGAGCGCTCTAACTTGAAGCGGTCCAGAAGTGAGTGACGCGGTGAAAGGCCTCATATAAACATAATAAGCGTTTATGTTCACATGCACGACTGGATTGAATGGCAACGCTATTTAACAGGGTGATTTATGTTTCTGTGCAATTTACACAGGGGTGCAACCATGCATGCAGTCAGTCGATTCGTAAGTGTTCTTATCTTGGGAACGCTGGTCCTGGTACTGCTGGCGTTTGCCGTGAGAGGTCCAGACGGGTTCACTCTGGCAACAGTGGAGGAGATAGAACATGACGGTATCAAACAGTCAGCGCATGTTATGTAAGAAATGTGATTCTAGGGCACTTTGTGGCCTATCAGTTGATAAGGGTTGGGGAGGGTATTGATCATCCATTTGGTCACTGTGACAGTATAACTTTGAAAGTGTAAAAAAAAAAGAATTAAATAGAAAATGAATAAACAATATTAAATAGGAAAAACAGTCATAAGGCTGCAAGTTCAAATTCTAATATCAATGCAAGAAGGGCTGTAGGTAATGCGTTAAATCATACTCCTTCAAATTGGCCCAAGTTTGGTATAAGGCGGTAATCGACTTTTATCAAGGTAAAAAATAACCATTTTTTTCCTCCAAATTTTGAAATGACCATAATATTTGTGTAACTACTAGATGAATTCTTTTGACATTGACAGATTAAGAAAGATAATTAAGCAACGTATATATTAATTTTGGGCCAGTTTGAGGGGGTAGATTTAACCCCCCCCCCCCCTTTATTTTTTGTTACAATTGATTTGACACGTGATGTGGATCAGTGGATAAGTCCCCGGAATCGCACCACAGCACTAGCGTCCTTTGGCAAGACGTTAATCTACATTTGCCACTCTCCACCCAGGTGTTAAATGGGTACCCGGTAGGATGCGAAAGTTAATGTCGTTTGTTTAGCAATGAGAGCGTCACTGTATTGCCCATTGCTGGAATACTCCCCAGGGAGCGGAGAATGTGCATACATTGTGTGCGGGCATGCCAGAATCTGATGACCGGGGTAATAATAATATCTGTAAAGCGCTTAGAGACATCATCGATGTATTAGGCGCTATATAAAAACGTATTATTATATTAAGCTAAAATGAACAAGTATAATTGGACTATTCCTTGATTAATTTAATGATATGGAAACTCTTCTACGGTATATACTTTCGCTTAATAATGTAATCGCTTCAAAATTTTCATTTTTCAAATGGAATATGGGCATTATCATTCAGAACTATTGCGATTGCGTTTTTGTTCTTTTTGACAAAAGGAAATTTTAAAAAAGGAAACCATTCCACATTGTTCGTGTACCTGAAAAAAAAGACCGATCAAATGGATTACAAATATATTCAATAATATTGAAGAGATCGATACTATTCCTACCATGCAGTGTGCTGTGATAGCCACAATCAATCGTAAACTTTTACAGTGCATACGTTCAATAATCATACCTCGTGTTTGGGTGTTCTTTATTCGGGGTATCATCAAAGTATTGCCCCTTTTCCTATTTATTAATTAATTTAAGTATTTTTTTTATTAACTCATTTTTATTTTCTATACATTGTGAATGCAGACGCATCGGGCCAGGTGAAATTCGATTAGTAGCTGACATAACGAGGAGTGCGCAGCAATCAGTTGAACATGGGAAGACAAGACCTAATCCAAAAGACCACCACGAAAAAACGAACGAAGAGGAGGGTAAAAACGAAAACGCATTAATTGAGAACGGGCTTGAGGAAACTTTACCAGGCGACAGTTCTGATGATGCAACTCTCAGAAAGCACTTCTCTTCAAGAACGCCCTCACAGTCCCTGTTTGACAAAACTAAAGTGCGCCCTCAAAATGACAGTGTTAGAAAAACAGCACACGCGCTCATGGAGAATGTGCAGTCTGGTGACGACATTGCGAGTTCTACCTCTGTACGCAACTCAAGTGGACGTAGTGACGCCACGACGTGCACACCGCGGACTAATCTACTCTTTCTGAAGACGCACAAGACTGGAAGTTCAACAATACAGAACATTGTGTATCGGTATGGTGACTCTAACGGGTTGACCTTCGCCCTACCAAAGGCGGGTGTATACCTGGGAGCGCCATCTCTATTTCGGAGGACGTTTCCGATCAAGTCTCGGACAGGGAAATACAACATGCTTGCCAACCACGCAAGATATAATCGACCGGGTAAGTGACACAAAATTTAAATGTTTGTATTAATAAATTAATAAAGATATATATAAATAGATGAATAAATGAAAATAAATAAATAGATAAATGAATAAAAATATGATTCAAAAACATAAAAGGAGTGAAAAGAAAAATTAAATAATAGAAATTACACCTGTAAGGTATCTAAATATTGACATTGTAGTGAATATGAGCTAGCAATTTCCTATCATGTGGAATAAATATTGATTAACAAGCAGGGGAGTATCCAGGAGAGCTTGTCAGAGAATACTGGTGGACAACTGGTCCCAAAAAACTGACAAACTTTTTATTTTGTTTGTCAGAAAATCGGACAATGCATGCACGTTCAAAATTTAAACATATTAAGCGTTTAGGAAGTAAAACAGAATGAGAAAGAAAGATGTTAAAATGAAAACGTCATTTAAAAATGATATATCATTCATAAAAAGACCTGGCCAGCAAAGCGTTTCAAAGCAGACTGGGCAGCAACGGTAGAAGCAATAAAACAAAAATGATAGAGATTTGTATACTTACAGTTTTGCGCAAAGTTTACATCGGCGAACCCCGTGCAGAGACTTGGATTTTTCTTTCTTTTCCTTTCTTTCTTTCCCCACCCCCCTTTTCTTTCTTTTTTTTTTTTTTTTTTTTTTTTTTTTTTTGGGGGGGGGGGGGGGGTTGGGTTCGGATTTATTTTGAATATAAATTAATCTTTTCTATCAACGCCCCTTTCTCATGAACATGATAAATGCTCTTTAGAAAATCTTTATACTGAAAACCTCTAATATACTCCATTTTCCTTTTTTTTTTGTTCTTGTTTTTGAATACAAGAAATGGCCAAAATCATGCATGACCACGCAGCCTACATCACAATTATTCGTCACCCATCTACTCAGTTCGACAGTATGTATACTTTCTACGGCTTCAAAGGCAGATTCAAGGCTGATTTAGCGGAGTTCGCGGACAACCCTCTTCAGTACTACCCTAGGAAAGGTTCTACCCCAGTACACAGCGCCCTCAACCCGACCCTCTATGACCTAGGTATGGCAACATCGGATTTCAGCAATGAGGAAGCTGTATACAATAAAATAGCGACTTTGGAGAAAGAGTTTGATTTGGTTCTTGTATCGGAGTATCTTAATGAATCGTTAGTGCTGCTGAAAAATTTAATGTGCTGGGATTTCAGCGACGTGACTTATTTTTCGGCAAATGCGAGAACAAAATCGAAAGTGAACGAAATGTCTGAGAGAACATTTGGCCAGCTTTACAAGTGGAACCACGGAGATGCTCTCCTGTATGAGCATTTTAATCGAACTCTTTGGCGGAAGGTTGAGGCTTATGGGCGAGAGAGGATGGCTCGAGATGTGAAGACACTGCAAAAAATGAACGAAGCACTGGCAGAGAAATGCTTAGGTGGGACCAAAGCAGAGAAGAGTGTGTCAACGTTAGTTAGTCGTTATATTTTAAAAGACAATATGCATAATAACGTTCAGTGCGTGAGAATGATTCGGCCAGCAATACAGTATCTAGAAAAACTTAAAAAGAAGCAGGCGGGGAATTATTTTAGACGCCTGTAATACCTGCGGTATGTCTCTTCCATCATGTAGTTTCCAATGATCTTATTGAACAAGGGAAAACATTTTCGGCACGATAATTTTCTTTCGCTTATGATTTTTTTTTACTAGCTATATAGACCCAAATGGCACGAAAGCCCGCATCTGGTTGGGATTATTGTAATGTTTAAGTGCATAAGTTTTTATAAGTGCATAAGTTTTTATAAGTGCATAACTTTATTAATCAAAGGCATCCACTTGAAAGCTTCTTTAAAAGACGTTTTAAAGGAACCTCACATTCCTAATTTATCTCAAAATGGAAGAAAAAGCCAACTGGAAATTAATCGTAAGTTATTTACCCGTTTTTATGTAATTTAATGCTCGGCCCAATGTTGATTGTTCCAGGGAATATAAGTCTATCAGAACGTTTGTGATGTATTCGAAATTGTGTTTATAGTATAATTATTTATCATTAACCTTTGCCAAACATATCCCTTTGGGTGGTTACACGATCTGATGTAGTACTTTCGTGAAAAGTATGTTCTGTAATATATTTGTGTTTCCTGCATGGAATAGGCTTCTTCTAAAATATAGGATCTTGTTGAATATCAGACGTACTGAAATGATATTTGTTTGAATCTTGCTTGGTGTAAATTTGTATTGTCTTTTGGGGTCAATTATACTATTAAAGGGATATCCAACTTTAATGGCAATTTGCTCCGAAAGGAAGAGCAAAGATCACAGATGCAGATTGGTGAAAGTTTGAACGAAATCGGTCAAGCAATATGAAAGTTATGATTTTAAAAAAAGTTGTAGCCACTATACACGTGTGGGAATTTCAAATTGCCCGAATAGGTAATGCCACTGTTATGTAGTTGCGGACAACTCCCCCTTTAGCTCCAAAACAAAATATTACTGAAATGTCACTTTTTTCTTTAAATGCTTAAATTATTCAGCAAGGTCATTTTTCTTTCATGAAGACTTATAACAATATGCTATCTCCAATATATTTTGTGTACTGCCCCGAGGGTAAAGGTGCTTCGGGAAAAACACAAATTAATGGTATTTCTTTGTACGACAAACGGAATAGTTGTCCACAGGTATGTCATAATCGACTCACCAATTGCCAATTTCAGTTTCACATATTATGTAGTGATCTCAGTTTTCAAACATCCATAACTTTCTTATTCCTTGTGGAATTTCTTTCAAACTTCACAATCCTGTTTTTCTTATTTTTCTGCTTTCACGGAAATCAACTATTTACCAAGGTTGCATTGAGCTTTCAGGTTTGATTAGCAGAACCTCCTAGCCAGTCATTGTATCGAACGCATAACTGTATCAGTTGGTTACCAAAATGCATAGTCATAACCTCCTCCTCCTCCTCTTCCTCCTCTTCCTCTTCTTCCCCATCTCGTCACCCTTGTTTGATGCACTGACCCCACTGTCTCGCAACAACCATGGCACGTACCAAGCAGATGGCTCGCAAACCCACAGGAGGGAAGGCTCCCCGCAAGCAGCTGGCAACCGAGGCTGCCAGAAAAAAAGTGCACCCGCTACTGGGTGGAGTCAAGAAACCTCCTCCTCCTCCTCCTCCTCATACTCATATTATCACCCCTTTCTTTTCTTCCAGAAAGGTTATCACCTCAGACTAATCCCTATTTAGTGTGACCTGTCAGCGTCATGGCTCTTTGAAGCTAATGCCTCAGGCATACTGCCATACTGACTTCAGACCTGTTCTAAACCGACAGGTTCTTTGCCATTCCTAATGTAATATTTTGTTCGCTTGCTGTTTGTCTCGTTCGTGTGACTGCAGTATTAAGAACCACTGAATGTTAGTTAGTTAGCGCCCTCACACGTGGACGCACAGAGTACACAAGCTCATGAAGGAATCGTTCCTCAACGTGAAATCAACCATCACCTCTGCATTCAGCATGTTCAGTTCCACTCGTTTCGCAGGTAGTCAGCGAAACGGATACACACGGAGGAGATTCTTGATAGGGCTGGCAGAATGGAGTAAGCGCATTGCTGCTAAACGCGGATGCGCACTATTGCGTTAAGCAGAAGTTCGTTAGCGTTAACATAATACGTAAATTGAAGCATAATTGATTTATACGGCACTATCACTCCGTTCCAAGCATACCATTTCTTTCTTTTTTTTTTTCTTTTTTAGAGAAAGAAGAGAGAAACTCGTTCCAAAGCACCGATTTTTTTTTTTTTCATTCTGTCGTTCCGGCCGTTCTCGCCCGCCCTAGCCCGTTTCGAAGAATATTATTTTTGGCTAAAACTTGGAAACGAGTTCATTCCAGGCATTCCCCATTGCTTCAAATCCGGTTCCAATCCACCCCAGGGAATTCAGTTTTCATTCATTGTCATTATATCAGTCGATAAAGAGAGAATTACCTGTGTAGTTACCCGAAATAAGATTGGTGTCATGCGCGCGTGCTGACGCCTCTCTGTGTCCTGATATGTAAATAAGCTAAAAGAAGATGTGTACTCCCAACCACCTTTTTGCTAATACCCAGGTTCTTCGGCCACACCGACGCAGACCGACCAATAACCAGCAAATAATGTTCATTTAATGTTCACTGTAATGTCCTCTCTTTTTCTTTTATAGTTAGGTGACTTAGGTCTATTGTCGACCCGGCAGTGTTCGCTTTGGTTGGACTAGGTTCATGACGAAAGATCAATAGTTCCAATGTGTATGCATTTATAGATGTTTTTAGTCTCGCCTGCGTAGGTGAGACAAAAAAAACAACTATAGGCGTCACTATTCCGGCGCCATCTTCGTCTTTAACAACCATGCTGTAATCCCATTAACTTTCTATGGATTTGAGCTAGAATAACCAAATTCATACCACAGGTGCAGATCAAGTTCGAAAATGAGTCGAATCTGACAGAGATCAAAGTCAAAGGACAATAAACGTTATTGCTAGCTTAAGTATTATAACAACATGCACAAACAGCATTGTCTCATTTTCCAGGGATACTTATAACATCATCATTATTACTTGGTGTATTAAAGCTGTCGGATCAAACTTGGCATTCTCATTCGCAGAGCGAGGTGCAGGCGAGACAACGTTTGGTGTTTGCCTTGTGTATACATAATAAGTGCAATATAACAGAACATAGCACAAAGCAAGTTATATAGTCGTATACTTATCATTTGTCAGCCTTATATATTCCAATTATTATTTTAATCTCCCCCTATATTAACAATGAACCTTTGTGGTGTTTTTTTTTTTTTGTTAACGTGTATTCAAAATCGTGTATTTAAGATGTGATCCAATTAAACTTAATAATAATTAAACATTTTTATATAGCGCATAACACATAGGCAAAATTGCATGTCTCTATGCACTTTAAGAATAGAAAACGAGAAATTTGTACAAGAAAAGGAAAAATGCACTGGGTTCATGTTTCTGACTACTCATAAGTGGTAATAAAAAATACGTTTTCAAGGTATTAATGAAGGTGTCATAGGTTCCTATAATTTTGAGTTGTTCAGGCAATTTGTTCCAAAAAAAATTGGCTGCGTATGAGAAAGACCGTTCCCCGTATGACTTTGTCATGGTTTGTGGAACACAAATCAGAGACTTGGCACTGGAACATAGCATTCTTTCTGGTTTATATGGAGTTAACAATTCAATTTGTAAACATTGATAGGTTAATAAAAGTATTTTAACCCTTACTGAACTGGGCTATTTTGCTCCATGAAAATACTGCGGCTCCCGGGCCTCCCCCCCCCCCCCCCCCAATTGATCTCGGAAACGCAATGTCCAACGAACTTGAAAATTTGCATGTCGATAGATCTTCACATGCTGAATATGGTGTGATTAATTTTAATCAATTATGCAATATTTTTGAATAATTAGCTAATTAATTATTCAGAATGCATATTTTATGCATTTTTTTTTGTTGATATTTTCATAATTTCAGCCTAAACAAGTAGAAAACTACATGAAAACTGTAATAATGAAGAATAATGTTTCCCAAATGTGAAATATATATTTGTATGTGTACAACCCCCAAAAATGTTATGTTTTCTATTGTTTTATATTCCTTATGTATATCATTGTTTCTAAAATTTGCCCAATTTATCTCAGAACAATATAGAAGCACGAATCAAGTGGAAAAACGATTCCTGAGCAAGATTCATAAAGAAATGCAAGTCATTGTCTATTGACAGCATGTACATGTATCTGTACATAAAATAATGTATGGAGCAATTAGCAATTTTAATGACATGCGCATACTAATTAGCATAGAACGTCCCCTAGGTATGTCTGATATGGACAAATGTATCAAAACGTGCGCAAGACTTCAGGGAAAAAAGTCATGAAGCGAGAATCCGAAATTGCCAGCGGTCGCGATGCAATCACCAAAAATATGCCCCCCCCCCCCCCTGCAGTTAGGGTTAAACTGGATACGAGACCTAATGGGTAACCAATGCAGATCTATTAAGACTGGTGATTTTGACTGATGGTTTTTTGTTATTTTATTTAAACCATTTTAACCTTTTGAACATTTAACTTTGAATTATTTTGTTATGTGTCATAATATTTATATCGTTCTACCATTGTTTTACATTGCATTTCAGTTGTTTAATGCAATACAGGGGCTCTGTTGCAAAGCAGAGAGAGAATTTTGTATAAAGAACACAAACAATACATACATATATAAATATAAACATTTAGTAATATCGTAGTTTGTAGAAATCAAAAGATTGTATTGATTGCCTGCAGCAAGTTTAAGTTTACTAGAGGGAGACCATCAATGACCAAGGGATTACTGATCAAAGGGATCCCACTTCTGACAATAGACACTGGAATGTCTATTGATTGACTGCTCTCTTATTGTCAGGATATGTAACTGTTTCTTTTCTTCTGGAAGGCTTATTAGTAATTCTTCACAATGGATATGTTCTCCTGGACTCTGTTCATCTCCATGCTGATTGTCTGCCAGCCCACTTGCCAGGCTCAGCGTGTCACTGCTTTTATATGCAAGTCCCTTGTTGTTGGATGGGAGGACAGACACCTTTGTTACCTCAAGCACTTGAAATACTTTACATCAAGAGTTCCCTATTGTGTGAATGGTACTGCTACTTTCCAGATTGAGCTGATGAAGTGTAAGGAGATTAACCCTAACCCTGGACCAAGCTCTAGTGATTCGATTCCCAATAGCTTTTCTAAGACTGTAATACCCCCGAACACAGAAATATTCATCTACGGCATGGATGAGATGAGATCATTAGACCCATGTTCTGATGTTACCAGGATGCCCCGTGTTCCTCTTGAAACTTGGAATATGATTAAAACTTTGAAAATTAACAGATATCCCATACATCGTCGGGGAAAGAGAGGAGGTAGACGCAAGCCAAGTAACGTCACTCGTCTTAATGAATTAGGTCCTATTCCAGTGCTCACACCATCAAGAAGGCCCGAACGTAGTTATGCTGATCAACCCAAAGGACCTAATCAGAACAATCTAATACAATTGTGTAAATCTGATACAATCGTAAACTCTAAATTAATGTGTTGTTTGTGGAATGCTCATTCAATCAGGAATAAGACCACTGAGCTTGTTGATTATATGTGTGAATATGATACTGATGTAATGATTTTAACTGAGACATGGCTTAACAAAGATGATAGTGTTATAATAGGAGAATGTACCCCTCCTGGGTACACTTTCTTAAATGTCCCTCGTAACTCCGCTAGTCGAGGTGGAGGAATTGCCATGGTGTTCAAGACACCACTAAAGATGCTGATTAGACATCATGCTGATTTAGTTTATACGACATTTGAGTATGTGCATATTACAAATAGTTCTTACTCTGTCAATTTCATTGTAGTATATAGACCTCCACCATCAACCATCAATGGCTTCACAAAAGCCATACTACAGCATTTCTTAAGGAATTTGATGATTTTGTAAATGAGATATCTCTCTTTGCAGGGAAATTAATTGTACTTGGAGATTTTAATGTTCATTGGGATGATCCTTCCAAACAAGATGTTATTCAGTTTTCTTCATCCACAAGTTCTGCTGGATTAGTTCAGTATGTTAAAGGTCCAACACATAATCGTGGACATACACTAGATTTGGTTTTTACTCGCTGTGACGAATCATTGGTGGTAGATTGTTATACTGATGACACAAGTATGTCAGATCACCATGTAGTGTGTTTCAAGTTGCAATTACAAAAACAAGACATATGCAAACTGTATTAACCCTCCGTAACTACCGGAAGATTGACAAGAATCAATTTGTAAAATCACTCTCAGAGCTTATTTCCCAACCTCACCCTGATGGTGTTGATGCATTTTTTGAGTGGTATGATTCTAGTATGGGTAAACTACTTGACAAATTTGCTCCTGTAAAAATTAAGACCCGCATAGTAAAGAACAGATACCTTGGTACGATTGACCACAAATTTTTTATTTGTTGTTTGTCAAAGAGAATTAGTGTTAGGGGAACTGCGTTGAATTGGTTTCAGTCTTATCTTGATGGCTGGTCAGCACAAGTCGACATAGATTGGGAACTTTCAGATCCAACCATTTCTAGGTTTGGTTTACCCCAGTGCTTAGTTGTAGGTCCCACTGGTTTCACAGTTTATATTCTCCCAGTTGGCGACATCGCCCAGTACCATAATGTTTCGTATCATGTTTATGCTGATGACATTCTGTTGTATGTAGCATTTGATCCTAACATTCCTGGGGAACTGGATAAGGCCATGTTTTCACTACAATCTTGTATATCAGATATAAGAAACTGGCTGACAGCAAATAAGTTAAAACTCAATGATAGTAAAACTGAATTTTTCATTGCTGCATCACCATACAATTAAAAAAAAATTGCCAGATTTAACACTGTCAGTTGGTGAAGTTTATACGTCCATCGGATTCAATAAGGAATCTGGGTGCCTTTTTTATGTTAACATGACTATGTCAACACACATTAATAATGTTTGCCGCAGTGTGATTTTTCATTTGAGGAACATATCTAGGATTCGTAAATTTATTGATCAAACTACTTGTCATCATGCTGTAAGGTCACTTATTCTTTCCAGACAAGACTATTGTAATGGGCTTCTTTCCTCTATACCAAAATCTCATGTAAACCGTCTACGGCGTCTGCAGAATTGGGCTGCACGTCTTGTTTTTGAAGTTATTGTTCCAAACCTTTACTTCGTCCCACTGGCTGCCCATTCAAAAACGTATCATCTTCAAATTAGTTCTTTATGTTTATAAATCTCTCAATAACCAGGCTCCAGGGTACATATCTGAATGCTTAACTGTATATACACCTAGTAGAAATCTCAGATCCTCAAATCACAACCTTCAGCTCAGCTACCCAATGACCCGAAATTTGTCAGGTGATAGGACTTTCAGTTACTGCATCTAGGCTAAGGAATAATCTCCCCTTGACCATTAGACAGTGAGCATCCATAAAGACCTTTAAAAACCTGTGAAATCATATTTATTTTAAATCCGCTATCAAACTTTGTAACAGGTACATTCATTATATTTCGTTTCCATAAAACCACCTGGTAGTTCCCACATGGACGATTGAAGAGTTTTCTGATTTGTGTTTATATAAAAATTATAATGTGTTCTATAATTTAAATATTTTTTAAACGCTCCGGGCCTTATGGGAAGGGTGTACTAAATGCTTATTGTATTGTATTGTATTAACGATGTCAATTGAATTATGCATGTTTATTTGACATCTTTTTTTTTTTTACGCGTGAATTGACAAAGTAAAGCTACATACCAAATTTTCTTCCTGCTACTGTATGCGAAAATAACTGCACAAGTATAAGTTTTCCCGTCTATTTAAACACTTTTTCCATCCCAATTTCATCTTCTTATTCTTTCAACATCGTGCCCAAAGATTCTTGATCTTGCACGTCGAAAGGTCCATTTTGTTTTTGGAGAACCACGTTCGAGCTTTGTCATCTCAATTACATCATTCTGTATCCAATTTAGTCAAAATGGCGCAAATGTACGATTGCATACATCTACAGGTAGTTTGTCACATCGCAATCAATATTGTCAAAGCGTCATTTGAATTTGAACTGTCGAATGAAACTCTTTCGAGATTGATTGAACAAAGACAAATTTAATCATTAAATTCTGCTTCGGGTACGACGAATTCGAATAAAAACATTGACCAGCCTGAATGACAAATGACAATTTGACAGTAATGGCACGGTGGCGAAAAAAAAGAAGAGTCATCACAATATTGAGGGTTTTTATTTCTTTATTTCTTTATTTATGTATAGGGTGGCCCATTCAACAACAGTTGGTCTCCCATGAGACCCCGACAACAAACATACAGAATGCATATATATGTACATATAAATGCATTCAGAATAAAAATACAATAATAACGAGTAAAATATGATTCAAACAGAAAATGTGAAAAACAAAATATTGCAGAATCTGAAGGTCGCCAACGTAGAATAATTGAAAATCATATATGGCAAAGTGCAATATCATATAAAAGAGAAATGAAAATGATATTGAAAAAAATACATATAATACAAACTATTAATGAGTAATAAATGCTGAAGAAACCCTTATACTTCCATTGACTGCAGATGCCGTTTAAGGTTTGATTTGCGAGTGAACCAGACCAAAGTGGATAACTCTCGTATAGCGACCGGAAAATTATTCCACAAATGATGGCATAAGTAATACAAAGAGTGTTTGCAGTACTCAGTACGTCATTTAGAGACTGCAAGATCATGTCTAGCGGATTACCGCGTGTTTTTATCATGTGTTTTACATAAGTCTTGGAAGTAATTGGCAGAAAGGCCGAGAAAGCATTTATAAAAAAATATGTGTCGGAAATAATTTGTTCGCTATCTCAAAGGTAACCAATTCAGACAAGAGAATATTTCCTTGGATGGGGTGTACATATTACACCCAAGGATCAGACGAGCTGCCCTATTTTGAAGTTTAGTGATGCGGTCTACATGTATATTAAAACGACCTCCCCAAAACTCAAGCAGTAATCCATCTGTGTCTGTATGAGGCTTGTATATCGTTTGTTGATAGCCAGAAGGGCGTTAACTCTGGTTAAAGTATCATTTTCCACAAAAGGACGAATTCTTTTTAGTATCGCAAGACCAGCAAATATTTGTTTACATACATAATCAACTTGTTCATGCCACAAGAAATGTTTATTATTACCCCGAGACATTTAATACTTCGACCCCGTCGTAGGTGATGCAAATGTTATCATTATTGCAAGAACTGATTTGTTATTTGCTTCCTATTACCATACACTTTGTTTTGTCTGGATTCAGGTGCAGCCTATTATCACTTATCCAATTAACTAAGGCATTCCATTCGTGTTGCAATTTATTTTCCAAAATCTGGATAGAATGTCCGGTGACATACAAAGTGGTGTCGTCTGCATACATTATCACATTGACTTCTTTTAAGATATGGACAATATCATCAATGTAAATTGGAAATAAAAGCTGGCCCAGTATCGAACTTCAGGAACTGCTATAGACAGGGAACGTTCGTATGACATAGAATGTCTAATTAACACTTCATTGCTTTCTATTTGTAAGGTATGGTTGAAACCAAGATAAAGCACCGTTAGATAACCCTATTCGCTGTATTTTAGCTAACATAACCGATTAATCAACTGTATCAAATGCTCGCTTTAAATGACAAAAAGAGCACCAAAGATTTGGCCATCGTATATAGCACGTGATGAAGAGAGGAGAAGAAAGGAGAAAATTTGAAACCCATGCAGTTTTTGTTTTAAAGATGAAGAATAAATGAATTCTATTCTTCCAACTCAAATTGTGCCAATTAGCTTGGCTTTCGAATTTAGTGGTAAACGTATCAAAGGAGGCTGGGCGAAGAGCAACACAATAATTATTAGACCGAACAGGTGGCAAACAAAAATTGTCCATAAGCCACCCTTTGACATCTCCTCAAATACACCATGTACAACTCCAATGCACATAAGTCAATAAGCCTTCATCTCCAAAGCCCCCCCCCCCCCCCCCCCCCCCCCACCAAAGAAAGGAAAAATAATAAAGTAAATAAATTAAAACAAAATCAAAAATTAAAAGAAATATATAAATAAAACGTGAATGAATGAATAAATAAGAATTAAAAGTTCAACAAATAAACCTCGCAAAGCTTAAACAAATTATTGAACAGCTCAAACCAATTGAGTTCACATAAACAATAGATCAACGGCCGTGGTGTGGCTAGGAGGAGCCTACACCTCCCCGAATATTTAGGTCCAGCTAATTAAGTATTCAAGGACCAAGGAAGGACCTGTTATGTTTACCTGTATCTCATGATAATTACCAATGTCTGTATACTCGGACAGATTCACACATGTGCTATTCATAATGCAATCTCAACCTCAATAACAATGCTCTGAATTATTAAACTAACCCCAGACATCTAACTGCTATAACGCCCCCATGAGGTCAATATTATATACATGTATTTAAAAAAGTGCGTCATACTGCATCAATAAGTGACTAAATCTTCGTTATATTGTACTCCTGACGAAATTGAAGTGAATATTGATGAAAATTTGATTGAACAAATAAAGTGTTAACAATTGGAGGACAATTTTGGTAAAGTAATTTCAACATAGAAAACACACAATAGGATTACAGCACCTAGTTTTTCAAGAAGGTATTTTACACATAGGTGAATGGGGGGGGGGGGGGGGCTGGAGAAACGGTTATGATTCATAAACTGTGTTAAGAAACAAACTTCAATTTTTAAAAGGGATGTTATTTAGGGGCCTTTTGGGTTAAAACTTGGTCGGGAAATTTATTTTAAAATTATTATTGTTATTATTAAGTATTTAGCGTCACCTGGAGGATGAAAGGCGAACTGGGTCACTGTTGCCGTCGGGTCTCTCCTCCCAGTATAACCATAACTGACGAGGATTTTACATGTGTACCACTTTCCCATATTCAAAGATGTTAGCTATTCCTTCTTGTTGTCCTACGTAGTTTTGCATTAAAGTATACGAGATTGGTATAAATCAGGTTTTTCTCAGCAAAATTTATCGTCTGCTAGCGATACCTGGGGGCTGCCATTTTCCTAATGTGTACATAAAGATATTTTAAATCCGAATGCAAAATTGTCCGTCTTCCTGATACAAAATCCCATTTTAAAAATTAAAATATTTAACAGAAATATACATATATTCTTAAACCGAAAATATGATTTATATTTCTTTAAAAAATTACTATTTTACTAAATATAGATATATTTTTTTTTATAATAGGAAGTTACGAAACAGAAAAGGAGAGTAACAAGACGGGGGAGAGTTAACCGACCGTGACGGTACTCTCCTGTCTTCCTTTTTTTTTATCAAATTACGAAAAAGTAGACGGCGACGCATTGCAATGTTCACGCCCTCAATCACTTCCCGTCCCCATGGACGCAAAAACGATCTTACGATTTCAGGACGGGAGCCTTTGAAGACGGGATCGAGTCAAGCGAAAAATCCGTGTGCGCATGTGCGACTTCGAGTATCTCTCTCTGTCCTGTTTGATTTTAGGACGGTTCTTGGGCGAAATAACGTCCGGTCTATTAAGTGGGGACGGGAATTAGTCGTATTGTTGTTGTATAACTGACGATTGAGGGCGTGAACACTGTGCAGTGCGTCGCCGTCAACTTCTACGTAACTGACTGAAAAACAAGACTCTCCTGTCCGCGTCTTTTTTTACCGTAACGGTAAAAAAAGACGCCTCCCGTTCTGTTACTCTCCCGTCCTGTTTCGTAAGCTCCAAACTATGACGTACGCGACGGAGCAAATTAATTCAAATTTATGGATGATAACTTTCCCGAGCGTCAATATTGACAAACTAGGTATTCACCTGCTTTGACATAATGGATTTCAATAGTCACAATAGTATAAATGTGACCCGACGCCTCAAACTGCAATAAGTCGCCAAAATTATTTTTTTTTGTTTTATACATTTTCAGAAAGTAAAAATTCTCAGCTTTCCAATGGTATATCACTTGCCTAGTTTACTCAATGATAACACCTTTAAATATCACATTTAGGATCAGTATGTAACCAGAAATCAATAACTCCTATTCAGAGAAAAAGGTCATTTAAGTTCGGAACAAAAGAGTGCTAAACCTTCGCTCTCTGTGTGCGCCCAAGTAAAACTGGGTATTCAAATGGCCATAACTACTGGTATGAAAGGATTATCAGATTAGGCTGAATTTTGGCACGCTGCTCCAGGAGGACCTTTTCATTACTCACTCCAAATATCAATTTAATACCTTTAGAGGTAAAGTAGTAATTTGGCATTGAATGAAAGTATTACAAATTTCGTCGATTTCGATTTTTTAGCTCGACAGGTGAAAAAAGGGAGTCATTTTAAAATGTCGAATTACGACTCACAAACTTGAGACATGATAGAATGATAATGAAACTACCCATTTCTATCAAAAACAGAAAATCGACTGATCCAAGCAAATTTACTATTTTGGGCTGTTTGCTACGTTGTGGTCCGTGCGACTTATTGTAGGTTTTGAGGCGGCGGGTCACAAATTATGTTCTGCTCTGCCAGGCAAGCCCAAGAAATCGATTTCTATGTAGCAAAACCAGATAATTTTAAAAGAAATCTGTCAATTTCAAATATTAGAATATATGTATACACCTGTTATGTATTTTCCATCATATATGTGGATTTTTTCGTAATGAAGAGAAGCAATTTAGCTCGAGGAGTAAAAATATATTCCTGACCGGAATGGGTTCCAATGGTTCATGTACAACTCCATATCTTCAAGAAAATGGCAGCCCCCATGTAAAGTGTAAGCAGATGATACCGTGTGCTAGAATGTCTTGATTTAAACCCTTTTCTGATATTTTGTTTCTAAGTGATACAGGCCAATGATTAAGAATATATTACACATTTGAACATCAGTACATTTATCTTCTTGGGTTAATTATCCTTTAACTTCCATATCAAGTGACTCTCCTCCGAACGGGATCTCCATTTAATATCCGAGGGAGGGCGTGATTTCCTCTGTAACCTAGTCGACGTCTATGAAACCACCTCGAAATCCTCTACCTGTGCGAGAGAAATCAAAGACTTTAACCTCCCCCTCCCCCCCCCCCCCCCCCCCAATCTCTTTCTCTCTCTCTCTCTCTCTCTTCTTTCCTTGAAGTGTTGTCTTATGTCTTAAAGCGATAAACATTCAAAGTAGAAATCGCCATAATTATTGACTATATTTGTTTCATTGAAACTGTTTATTATATTTGACTAACGGGTACATTAAGTCGACACCTAACAATGCAGTTTATTCCGTCATAATAGCGACCCCTACATTAGGTAGACAGTTGGTACATTAGGTCGACAGTTGAACAAAGAAAAAGAACAAAAACTGCCCTCCTAATGTACCCATTAGTCGTTTATATATATATATATATATGTTTCAGACTACTAACTTAAATAACCCATACCACACAAAGGGCTGGTCAGACTTCACCAATAACGATAACGATATTTATAATGAAAGGTACAACGATCTACCTTGAAGGAAACTTCAACTGCAGAATGTGGACGTTTTTATGCCGCGAGAGGGCACTGTGTTCGTTGCCTGATGATGATGTAGCCCCGCGTTCTCATTGCTCATGGCGTTAAAAGAATTGTTACTTGTGGAGGGAGGAGGGCGAAAAGTACAGTATAACCTGACAACAGAGGATGCAGTACGTTTGAGTGTTTGATAGAGTAATCCAAAGGACGAAAAAACATCATTTGTATTTTACGGTACACCGTGGTGTTGATCTATAAGGGGGAACAAAATGCCGCCACCCCTGGCAAGGATGATTTAAGAACAGCCAAAGTGTGACGGTCCCGTTTACATTAACGAACGGGCTGCGGACTAGATGTGTATGCGTACTAGATCTGCGATGAATCTAGAGAAGGGAGTTATTCCAAGCCTCATGATTGAACCTATGACTCCCTGCTACAACCGCGCTAGCTTTCACACCTGGCACAACTATCTCTCTCAATACGCTCTTTTTCCGGGGCAGTGGTGATCCGTATAATTATTTCCACGTAGAAAATCACGACTCTTGAATACCACCATTATTCATCCCTTCTTTTAGAAATATATAGAGAGAGAGAGGGGGGGGGGGGGGTATTAAAAAAATATATATATAAACACAAACACATGCACGCACACACAAACAAACAAAAAAGACGCCAAAACAAAAAGCCTACCGGGAAGTATGGGCATAAAATACCTTTGTTTTGCTTGGTTCTGTTTTTTTTAAATTCCATTTTGAAGCATATAAAAAATGACGGCGTTGGAATGGCCAAGGACACTCATATTGTACTGGTAATCACAGCAGATCGTTCTTATGACCCCTCATGTGTGAAATAGGTCAGCATGAATGGATGACCTTACACGCAAGAAAAATTGAGGATCGGCGATGTAGCTCGACCATTTTTGGTTGGTTGTCAGATCAACATTAGGTGATATTTTTATTAACAAGCAACACCACCCCCGGGTCTCTACATTTTAGAAGCTTGCGACGAGGGGGAAATTTCATATTTCTGTTATATTTGCAAACAAGCCATCAGACAACAAAAATAACGACAGAAAGAAAGAAATAAGTTGAGGGAAATATAAATAGGTAATACATGCATACGTACATATTATATACATGCATACTGTACATATTAAAAACGAAATGGCAATCGTAACTATATGGAGTGTCTCAGTAAAATAAAATGGATCCAGGATTCGATTTGCAAAATGTCAAGAAGTAGTTGTAAAGGGGTCCGTTCGCTATTCATAAGGACCGCTATTCATTTAACATGCGTTATGAATAGTGTTCCATATGAATAGTGATCCTTATGAATGGAGGTCCCTATGAATAACGACGTTATTTGTCTATGGTTTGCTCGCTATTTAGAAGGACCGCTATCCATTTAGTCACACGTTATGGATAGCGGCCCTTATGAATAAGTGGTCCTTATGAATAGTGGGCCTTATGACTAGCGTGGTTACCACGTTGTAAATATTTTAAAAAAAAGATGATGAAGGAATAATGTCCAACGTGATGATGATCATGATCAACAATAGTGATGGTAAATAATGATAATGATGGCGATGATGGCGATGAACATGTCGTTTCAAATAAATGTGAGAACCATATCGTACACTACACATCAAACCAGATGGTTAAATTTTTCCCCTTCTTTTCCATTTTGTCTTCTTTTTTTCTTCTCATCCGTTTGTCTGTCTGTTTCCACTCCCCCTCCCTCTCTCTCCTTTTCTGTACCTCATTCTCCAGTGCTCTTTTCCGTTCCTCGGTTTCTCCCCTCCCCCCCCCCCCCCCCCCCCCAACTCCTGCCATCATTCACCTATAAACATAATACGTTCGGAATGAATTGACTGATTCGTTATGAGTACTTACATGTCACAGTCTTGAGATCATGTGGAACCCCTTAAATGGATTGATTTTTGATAAAAGCATCATATTATGCACGGAAGTTATTGTCGAATAATGTCTTATTAGCCCTTGGATTTGGGTTCATTGAAGTTAGTTGATGTAATGTGGAGTTAGATGGTATGTTATTTAGTTCGTCGTTGCCGTATCAGTTAAATGTATCATCACGACTATACTCTAAACAACTCTTTTTCTTTTTCTGGGACAACTAACCCCAGGACAATGTTCTGAGATTGTAGTTCATGGTGTAGTCCCGTCCTAGAATAGGTTATATAGGGAAATGGGCCATTCTCACTCACGTGCGTGACCGAAATCATTAAAAATTGTTGATTTATTACCGAATTTGTCAGAATTTAGCAACACATGTCTCTCATTTTGGATTTTGAATAACAATCTTGCCACAGACAGAGGGAGGGTAATTATGAGAGCACACCATTTTCATTCAGAGGTCAAAATTAGGTCGGTCACGTGTGTGACCACTAAATAAGGGCCCTTTTAAATGTCTCAGTAAATAAAATGGTATATGAAAATTATTTTATCTACCACCAGAGCGACCCCAAACAGAACGCTTCTTGGCCATTGCTGGCAATATATTTTTGGTTCAGGATATTGTCGGTCTGGCGTCGGTCTTGTTGAAATGACTGTGGTATAGATATGGAACAAAATGAATGAATACGCATTATAACATAGATACGTAATTATGTATGTTCGTTTAAAGATCATGAATAATGATGATCTTCACTTGCTATCCCACAATTTGCGTGCAGCACAACTAATGATATTGCACGCGCCGCACTTTTTGTGACCACTTTGCGCAGTTTGATTTGAGTCTTTTGAGTATAAGTGCATTAGCTAATCATACGAAGTGAATCCTACAATTAGGAGAAAATTACTATTTGGATGATGCTTTTATGCTCGTAATGGGTAAAGCGGTTTAATTTAGCTAATGACCAGCTGCGTAGTCAGGGTTTATTCATGTGAGGAGGGGCGGGGGTGGAGGAAAACAGTATTTTACTTATAAATTCAATATGACATTATGCAACGGAGTGTAGTGCCAGAGTGAAAATTATATTATTTTAAATTGCTTTAAAAAGAATATCAAAGCATGGATTGAATTGCCCCTTTCGTATTTTTCGTATTGTCCCCTCATTGATTCAGTTATATAAGTTTTAAACGCTACCTAACACAAGACATCTTATAAATCATTGTGCATAATTTTGATTTTGAATTTTTCAGGTAACATGGAAATCCGTCAAGTGGATGTTAATACCTTGATCATACCGCCAACTTGACTCCAAACCGATTCTAAACCTACCCATCCTCAGCTATTTGAAGTGATGTCATAAGCCAGTTCGTAATTACAATTTGCGCATGTGCAGATAAAAGTCATTTGAACCACATACAACTGACCTCTAGACGCTTTCATAGTGTGCGCAACATGCATGATGCGCGCATGCCAGCATGAATATAAAGAGATCTGGGCCCCGTTTCATAAAAATTGGTATCAGTAATAACTGCTCCATTTATATGATAAATTTGCTCTCAGCCAATCAGATTCAAGGATTTCAGTAGCTTGTTATTAATAACAAGTTTTATGAAACGGGGCCCTGGTGTCAATCTCGCTGGTGTGAATGAGGTTTCTAAGGTAAGATCAAATACCATTATTTCAATGAAAGGGGTGGAATTTGTACTTTATTTCTTTTCAGTCGTGGCTCATCGCATGGTTTCTTTTGTCAGTGAGGAATGCAGTGCAATGAACGTGAAGATTTCTCGAAAAAAAAGAGAAAAGAACCAAATTATATGTGTTGACAAAGCAGGTGCACGTATCGATACCACTCTTAGGTCCTTAACTTTATGTGGGACTACACAGAATATGCACTGTGCTGCACAAGTAAAGCTAAAAAAAGGAAAAAAAAAGATAAAACGAAAATTATGCTCAAAGTAGATTGACGTTTTTGTTTTTGTTTTTGTTTTTGTTTTTTGTCAGCCTGATTCAGGGTCTTTTGCTACATTTTCGGATGTCCTATATACAACAATGAGGTCATTAAATGCTTACTCTCCCCTTCCTCTATACAATGATTAACCCCGGACCAATCCCGGATAATCGCAACATGATCTCACCGGAAAAGCAGTGTGGGTACAAAGTTATCTTAGAACCTTGTACATGCTTAAAGGTAAATCCAACCTTAATGGCAGGTTGTTATTAGATTAACCCATTGCCTCCTGGAACCGGGTCTTCCCTATAAGTGAATAACATAATTCAGTAGTCATCGGGTTAAGAAACGGTGAGGATATTTTACCGGGAATAACTCGTAGACCTGAAGAGAAAAGGAAAAGAAAAAGAGTTTGGGGAGATTAGCAAATGGAGGAGCACCCCTTCCCTTTCCCTCTTCTCGGGAGCCGCCTACACAGTGGCTGATAACCGCACTGTTGCTTTGGTTCCGCATGAACACATCCCACTTCCCAGGGCACTCAGGTGAACCAGAACAAAAAATTAAATTCATTCATTTTTTTACTCGTGTGGCATGTTGTTCGGAGCGGGGCTGCATTGCAGTTGGTATATACATGTTTTCATGATTGATTATTGATATTGTTTTCCGTTCAAAAGAACCACACATCCGACGAATCGAATAACAACCAGGCCTTAAAAACATCGAATACTTGTTGGATGAGCAGCCAGACTGGCCGGACAAGGCCATGGCAACGGAAAGGGCCGAACCAGTGCAGACATCGGAGGACAGCGACGCACTCACCGGACAGGAGGCGTTTTTCCAGGCCGCTGCCAATGGCGAAGTGGCTTCACTCAAGGCGCTGGTGGAGAATCGTCATGAACTCGACATTAACCTAAACGGTCGCAATGACTCGGGATATACAGCACTGCAGATTTCTGTCATGGAAGGCTATGTAGGTAAGCATGCGAGACGTTAAATATTGCAAGATGGGCATTTTCACATTGTGAAAGCCCTACGAATATAAGACATGTGTGCGTGTGCTTGTGTGCGTGTGCATATACTGTATAGTAGAGGTGTCGTGGTCGAGCGGTTAAAAACACTTGACTGTAAATGCGAAGATCATGGGTTCGATCCCCGGTACGGCAGTTATGCCCTTGCGCAAGACATTTTTAATATCTACATTGTTATTTTATTGTTTATATAAATGGTGTTTGACAAATCAATACGTGTGTGAGTGTGATGATCTTTGAAGGTTTGCATGGTGAAGCTTATAACGTGGAGAAGGTTTACGGTTCACCATGTGTGTTGGTAGGAGGAAAGGGAAAAAAGGAAATTAGAAATGGATAGACGAGAAAGGATGACAAGAGAGAAAAGAAGAAATATTCTTTCGTGACAATGGGTGAAGTCCTGAAAAGGAGTCAGGTTGACTCTCCGTCATCAGGAGTCACTCCTGATGACGGAGAGTCAACCTGTCCGAAACGTCGAGTAACCTCCTACTCAAGCCTCATCTACTCAAACCTTCGCTACTCAATCCATCGCTGCTCATCCATCGATCATCAACCAAGTCTTCTCATCTCATCTCATCTGGTCTACAGTCCTTTTCAGGACTTCACCCATTGTCACGAAAGAATATTTCTTCTTTTCTCTCTTGTCATCCTTTCTCGTCTATCCATTTCTAATTTCCTTTTTTCCCTTTCCTCCTACCAACACACATGGTGAACCGTAAACCTTCTCCACGTGTGTGAGTGTGTTTCTTTAAAAAATAAAAAATATACTTAGCGCAAACGAGAGAGAGAGAGAGTTGATTGTTTAAAATATTCATACAAACTTTCAATGAAATAAAATGAATATATATCAAATTAAAGAACAAAATATTAATACTCCAACAACATCAGGTAAGATCAAGTTTTGAACTTTCACGCTTGGATGTGCACATTCTTTTAAACGTTACGAAGTCTGAATAAGAAAATTGCAAAAATAGAGCAAGTAGTCATCCAAATGTTAATAAACATGTGCATCTGTAAGACATTGTTGTTTAATCACGAAAAAAAAATAGAATGAAAACAATAAGGAGGATTTAGCTCTGGATGTCAACTCTAGTATCAGGACTGCAATGTTTTGATAGGCAAATTCAAATGTTTCTCGTGATTGCTTGTGTCATACTTTTTAATTTGACACCACACGATAGAAATATTCATCAACTTTTGAATGGCCAGATGCCCAATCTTTACATTTTTTTTCCAGATACCCATTTATTGTTATAATGGCTGTGCTCATGCACCCATTCGTGAACAATATGATTCCGATTGCATGTCACCTTGAAAGAAGACTAAAGTACGTTTATATTGATACATGAAATATCAGTTTATATTAAACATTTACTTGAAAATGTGAACTATAAATAGTTTCCACTTTTTTGTAAAGGTATGTTGCATAAACCTTGTTCTTTATTCCCTGGCAAGTGTGTTCATCATCAACTCAGCAATTAAGCTGAAATGAAACATGTCGAAATCTCCTAGCGATTCTGAGTTCGATGCAGGTCTAAAGGTTCCGTGTTAGGCCCTTTACTGTTTTTGATTTTTATAAATGATTTACAACATGTTAGTAATATCTTTCACCCTATACTTTTTGCAGATGACACAAATTTGTTTCTATCTGGTGATAACTTAAATGATTTAACTTTTACATTAAATTTAGAACTGAAAAAAGTACAAGAATGGTTCCTTGCCAATCAATTAAAATTGAATGTTGACAAAACATGCTGTATGATATTTCAACCTAAAAATTAGAATATTTCCGTTGATAACTTTGAGATACATATTCAAAATAGTAGAATTCCTGTTGTTCACTCTACACGATTTTGGGGTGTTGTCATAGATGATAAACTTACTTGGAAAGAGCACATAAATGATAAATCTTGTAAAGTATCTAAATCCGTTGGTGCAATTAACAGACTAAAGAAATCAATTCCATTAAACATACTTTTGATGTTATCAATCAATAGTTTTGCCATATTTTAATTACTGTAATATACTTTGGGGTAACTGTGCGATGGTTAATTTGAATCGAATATTTGTTTGACAGAAACGTGCAGTCAGAGCTATTACCAATTCTTCCCCCACGATTAAGTACACCGCCTTTATTTAAAAAACTAAATTTACTGTCTGTACATAATATAAATCTTTCCCTTCCCTTAACTCTTTTAAAAATAGATATACAAGGTTTCTCATTGACTCCTAATATGTTTTTATTATGCCGTTTTTTGCTTTTGTTTTTGTTTGTGTTTTTGTATTATCTTATGTCTTTTTGGTTTGGGATTAGCCTTTGATAGGCATATGGCCTTTGCAAATCCCGCACATTTGTATTCTTTGTATTTTATGCCTGTAAACTCAACTTATGTATTTATGTATGTTATTTTGTATTGTTGTTATGCAAATAAATAAATTAATTGAGTTATCGTTGTCGGACAGATTAACTAGCCCTTTAACGATAACCATTTGATAAAGATTTGATATGATATTTGGTATTATAGTAAACGTATAGGAATGATTAAGCTGATGAGAATAATATCGAATTATCTTGTTCATTCCATAACCGACGAAACCATACGATAATGGTTTGGTACGATGATAATGTATCATCCCACCCCACTCACGAACGTACGAGTTTATCTTCATCTATCACTGGTTGTTTTAATAGGATGGAGCTTTGCACGATTCCTTCTCATGTAAAAACTGGGTTGACTTCTGCTATTAAAGCAATCGTCCTTAGATGTACTGTGTAAAGCTCCTAACTGAGATACCTGGTAACCGACATTTAATACCCAAGGGCACTCGCGCACGTTGAGTGCTGTCAGCGTAACGATAACAATTTGAACTTACAACGTGTCAAAGATAATTGTCCGAACGACTGAACCGTTTTGACTACCCTTTTTTCATTCATGTATTCCAAACAGGAAGCCATCGATCGGAATACTGAGTTAGAACACGGCTAAAGCAGTTTACAGTCGGCACTATTTTAGTATTTGAACACAATCGCAAAACATATAATTTTCCACTGTCCATGTTCGCGGTCGAGGAAAAAAAAATCACCGAGTTGATCATGCAAATTATCGTGGCCTCCAGTTAGGGGAAAGACGCAGGGAGGGGTCTTATCAACTTAATGTCCCTTCTGTTATCCCTTTTCTTTGCCCACTTTCTCTCTTTTTTAACCATCCGATTTGGGAAACGTACCCCGGCCCCTTTAGTTACGGCACTGGTGAGATACGTAGACTGGTCTGTACACTCATTTGGGATATCTTTGCTGATTGATATCCTCTTGGTCTTATGCCATTGATTCTATATTTTAGTGGTCCCGCGACTGGTGTTAATTTAACACCGTCTCGGTATCTAAACATGTATTTTGCTACACCAGATAGTGTTAAAACAAGCCAGTTTCGAATCAAACTGGTGTTGTTTTAACACTGGTGTAGCCCAATATCAAACTGGTGTTATTTTAACACTTATCTGGTGTAGCCCGATACTGATGCCGAGATGGTGTTGAATTAACTGTTACAGCCCTATAGCCAGAAGGTCCAATAGTTAGCGGGTCCGATAGACCGACAACCAATAGATAGAAGGTTCGATAGACCGAATCGGCGGACGGGTCAGATAGTCCGAATGTTCAGTAGGGGTCCGATAGTTAGAAGGACCGATAGACCGACAATAACGTATAAAAAAGGTAAAATAAGTTGATATAATAAGTTTTTAATAGAGAGATAGCAATGTCAGAAAGAGGGACCGGTGACTGTAAGAGCGAGGGAGATTCAGAGGAAATGAGCATTCGGAAGAGGAAAGAAAATGAAGCAGAAAAAAGAGGTGAAAACTGGTAGCTTTGAAATAAGACCGGCGGCATGGCCAGAGATATATCGAGAGATGTGGGATGCAGTGTCATACACCAAAGGATAGAAGATATCAAGGGAACTAGATCATTAAATGGACAGTAAAAGAGAACGGAGAATGTAAGATGGGAAGAAGGGATGGAATCATAATACATTTACTTAAAAATAAATAAAGAAGATTTCGAATGAGAAAGAGAGTTCCATCATGTCCATGTAAGGTAGATAGAAACTGAGAAAAAAAAACATATCAGCTTATTTTCTAGTGAGCTAAACCAGACACGAGCCCGTCTTCAATGCTTTTTTTTTCTCAAAACGACTAGAATATCATAATAGGGGATATAAAGGCATCTATCACGGAGATTAGTTTTCGTCATACCTGTATACCTATATTGAAAAAGCACAATAGGTGCATGCACTGTATAGACCTGTATGCCCAGAGAGAGAGAGAGAGATACTTCCAGACAAAATGGGCCCCCAGAAGAAAGACGTCCTATTCAAAGTAAAATATTCGCGCATGAATGTGGAATAATGGTGTTAATATTCGCTTGGGTTATTCCAAAATTATAATGGCGACAATGATATCTTTTTCTGCTCTCCCTCTCTCTCTCTCTCTCTCTATACGAAAAAGGTGAAAAATGATTTGGTAATGCTTTATAGCCAATATTAATCAGATGTCTATTCAAATTTCCATATTCAATATGGAAATATACACAGGCATTCTTATCAAATGAAACTGGAAACAGGTTCGCATAGTAATTGAACATAATAGTCATGTGAGGCATTGGAAAGGTTTCTAGGCAACAGGAGGTAATAATGAAGATAAGACTTTGAACAATATAATATTCTTTAAAAATTTTATATTTTTTTTACCAGATCAATAAACTGAACACCTGATAAAAAATGACCAAGTTTGATCCTGATATGTTTCTTTTTCCAATAATTGTTCTGGTGAATCTTCAATTTCTAGTTGTTAAATCATGTAATAAGGTAAAACATTATCATGTGAAATTATTCACTGAGGTTTGACTTTGATGTAGTTGTTGTTGTTGTCAATTTTACACATTATTTAAACAAATGATTCATTAAGTATGAAATGTTGAAGAGTACCTTTAAACACGTTATTATGCTGCTTAGCGCGACAACGTCCTTCATTATTGTAATTGGCCGAGTATTACAATAAACATCATTTTCGAAATGGGTTAACACGATCTTGTTTGGATAGACGGTTGTTATTACCATGATTACTGACGATGTCCGTGTTTCATGGCGTGAAGCGAACCGAAAAGTTAAGAAGAATGATAATTGCAGCAAATAACTGATGAACAATCTCACTTTGCCTAACTGAACAGTTATTTGTAGGTTACTAGTTCATCAACAAACCAACAAACCCGTGTACATGAATAATTTCCGTATTTTGCTAAATTGCCAATGCATAATTTTGTTCCGTGTTTTGCCAGGTTCAAGTAATTTTCATAATTACATTTATGAACTCATGGACACCATCATATAGGGGCATATACGGATACTTGCTGGTGCAAAGTGCGCTATGCCTGCTTATTTCAAAGGCAAGATTCAATAAAAATAAGAATTTGCCTGATATACTAAAAAAAGGGGGAACATGCTTGTTTGCTGCCATTCTTACCCGACATTTGGTCAATTTTACCCAATGCGGGTACATTTTTACCTAATATTCGGTTGAATTTTATCCAACAAACATGCATGTTTCTTTTTTTTTTAAACCCAACTCCCTATACAGTGTACAGTTGATAATTCCTCACACACACATCTCCAAAATGTCAAAATCCACAATTGTATACACTTCGTACTATTAAGCCTACAACTTTTTAGACAGTTCCATACAAAATGCAACTCAACCCTCCAGCACCTATAGTGTTGAATAGAAGTTGAGTCACTTGAAAAATTCTTTTTGAATTGCACTGCATGCATAGAAGCTACTCCGAAAGATAATTGTGTTGGAAATGATGTTTGAGGTATCGAAACGGTTAGCAGCTCTTAATTTCACTTAACTCTTTGTTTTTGCCACAAGACTCTTCTATGGAATTTGTGTGTAGGGTCTGTGCCAAATGTCAAAATGGCACGCGAAGAGTTAATTTTAAGAGATTTTACGAAATTGCAAGAGCACGACTCTTTGCTGATCAAACCATAATGACGTTCTCATCCTACAGGGTACCCATTCAACACCTGGGCGGAAAGAAACAATGTTCATACACTCTAAAAAGAAAACAATTTTTTTTACTCATGTTGGGCAAAAGATTGGAACATGCATGTTTGTTGGTAAATTTACCAAGCATTTGGATACAGTTTACCCAATATTGGTTACATTTTACGCAACAAACAGAGTCCTTTCTTTGCAAAACATGGCTAAATTTCTATCCAACTCTGTTTACAGTGTACAGTGCCTTGAATCACGACTTTCGACAATTAAATGATGATATTTATAATATGCTGGATTTATAGCGCCTAATATATCTCCAAGGGCTTTACAGCCATGTCGTTACCCCTGTCATCAAACTACGACATCTCTAAACCTCTTTCATAAAACTCTTACTATGCTTTCTCATTTTTCTCTTTCTGTTTACATGACAGTGGTCCTCAAAGAACTTCTTCTGCTGGATGTTCTGGTTGGTGATGCTCTCCTGCGGGCATGCGAGACAGAGTTCGAACACGCAGTCAAATGCCTTCTCGAGTATGCTGCAAAACGGGTCAGATAAAAATAACATGTTACATTAAAGAGAATGTTTTATTTAAAGTAAAAAAAGAGTAAACAGATTCAGCGAAAGTTAGAGCAAGTAAAGCTATTTTTTTACAATTTTTTGAAATTATTCTTTTCTCTCAAACAAAATTACAAATGAAATTTAACATTTCATACAAAATTACAAATAACCTTTACACATAAACAACATTACAAGTAAGGTTTCACATTTCGTACATACATAAGTGCAAATAAATCTTAACATTAACATAATTAAAAGTAATTGTTTCACATTTTATACCAAGTTATGACAAAATTTCTCATCAACAGAATTGGAAATAGTTACAAGTTATAACTTAGCATAATAAATAATTGGCATAATACAATAATCAAGGAAAAATTATGTATCTACATGTAATGTTAACTATATTTTTTGTCTGGAGAGAAAAGACTTATAAAGGGGGAACAGAAGAGAGAAAGGAAATGGAGCGGAGGTGGTGTAACCACCCCCCCCCCCCCCCATAATAATAATAGTAATACCAAAAAAATCTACTTTTAAAGTTGTTATCGATCACACATGCAAACTGGTAATTATGTGAACACCTCTCCTATTGTCTGTTTAATGGACATTCCATTAATTTCCATGTTCGTGGTTGTTTATGAAAAATGTATCTATATCTACATTTTTCACTGACCTGCTTTCTTTGTTGTGCTTTATATAAAACCATCTCGTTTTAGGATGTACTTCCCCTTTAAGAAATGTTTTTTTTTGCAATCTTTAATATTCTTGGAGCCCCCCCCCCCTCTCTCTCTCTCTCTCTTTCTTTAATACACTATCTCTCTCTCTCTCTCTCTCTTCTAGAAAAAAGAAATATATCCAAACACAAAATATGGTGAATTCATGAAATTCATAGTGTCAATTTAATGCTACTAAGAAGAATAGAATAGAAATAAAAATAAATAATAATAATAATAGTAATAACAATAACAATAATAATAAACAGATAAATGAAAAATAGAAAAGGAAAAGGGAAAGGGGACGGGGCGTACTTGTGTATTTTGCAGATTTGGTTACAGCCCTATAGCTAGAAGGTCCGATAGTTAGCGGGTCCGATAGACCGACACCCAATAGATAGAAGGTTCCATAGACCGAACGTACGAGAGGGTCCAATAGACAGACGGTTCTATAGACCGAATCGGCGGAGGGTCCGATAGTCCGAAGGTTCTATAGATCGAATGTCCAACGGGGTCCGATAGTCAGAAGGTCCGATAGACCGAAGGTTCTATAGACCGAATCGGCAAAAGGGTCCGATAGTCCGAAAGTTCAGTAGGGGTCCGATAGTTAGAAGGTCCGATAGACCGACAATAACGTAAAAAAAGGTAAAATAAGTGAATACAATAAGATTTTAATAGATTTATCTCATAAAAGGAAAAGGGTAATGCCTTATCTTTTTCTATGTGTATTGCAATAAACCGATGCACTAGGTCTGTAGGCCCCCCCCCCCCCAAAAAAAATATATATATATATAAATAAATAAATAAATAAAATAAAATAAATAAAAAAATATAAAAATTTGGAACTTAATTTAAAGTTTTGTTTTATACATTTTCAACATGTTAAAAGTATATTTATCAGAGCACCATCATCATCACCGTGGGGCGGGGATGGTCCACCCATGCAGCTCAGCACCCCCCCCCCCCCCCCCTCCCCGGTTAATTTGCCACTAAACCGATGTATTGGCAATGGGGAATGCGCTGACCATTGTTTGAAACATGGAAATCTAATTATATGGTGCACACTAAGGACCCGAGGCCCATCATGCCCGAAGCATTTTTTTCTAGTGGAGCAAGCTGAGGAAAGGGCGTCCCCTTCTAACACAAATGATATTTTTTAAACAAAAGAATCTTATGGAGTGCACACGTCATAGTTGAATTTTCATTGAATGTAACAAAAGATAAAATTCTGACAACAAAAGATTCTGCCCGATAAAAATGAAATTATTTCAATTAGGCCCTACCGCCTTCTTGGGAGGGGGGCGTTTCCATTTTTTTTTTTTTAGGGTTGTCAGGTGATATTTCCCGACCAGCTATGTCAGCTTTTATACTTTTTTTAATGTTCACCGACTACACCCATACTACTACCTTGTGGCAAATTTTAGTATGTGGACTCTGTCGGGTAAATTATACCATTTTTTTTTTTTTTTTTTTGGGGGGGGGGGGATTCGAGAATAGTCGGATACCTCAATATCATAATATTCGGGCTTCTTGTTGCTGCAGGACGTAAGAGGTGCTTGCTGCAAGAAACAATCTAGGCCTAGTTTTCTGGATTGTATGAGCAAGCAAAGCGAGCGAACGAGAGAGAGAGAGAAAAAAAAGAATTTTGTATCCTGAGAATAGGTTCTAGCGTATTGTTATTCCGTTCTCATAATCTGTGTAACATGTTATCGGCATCTTCCGTTCTCATATTGGGAAGAGACTATTGGTCACCGGCCATTATTTCTGAAAATTCATCTCTTTAGCCCCTTTAAGTCAACTTGCCGCTCGATTCTTTTCAGTTATGTTGCTAACATTCTTTGAGTAGAAAAATAGCATAACATTAGCAAGAGATTCAAGATGCAAACCAAATAACTTCCATAAGAATATGACTTATTAATATAATTGGCATTGGTTTATATACATAAATATGGCGATTATATTAATAACTAATTAATATCAAATGAAAATATAATGGGCATTGGTGTAAATAACCCTAATAATGCTAGTGAGGGAAGTTTTTGAATTTTTGTTTTCTTCTTTTTCCTTTCTGATTTCTTCTTTTCTTTTTCTCTTCTTTTCATTTATTGTCTTTTCTTCTTTTCTTTTCATCCTCTTCCTTTTTTGCTTTTTCTTTGGGTGGAACGCCCCCACTTATTTTAGCCACTTATTTTTTACCCACTTATCATTTTATCCACTATTTTACCCTTTTTACGTATTTATTGTCGGTCTATCGGACCTTCTAACTATCGGACCCCTACTGAACCCTCGGACTATCGGACCCTTTTGCCGATTCGGTCTATAGAACCTTCTGTCTATTGGACCCTCTCGTACATTCGGTCTATCGAACCTTCTATCTATCGGACCTTCTGACTATCGGACCCGTTGGTCATTCGATCTATAGAACCTTCGGACTATCGGACCCTCCTGCCGATTCGGTCTATAGAACCTTCTGTCTACTGGACCCTCTGGTACATTCGGTCTATCGAACCTTCTATCTATTGGGTGTCGGTCTATCGGACCCGCTAATTATCGGACCTTCTAGCTATAGGGATGACCCCGATTTATAGGCAATCATTGTTATTACTGTAAGTCTTTTTAAGCAATACAGAAATATATAAAGTTATGTTTCCTATGGTATTTTATATTTTCTTATCTCTGATTCCTTTCTACTCCATCCTCTGTTGCCCATGGCAACAATTAAAACAATAGAATAGCTTCATCAAGTAAAAGACAAAAAATAAAATAATGAAAGAAGAACGATACTTCTGTGACGCTAATAATCAAGTGGCTTTTGTTAGCAGCTATTATAAAAATCAGATGTCCTCTGTCGGTTTCCGTGGTGAATGAGTATTCACAATTGAAGTGGAGCCTCTGTGAAAAGGCTGTTAATATGTTATTTAATGAAAAGGAACCACTCATGGGGCGTTTAGAGGAATTTAGGGAAAGTTAAACAAACAAAAATAGAAAGGAAAGAGATGATAAATGAATGAAATTAAATCAAATGTATTTATAATGTTCTACAAACGATACATTTATTATCCGATACTGTACCTGCGGATCGCTGAAATATCTTTATCCCATCTTTGTTGCCATGACAGCCAGAGGAAGATCGAGATCGCATCATCAACTGTCACTGTGAGGGAAGTGATTTTCACCCTCTTCTCACCCCTATAATGCGAGCAGCCCAGAAGAACAACTACGCAATTGTAAAGGTGAGTCAAAAGAACCAAATCGTGTCGACACGCTGGATTTCCAATCGCCATGATCACAATGAATGTGATTTTGATTAGTAAGATGTTTCATTTCAGTAGCGTTTCACTGTCTTAATTGGATACATCACGTCCCACTTGTCAGCCTACAGACATAAGCCAACCCAAACATTTTTATTCGCTGTCCATACGCATGATAGGTGTGAAATATCCGGGTCCGCTCGCTATTCATAAGGACTGCTATTCATAGAAAACCGCTATTCATTTAGCACGCGTTTGGAATAGCAGTCCTTATGAATAGTTATGAATAGTGGTCCTTATGAATGGAGGTCCTTATGAATAGCGAGGTAATTTGTCTATGGTTTGCTCGCTATTCATACAAAACCGCTATTCATTCAGTCACGGGTTATGGATAGCTGTCCTTATGAATAAGTGGTCCTTATGAATAGCGGTCCTTATGACTAGCGAGGTTACCACCTAATAACATGGTGTGATAAGAAACGAGGCATGGAGTCTCATGACGTATGACAGCGAAACCAAATTGATATGAAACGTCTTTGGAACCCGGAAATGTCCACTGCACGGAAATAACCTGGGGAGTGTTTCATCAAGCGTCTTGTCAGTAATTTTTACTGACAAATTTGCTCTCAGCCAATCAGATGCAGGGATTTCAGTAGCTTATAACAGTTGTCGGTAAAAATCACTGACAAAACGCTTGATGAAACGCTCTCCTGGCTAAAACTAAGGGGTTATCTGCCATAACTTCTTGCAAAAGCGTTGTTTTCACCATTATACACGTTATGCATTCTTAAGTCAAGTTCAAGTGGATGGAAAAAAAAAATCAGTGAAGACAGTAATGGCTATCTATTGCTGCCTGTGAGGAATCCAATGCACTTTGGGATTTTTAACTCTTACTCTGCCAAGGGGGTTAGCTCTCTTCAAAATTTTACCAAAATGTGATCAACGCTTACTATTCAAATGTCTGCATAATTTCATTAACCCTATATTATTTCACAAAATATTGTGTACAAAACTTGTAGGAAATTTATTACCATGTTTTATGACACCAAACATTATTACTTTCCAAAAATGTATGCATACGAATTATTGAAAATTCCTTTGAGTTTCTTTTTTGTCCATTATTATTTTTTTTTTTTGGTTTCTCATTGGTTCACTATTGTTTAATGTTGAAATAAGGTATAAACATATAATGATAATAATGTATTTAAGAATGCTTGATTTATGCTCAAAATTGTGATATACATTAGATTGTCCACCATATACATTTCCTGTGGTCGAGCAATTGGTGAACGAAAATGACAAGTCTATATCTGTCACGTATACCTGTATGTGTGACATCAGCACTGAAAAAGTTGAAGTATTTATGAAACAACATAATTATTGACATTTTGTATAGGTAGCTGAGTTGTATAATACATGTAAATTGGCTTGGAATGTGCATCCTGGACCATGACGGAAAACAATTGTAAACCTGGGGAGCGTTTCATGAAAGGAAGTTGTCGGATATTTTATCCGACATCTGTTATAAGCTCCTGAAATCCTTGCATCTGATTGGCTGAGAGCAAATTTGTCGGATAAAATATCTGACAAGTCCTTTCATGAAACGCTCCCCAGAAGACATGGAAGAAGGGGAAATCTATCGTAGTTTCGTCTGCTGAGAGACAGACGATTTTGAATACACGAAACAGGCAAACATGGAAAACAAAATGAGTCGCGTAGTGTCCGTCCCAAGGGCTAAAATACTAGATTGGCTCAGGGAGAGTGACTCACCTAATTACAATGGGTTAGTATACAGCAAACGCAGTTGTTATAAAGTATCTTCCTGGCAGTACTTATTGACTATGGGTACAATATACCTAACATGGTATATCTCACCTAAATATATCGTCTACAGCTTTCATGCATAATGAAGATTGCTTTTGAAACGAAAAGGTTGGCCGACCAAGCAACTACAAATGCAAACAAACTACTGCGGCTTGGCTAGGGATATGCCATTAACGAGATGCATAATATGCATCAAGTGATTTATGATTTAAATTAAAGTGAGTTAACAAAAACATTATTGCAATACCAATGCGCACTGAAAAATATATGTTAAACACTCGACAGTGTCATTCCTTCTCAGTGTATTTACACTAGACTAATGGAATGTGCATTTTATTATATCTTTCACTCTTTCGCAGAAATTTAACACCCTCTTCCCCATTTTTTTTTTACCTCCACCATCTCATAAATGATACAGAGACTCCTTGATGCCGGTGCCCGTATCCCAGAGACCAAGTACGCCTCGGGGTCGGGCGGGGCGACTACGGTGGACAGCCTCCATCAATCCGTCGGGCTTGTGGAGCAGTACAGCGCTATTGCCACCCCTGCCTACGTGACCCAGGCCTACGGTGACCCGATAGACAAGGCCTTTCAGCTGACGAAGACGCTCATGACAATAAGTTATGCCGAGGTAGAAACCGATAATAATTCTGTGTATATAGAATATTAAGTTCAGGAAAATATTCCTTCCTCTACTAACCCAGGAAAAGAATAGGTAAATAAGGCGTGACAACATTTTCTGCAATAACCATTTTTTGTTATTTCTTATTGGAGTGAACCATGTGTATAAGAACAGCTTGAGGAAGACAACGCAACACAACACAATGCAGGCATGTGGTCACCTTATACAAGATTATTTGACTATTATGACATTCTTGTAACGAAAAGCACTGTTTAAGGGAAGTATAAAAAAATAAGTTTTCTATATGGGAAGGTGTTATTTATATCCACACTGCAAAAACCAGGGTGTTAATTTAACACCATCTCGGTATCTATATTGGGCTACACCAGATAAGTGTTAAAACAACACCAGTTTCGAATCAAACTGGCGTTGTTTTAACACTAACTGGTGTTGTTTTGACACTTATCTGGTGTAGACCAATATCAAACTGGTGTTGTTTTAACACTAACTGGTGTTGTTTCGACACTTATCTGGTGTAGCCCAATATGGATACCGAGATGGTGTTAAATTATAAACACCCTGGTTTTTGCAGTGCAGGTGTTCTGTAAAGCAGTTTTGACTTAGTCTGAGGGGATGAAGTTAATGCCCTTCTTTCATTGTGGTATCCAACATTAATAAAGGATGGATATGCCCACATTTGAAGGCGAATAACCACATGTCTTTTGATACAAAATAAATGAATTCAGATTAATATTTTTAATCATCACAGCCTTACAAGTCTTAGTCTCTATTTATGTCGACCAGATTCGCCCTGTCTGTTTTCTCTTCTTGCCATACACATCTTTAAGTGTAATAACATGTATACTGCAATGAGCATCTGGGGCGGGGGGGGGGGGGGGGGGGGGGCAATGCTGAAATGTAAAAATACAAAATCTTACGACAGGAGGATGCCCACTCTACTTCTTACGTTTAAATAAAATGTCTTGATTTCTTGTCTTTTTTGGTTATCTTTTGTTGCAAAAACAGGTGGAAAACAAGCTTGTCTTTCAAGAGATGGCAAAGAAAATGGAACAACTCGCCGCTGACCTGATATCAGAAGCCAGAAATACAAATGAGGTTCAATTTTATTCTTGTAGATTCTGTCGATTAATGAACACAAAATAATAAATCCGAAAAAAGGGTAGATAAAAGAATGAATGAAACTATAACTGTATAGGGCGAAACTCACTGACAATTTTAACATGTTCAATAATACAGGGTTGGAAAAAAGTTTGGAATATTTTTTTTGGCGATGAGTATGTCTCATTTTAAATGCTAGTTTCTACTATATTGTGATGAATAATTCATCCAAATCGGATTAACTGTGTTGAATGACGTCTACTGTTCCATCTTGTACCAAAAATTACGTAATATTGTTAAACATGTTACAATGGCTGACCAATGAACCACATGTTGTCAGATTTGCTCTATTTGTGTTTGAACATCTTGTTATACATTTCTGTACTTCACGTGGAATTTTGAAAAAGCTACGTGCAGTTTGCAGTCATTTTGAGGACTTCGGTATAGCAATTAAACTGTATCTGATTATTTAACTTTTTCGTTAGACATTTGCAAAAACAGCAAATATACGCTTCCGAATTCCAAGTGGACCTCTGCACTGTGTGATAAGCCTGATTTTTAATGTTGTGCTTTTAAAGTTAAAAAGGGACACATATCTTTTATTTGAACCTCAAAGAAGAACTTAAAATGACGAGGGATATGTTTAAGACAAGAAATAATTCTTGGAATAAAAATATTCCAAACTTTTTTCCAACCCTGTAAGCAGTCCTGCAACCTATTCCAATTTTAGATGTTACTAATGATTAAAGTTGAAAATGATCAAGGTTAAAAATCAAAGGCATATCGAAGTCAAAGGTGACGTCTTATGTTATAGAGACTTATTCGTGAAATGAAAAATAATATATAATATATAATATAATATAATATAATATAGTCATAAACATGCAATAAAGCGGATTGTTCTCTCTCTCTCTCTCTCTCTCTCTCCTTTTTTGTCTGACTTCACTACATCTACTGTTATCTAGCACCTGGAAAATTTTCGTATTGTTAACATTATTAAATATTCAAAGATATCGATAACTATACCTGCAAACAAAAAAATAGGCTAATTTGCACTCACTTTTAATACAGATCCTGACTGTATTGAAGTACTCGGAGAGGGCGCCAGATAAGGCGACTAAGAAAAATTCCAGCGTAACGGTTCTGCCCAAGATTGCCCGTGCAATCAAATACAAACAGAAAAGAGTGAGTAGAAATAATATATCTATTATATAATAATAATATCTTCAAAAAGATTTAAGTGATCATGGTGATTGCAGTTATTGGCAATAATATATCAGCATTAAGAAATGCATTTGTTCTTGAAGTTTTTGCCATGGTTATCCTACCTCTGGTAAGTATAAAAGAAACACGTGTTCCATTCGTCTAGGGGGGCCGGAACCTGGGTATTTTCATTGTGACATCACTATCATCATTATTTTTTTTTCCTTGACATAAATATGTGCATTATTAGCTAAGCATGAACGTTTATTGAAAATACTTTACTGGACATTGCATACATATGATGAAAAAAATAAACTAGTAGAGATTGCAGGTGGGAGTTTGGATAGTATATCAACAACACTATCAATCAATAGCTAACATGACTAATACTACAAACCTGATTCCCACAAAAACACTGCAAACTTGAAGATTTCCAGGACATAAGAAAGTGAGTGCCAGAGCATATTGGTGTAATTAACGGGAATCTTGAGTTCTGGGAAAGGTGAAAAATAATTTGTGAGCTTTCTCATTCCTTTTATGTCAGTTTGGAAGAACATCATAGTAGAAACATCCCCTGAAAAGGATTGCTCTTCAAATGCTCTTATATTCGAAATATGACTAAAAATAGCTGAAATGTTCGGGCAGAACATTCATTCCACTTGTGTGTGTAGTCCCATATACCCATTTCTGTGTGCAGTACATGTGCTTTTCAGCGAGATTTTTAAATCTATTTTGATGATTCCAAAACAACAAAGTATAAACAATTCTTATGTAGACATGGTAAACCTTCCCCAATTTATTACTCTACTTTATCTTTAATGAGCTTAAGTTGGGAAAGTTGAATAGTGCATTTATGTTCAATCATTTTATAACCAGAAGTGGCATACAATATTTCTGAGCATTCTTCCCATTTACCATCAGTTCGTGGCGGAGCCCAACTGCCAGCAGGCCGTCTCGACGCAGTTTCGACGCCAGCTGGTCGGGGTAGGGGACTGGTCGAGATTCATGCAACTTCTCTTGCTTTTCGGCGTTATTCTATCGCATCCCATTTTAAGCATAGCTTACAAGTTGGGCGTCAAAGGGGACCTTCGAAACTTTATACGAACACCGTAAGTACCTGTTATGTCAGTGTTTATTTGTAACTTTATTCATTCTATCACTTATTTATTCATATACAGCCATAGAAAAAAAGAAAGTGTAGACCTAGAAAGTTACTGACAATGATATTTCAATGATATTATAAGGTGTAAGTACCGTAATTTATTCAGGAAAATACTCAGAAAATAATTTCTTGACAGTTTTTTATATGCTTATTATAATGCCCCTACAAATGTAGCTTGGTCTTCATTTACTTATTTATATATTAATTAATTGGTGTATATGTTTATTTCAATATTGTTGTTTTTTCACAATGTGGCCTCCTGCTAAGAGTACTTATGATCATTGTATTTATTTAATAGCTCTAATAGCAGAATACAGCATTGATCAGACCAAAATGTGAAGTGAAATAATACCTTCAGTTTAATATCACTGTATGTTTCTTAAATCCACCATACGTGGTAACATTTAATAATAATCTAGTTACCAATTACCTTCGAATTGTCCACAGTCGAATAGGCACTAGTGATCGAATAGGCACTAGTTTCTTTATCACTAGTGCCTATTCGACTGTGGACAATTCGAAGGTAATTGGTAACTAGATTATTATTAAATGTTACCACATATGGTCGTATCATCATTATTTTAGTAATGCTTCCTCGTTTGATCTCTCAAACTTTCAGCTATGTGAAGTTCATGATGCAGCTTGGATCGGAGATTGCGCTTCTGATTTTGATCACTGCTAAAACTTTCTTTATACATCAAATACTGGAAGTCAAAATATTCGAGATAGTTATACTCGTAGGATTTGCTTTGGGTAAGAAATCAATGAATACGCCTATATATATCATTATTGTTAGCAAGGAAAATTGCCTTGATGAAAAGGCGTTAATGTTTGACTAATGTACAAGTATTTCAATAGCTTGAACTATTTTTTTTTTTGGTTACAATATTATAGATGGCAAATATTCATAATAGTGACTTATATTAGATGCATATAATTTTGTTCATAAAATCAAATGACAAACGTGGCAGCTTTATTTTTGTTAAGTGTTCGGATACACCCCCCCCCCCCCCCCCGCCTGCCCTACTTGACTAAATAGAATGGAAAGAATAGCAAGCTAATTAACCAATTTACTACTGAATTATCTTATTCCCATATAGACCTAATACATGCAAGGATAACCTTGTTTCCGGGGTTAAGGAATACGGTATATTTTTGACAAATAACTCAAAACCCAATTACCAGTTGCAATCTTAGTATATTATGCTCAAAAACAATTATTAGCAACAAAAAAAGAAATAAGATCACTTGTTAGACCGTAAAATAAAATATTGGTCTTAATATAAAACATTGATGCCAATATATTACAAGCTAAATTCTACCTAAATGTTACGGCTTGTATGTCCATTTGGGATAAATCGTTACCCAAAACTGACATATTAAATATCTAAACAGAATTATTACAGAAAGTTACTTATTAAACCGTAAGAAATTATCATCGTATTCATTGTTTCAGGAATAGGTTATAAATCCTTGTCGTATATCGTCGTTGAAGGTCCCAAGTTTCTGACAAACTTTGCACACTACCGTGATCTCCTAATCGCCTCTCTCCTCATTTTCCAGTGCGTCCTTGAAGGATTTCAAATTTATGAGGTAAAGTATGGGAAACCAAGAACAGCGAGACTTCGTCATGCTCGTTGTAATGATAATTATATTGTAATCATCAGACCTAATATATACATACATACACAAGAAATATGAGATTGTGTTAATGATGTTGAAATTGCAGATATCATGTGTCTAATTCTTTCCGGGCCACCCTGTTTATACCGTATTATATATATATATATAAATATATAGTAGGTAAGTAAGGCGTGAACTGCAATGGCTGAAAGTGCTCAACTATATATAGGAGCTCATATAGTACAAATTTTAATAGGCTGGAAAGTGTTGCTTTAGTGACTTAGCTGGACAGTCTGTTTCGGCCGAAGCCTCATCAGCAACTAAATCAACTTATACAATGTTTTATTAAAGTACAGCTTAAGATAAACATATAATTCTAGTGCAGTCAAGCAAGCAAACAAAAGATACATGTAAGTGGCTTTTTATAATGGTATAATAGAACTGGTACTGGTGGCTTAAGAGGCTTAACCTGGAGTGGGGTAGTTTGAGTAAATTACATGTGCATCTCCCCGAAAGGGAGAACTTATGTTATGTTCTTATGTTTACATGTTGAATTTTCAGGTTAATTGACCTATATATATATATATATATATATATATATTTCACTGGATAGTCTATTAGGGAGACATTCTTTTGTATTGCTTCTTTGTTCTCGTGTCTCCTTAATAGACAATCCATAAAAATTTGCATATATATATATGGGTATGTACATGTATATAATAAATACATATATATATATATATATATATATACATGTAATTTGAAAGGAATTGAGAGAATAATGATTATGTAGCTTAAATTAAAATGTACATGGATCCTTGTTATTGGTAAATTAAATATGAAAAAAGGAGAATAGGAAGGTGTTTGAAAATTATTCGATTTACGATTAATTTTCTTCTTGTTTTTTCAAATCAGTTCCACTTTTTGCATGCCGCCCATGACCAGCCAATGAAGCACTTCGTGGAACGCGAGCAAAATGAGGTCACTGTACTTTCGAAACCAATCCTGGCCCTGGTCAGCGTCCTGGCCTTCCTACGTCTCATGCCGTACCTGACGGCCAACGATCTCGTGGGCGCCTTCCAGATCTCGCTCAGCGACATGATCGTCAACACCTCGCATTTCTTCGTCATCCTTGTCGGCGTTTTCATCGCCTTCTCGACCGGGATGACCTTCATCTATAGTAACACTATTCAGGGGTCTCGGACCATCAGCTGCGAGTTTCGCCGTGGGGACTGCTCCGATCTCGATGTCTTTTTTAACAAGTGCGTTTTAGAACGTGTTTACTCGTATATTTCTACATGAGTTACTAAGCAGTGTCTTGTATCACTTGATTATGCTGTCCAAACAGTAGTTTCAAGGAAAAACTATTTTGCAAAATGAACTAACAAGTGTGATTATAAGGCCGTGTTTAGATGTAGTTTTCTTCCTCATGATTTATAATCGTGATAATATCAAGACGTAGTTTTAATTAAGAAACTATGTTGCCTAAACGTTGGTTTTAGGAAAAGAAAGTTTAAAAAAGTTAATTAAATAGATGAAATAAAATAAACGAAGCTAATTTAAAAAGCACATACACATAACAAGTGTGTTTTCTTTAGGCCGTTTCCTAACGTGCATTTTTCATTAGGTTTTAAATACGACACAAGTTTCAATCACGAAATTATGCAGTCCATTCAACATTTTCAGGAAAATATATTTTATTTGCTGACTGGAATAGAAACTGTTTGAATTTATGAAGCCTTTGTAAGAAACGCACGTTGACATGAGGCATAAATTAGTTGCACTCTTGTTAGCAGTTTTCATTATTTTTGTATTATGAGTAGTATTAGGTCATTGTTTTTGTTTTTCAGAAGTTTTTATTATTTTCTCTCATAAAGAAAATTGAACATAGTGTTTATATTATTAGCAATCGATTATCGTTATTGATATTTGAAATATCATTTGCAGTATTAGTGCCATTTTAGTTTTTGTATCTATATATGCTTTAATTAATATAAATAAGTTCAGTATCAATATATTAATGAAAGTTCGAGTATGGTCTCACAACATTGTCATGTTATGTTTATTTATGAATTTCATGAAATAATCAATATTATTATTATCATTCTTATCGTTATCATAATCGTTATTATTGTTATCAATATTGTTTTTGACATTGTCATTATTATCATCATTAGTATAGTTGTAGTAGTAGTAGTAGTAGTAGTAGTAGTATGATTATCATTAGTATTTCAATGATATCATGATTATTATTATTAATATAATTTATATCTTCACAGTATCGGGCACGCCACACTGACCCTATTCTGGTCCCTATTTGGGCTCATCGGAACTGACATACTGAACCTTCCAGCCAATCAGCGGATCCAACAGATAGCCGGTCTCGCCATGTTTGTTCTCTTTCACCTCTTGGCTGTACTCGTTCTTCTCAACGCGCTCATCGCTGTCATGAGCAATGTCTATAATGCCGTCGAGGTATGCAAAATGCCGTCTAGCCCAAGATTTAACGGGACCAATCACAGGCCTGGGAGAGGGGGTCGTTTTGTATGTTAGGCGTTCCATCCTGCCATACGTTTACCAAAATGTGTAATTTTTATTTTACTTCCATAAAGATGTATTACAAATTTAAATACAGTCTCAATACACGTTAAGGCGACTAGTAAGACTAGTCAACGCACTCGGACGCATAAATATAAAATTTCGCGTACGGAACCCAATTCCAACTTGGTTTCCGTGCACGGGTTTTTCGTGTTATTTTTTTTTTCTTACTCCAACTATTGTCCCATTGAATACCGGGTATAGTTGTGTGGGATTTTTTATTTCACTAAATAATTTCGTCACTGCCATACAATTACCAGTTCCACAAAAATGTAGTATAATGTAAATGGTCCCCTTCAAAGTTGAATTACATTTTGTATGGATTTCATGACTATTTTCTAAAAAAAGTTGTGGACATTTTGTTCTGGACAGTATTGTAAAGTCCAAAGCGGCAAAGACCTGGAATAAATTGGTTGATCTCCCTGTCACCAACTTCATCCCAGTTGCTGGCCCACAGACCCGCGGGAATCCACATAAGTTCAGGGTTCCCTTTGCTAGAACTCACCTGTACCAAACAACGTTCTACCCAGACGCTATCAGACTGTGGAATTCCCTGCAACCTGCTGTCGTCAACTGCACCTCCTTGGAGCTCTTCAAGCAGAAGGTGCAACATGTGAAGCTCCGTTGAGCTTCAGGACTGTTTTTTAGCTGCACATAGTTTGATTGTAGAGCAATTTTTACTTGCACTGTACGCTCGGCACTCGACAAGCACAAGGTACGATAATACGCCAGCGGCGGTCTGTACCAGATTGGAAGAAGAAGAAGAAATATACGAAGAGGTTCCAGGGTCATCGATTCTATGATCCACAGATAATAAAACATTATCATTGTGTTTCCAATCGATGGGATTTTCACCCACCACTACCCGCTTCAGACTTTTCCATTACCCAAAGATGAATTGCAAAGTCCTCATCAACCCTTACGAAATTCCACGCGAATCTCTCTATCGAACATTGAACGTGAACCTGTCTGGCAAATGTTATGAAGTTAATCAATCCTTTTCATAATATGTGGTTACCACTGGTAAAACGTTTGTATTGCAGCTTTATTATAAGCTTTCAGATATCTTGTTCGAAAATTTCCTTCATGATACAATTATTCATCACCGGATCAGACTTTGTATGCTCTCTCGTGAATATTATTATACAGGAAAACGCGGACGTGGAATGGAAGTACTCTCGCACTGCATTGTGGATGTCGTTCATGGATGATATGTTTACTGTGCCCCCTCCCTTCAATCTCATACCGGATATGAGAAAGGTCTATCGTCACTGTTACACGTGTTATAACACTGAGGATGGCAACGTTACTACACGGTGCAAGAAGGAGGAGGACGTAAGGATGGAATTTCTTTCATGTGTATATTTATTGATTTGCAGTTTTATTTATTTACACATGGTAGGATGGCCATTTTCAAAGCCCCTATCAGCCTTCATTATGTACATATTAACCGATATTTTAAAAGATTGAGATAACAGAATTGTAGAATTTTCAAAATGTATTTTTCTAATATTGCCGCTGGTGATTTCAGATTTTAAAACAAATGTAGGCCTAATGATGAGAAACGAACAAAAGCAGAACAAATATAAACTGAACATTATTTTGTTTGAGCTCATTTTTTTCTTACACTGGAGCAAAAGATGGGGAGGGGTGGTGGGGGAGAGAAGAGCGGAAATAATGCTTTGGTTGGATGCTTTTGCTGTTGTTATCACTGTTGGAGATTGGTGGTGTTGTTGTTGCTGTTGTTACTGCAGTTCTGCTTGTTCCTTACGATATTGTTGATGTTTTTTGTTTGTTCTTTATTTAAACCCTTGTCAAATGTTATTATCATAGAAAAGTAGATCAAGACTGAATAAATAATACTTAGGCATGCAATGGGAGCTGGTCCTTTTTTTTCCAAGGACTTTTTAAAATGAAAAATGGTAAGCCTCTGTTATACCAGCATTAAGATCAGAGCTGTAATTTCATCACTATGACCTCGCTCCCAACGAGCAAATATCCTGAGCCCACCTGAAATACACAGGTCCCTTGTTATAGTGGTGGGGTTAATGATATCTATAGAGCACGAAGTTATATTTAGCATCATGTATAGAGCCAGCCAGCCTTTCTGTCCGTGTGTGCCTATGTGTATGTATGTATATGTCATGTTGTGTAACCCCTTGACCCCTTCCCCTTCTTTTCTCACTTGTTTTCTTTATCTTTGCCCTATTTTCTCTCTCCCTCTTCACTTCTGACTCCTGTTTCTATTTTGCCCTTCCTTCTGATCACCTAAGCATCTTTATCTTATATATATTTTTGTGAATGTTGTTATATTTTTATATATATATTTTTGAGATAGTTAGTTCTGTGTATTTCTATTAGATAAATCTAGTTATTGTTTTTTTTTTTCCTTATTAACTTTAAGTCACGTTTTATACAAAGTAATTTGCTATATTCTTCTGAGGGACCCAATTTACAAGCTCTGCTTCTCCTGGTCACCTCATCTCTCTTCTCTTTTCCTGCTATTTATAAAATGTAATGTACAATTGTATGATCTGTATTGTACAATGCTACTGAAGAAAGATAAATAAATACTACTATTGTGTCACTTTATTATTTGTGTATATAAACTTTACATAATGATGTTGTCATTTGTCTTTCTTTCTTTCTTTCAAGGACATGGATGAGTATCAAACGGTAGAACAGGAGGATTACGAGGTGAGTTACATAAGTTTATTTCACCTGACTGCTAAGAATACAAGTGTATGCTTTTACCCTTTTTGTCTTGTAATTGTAATTGTAAAATTATGGTTGAAAGGGGGAAATTCTTTTTTGGTTTGTGACTGCTGACTCATTGCTGAAAATAATGAAAAATAACATAAAAATACCACGGGATCTTAAAACAAAGCTTGCTATTTTTTCATATCTTTCTTTATTCTAGAAACATTAATGATTATCATAATTATTTTGTCAATAACGGATTAAAGAGGGGGGCGACCGGTCCTTAAAACCCAATCTGACTTATATAAGTTCGCCTTTAGATTATCTATTTGTAATGAAAAGCGGAGATGCAAATATTTTTTTAAGAATAAAAACACAATGATGTAATAAAATAGAATGGCCAGCAAACTTCGATATTAATGCTAAAAGAGTAGAATTGTTTGAAACTTTCAGAGGGTGATCAAGCAATTAATGGAACGGTATGTGACGAACAGACTCACCACTGAACAAAGTGCTAACGGTGAAATAGGACCCATGGACATCCGGGATCTTAGAAATGACGTGGCGTCCCTCAGGTTGGTAGCAACAATATTACTGCATTATTTATTTATTTTTTCTTTATTTACTTATCTAAATCTGTTTCATTCACTGATTCATTCATTCATTCATTTATTTATTCCTTCATTATTTTATTCATTCATTCATTCGTTTTATTTTTGTTTACTTAATATTTATTTTGAATCATTCATATATATTTTATATATATATATATATATATATATATATATATATATATATATACGATTTGCAAGCAGATTGGGAGAAATATGTGACATTTTAGGTCACATTGAATTCGGTGACAGCCCGGGAAATCCCTTTTCTCTGTATAACAGGAAATCAAATCTTTCACTACACCTTGTCAAGGCGTGCCATGATGCAAACAGGGCAGAATTTTGTTTGATTTGATATGTTGTTTCATTTTTTAGACAATCTCAAGCTCAATCTCAAGCTTCTTCACTCTGACCACAGATCTATTCACTATGGTCCCTTTCCCTTGTTGGTAGCATACCCCATTTCGACGAGCTTTGCCGTGATATCAAAGCAAGACTGAAATTTCCGACTGCTGCTTGATTCAACTCTATTGCAATTATTATTGCAGGAATTTATTACAAATAACAACGCTATAAAATGTTGTATTGGAATTAATTGCCATACATGATGTAGGTGGGTCCAGGTATACCTCACTACTTTTGTCCACACATTTTCGGACTACTCAGTCATGACAAAATGACCACTTGTCATGCTTGCTGGAAACTTGCTGTAATATGAATATGTCCAAAAGAATGACACGATAGTAACTTAAAAATATACGTGTTTATCATATTCATATTTTAAAAATAAAAACGACAAAGAAGACATAACTTTTAAAACGGAACATTTCTTCGGAGTCATGCTCCATCATCAGCCTGATTTTTTACAACAGAGACACACCTTATGTTGTTAACTGTTCATGTTATTTAGTATTATGTAATCTGAAAGTATATATAGCACCGTCTCTGTTGTAAAAAAATCAGGCTAGTGATGGAGCATGACTCCGAAACATGTTCCGTTTTAAACTTATGTCTTCTTTGTCGTTTTTATTTTTAAAATATGAATATGATAAATGATACGATTTCCAATGGGAATGGGGATAAATGTGACATTTAAGTCATGATGAATTTTGAGACAGTCGGGGAAACCCCTTTTCTGCTGTATGTAAAAACCATTTCTGTCTCCTGCTCATTGCAACGCATACCAGGCAATGATCTCACGCATCAACTGCCGTCAAGGGACTTCGTCCTTTGAGATCATTCGGTTTAATCTCAAATCGCCATACATTATCTTGTTGAATGAATAATGTACAGATAAGCACATTATTTATGTTGTTCTTCAAGAGATGGAATAAATGATAAAAAGTTGAAAATGATAGAACATTTGTTGTATTTGTTTCTGAGACAGGGAAAGTCCCTTTTGTTTTTCCCCACATAAGAATTATCACGTGGGTTACGAATTTATTGCAACACATAGCTAACAAATATGTCCAAATGGTATAGGATTTTGTCCTTTGGGATGCATTTGATTGAATATCAAGTAGACAGTTTGTGGCATGGATCATCTGGGGACGCACATTTCAGTCGTCTAATATTTTTTTTTCTCTCTCTCACTCTAATGCTTTCTTATTTTTAGGGTGGGAGGGGGTGTTGTCTGAAATAACCTGAAGGCAATTTTCTATTCCTCAGATCCCGGATGCCATAAAATACTCCACATAACTTGTCAAACTGTAATTGAGCAAACTAATCTTTAGTCATTTATAATAATAATAATAATTACATTTATAGGGCGTTTTATACGGGTGTTTAAATATATATATATATATATATATATATATATATATGAAAATTAAGTTAATAGATAAATGAAATATATATATATATATATATTATACACGTAGGTTTAACCACCGCCAAAACATTATTTTACATAATACATATATATATATATATATATCAAGAACATAGTCATTTTGTCTTGAATAACCTGTCCTCACAAGTATGGGCAACAGGTATAATCGGAATCATTCAGTGATATGGATGAAATTATATACCGCAATGAATTCCCAATGATTTTAATGTCGATATCATCATAATTCCATCAATAATTTGATTTAACAACAATTTACTAACTTCCATTCAGATTTGACATCACGGCTAAGCTTGTACAGATGGAGGATTCAATCAATAAAGGCAAGAGCCAGAGTGAGGAGATCTACGGCCAAAGTGAGGAAGCTGGGAATATCTTTGACAGGACTCTGGAGATCGACAACATGGTGGAAAAATATAAGTACGCCATCAAGGAGATATACCAGAATGTTGAAAAATACAAGGTTGGTTTTTAATATCCTGAATATAGTCTCTTGTTGTATTATTACATTAACATTAATATGGATATGCGCATTATTAGGAACTCAGATGTTTATAATCTTTAAGCAAAATATTCGTTTTGTTCTATTTCTTTTATTGAACTTCCAGTCAAGAACATGTTCTTGACATTACGAACAAAGGTTATTACGGCTGAATAAATAGTGGCAAACTTGTGTTTTTTTTTTTTTTTTTTCTTTTCTAATTACACTCACTACACACCAAATATGTAGAAGAGAAATTTTAACAGAGAGTGCGTTTCTGCTCTCTTTCATAGTTTTAATATGTTTCAGTCAACGTTATTTTAAAAAGTAGCATTCATGTTACCTACATTTATTTCACTTATTCGTCATTTCATTTGTTTTGTACAGCTAATTATTGGAGGAAAGGGCTTACCTGTTGTGCTATACTTGAATTATCGACAAGTATTGTAGACATATCGTGTAATTTATGGGCTATTCTAGTCTAAAATCAATATTTATAGTTTGTCGTAAAACTGATAGTCCACCGTGTAACCGATCAATAGTTTGCTATTCGTTATATATCACGATTGTCCTTGATACGCGTGTGAAATAGATCCTCCCACGATGGCCTATCACTCTATATTGAATATTTATTTACTGAGAAATGCAATCCTAGACCCCGTTTACACAGAGACTGAAGTCGACTTTAGTCGAATTTGAACTCGAGTTCATTTGTGTGTAAACAGGGTAGTCGCAATTAGAACTCGAGTTCAAAACTCGAATTCGAATGACGACCCAGAGCAACATTTATCGAATTCAAACTCGACTTTTATCGAATTTAAATTCGCTATTTGCTGTGTGAACGGACACGTAATTGAAAGTCGACTAGCAAATATCCAGCCAGTGACCCCGTCATACGTCACTTCCGGTATTGCTAAGCAACGCGTCAGTAAATAAGCGTCATCCAAGGAGTGAACCACAACGCACGAACGATCCTACAAAACCCACCGAAGTCACCAGGACAATTCAGACAATACATCCAAATCAATAGAAAAAGCTGGCTATTTGAGCAATTTAGCTACAAGCAAATCTTTAAAATAAAATTTTATCCATTACGGCAGGTTTGTGGGAGCGGGTCACATATCGATTCTGACCCATGTACAAAAGGTAAATGTGTGAAAAACTGACATGGAGGCTTAACAGAGTTGTCAAGTTTATAGGTTTATTCAGGCAAAGATATTGGAAAATTACACTATGAATGAAGCATTGCGTTGCATAGCTCAAACTATTTTAATGTTAAACAATATTTAACCAGTAAATCACTGAAGTATCTTGTAAATTGTACCTTTTGCAGTCTTTGGCCCCCCCCCCCCTCGATCCCCCCCCCCCCCCCAAAAAAAAAGAAGCGGCTGGATTGAAGAAAAAAATCTTCCCGCCATCTTCTTAAACGGTCTGCTCGACGAGCAGATCTGACACGTTGCTGTCGCATATAATTATTGATCAGGATATTCCTATTCCGACGTAAAATCATACGAAACCAGATCAAAATGACTGCGCTTACAATACTCGCTACCGCCATTTTGAACTCACTCGCGGGGTTTTCACAAATTTAACCCGGAAGTTGATAATCACGATATTCCCACCAAGCGAGGGCGTAATCAAGTCGAATTCACTTTCCTTCTGAATTCGAGTTCGTCCAACGCTTGGTGTAAACAGCCCCCGAAAAATAATTTATGCTAATCCAAGGTCGCAATTGAATTCGCTGTCGAATTTGAACTCGAGTTCACTCTGTGTAAACGTGGTCCTAGTTTATTCAATAAAATAATATAATATACGTGTGTTTAATATACAGATGATGCACAGATATGAGTGGGTCGGTAGAATTGTTTGCATAAGGTAAATTTGAGCATGGTTTAAACACACGAGGCGCAGCCGAGTGTGTTTTAGACCAGGCCAAATTTACCGAATGCAAACAATTCTACCGACCCACGAAATAAATCTGTGCATCATCTGTTTTATAGAATGGGCGTACAGGATAAATGGCATTATTACTGGTATCATGCAACAATTTACCGGCCAAATTTTACCGGACGCATGATCCAATTTACCGGACGCATGATAAGAGAAAAAAACCTTATACAAGGCACTGCTTCATGCTTGCACTGGTAAATCATTTCCATGCATCATAAATAGATTTTAGAAATTTAATGACTTCCATAGAGAACTGAAAATCTGGCTAATTTAAGGTTAAATTTCAGAATTTCATTTTATTTCAGTGTTAGAGTCTTGACCCTAAGGCTAAGCTAACTACTGTCATGACTGTCAACTTTTTTATTTTAGAATCTGTCAGTGTCAACAACAAGCCCAAGTTAGATATAATCTAGTCTATTTACATTAAAGCAAGTAATTTAAAGAATTAATGCAAAGAGAACTTCTAGTCTTGCATCAACAAATTTTAAGTCTGGTCATCCCATAATCCAGGCCAGCCCAGACCAGTGTATGCTGCGCTGTAGACTGTAGTGAATCACCGTACCGTATGCACTGCACAGTGCAGTGCAGCGTACGGTACTACACAGCCCTCTCCTTGAAGTTTCAGTTTCACACTGCACTAATTTTCATTTAATCGCCTTTTCAGTTTGCTTGTTTTTAAACAGGTAGACCTATAATCGGATTTTATTGGGCTTACCATCAGAATCCGAAGTCAACTATCATTAACATCTGAATTTTGTCTCAAATCTTGCAATTCTCCGTCATTAAAAAGTCGTATATCGCGGCTCTCAGCTCAGACTCTCGCACTCGCTAAAATAAATATCGATAGCATGTTTACAGTGGCTATCGTCAGTGATCGTAATAATTATTGATATCGAACGTGCAGGCCAGTAAAATTCAAGGCACAGCTCTTGACCAATGAGATTGCAGGGATTCTGAAACCCATTCTATAATATATTTTAAACACACGTAATTATAGAGAGGAAATGAAAACCATATGTAGTCAGAAGGCAAGCATGAAACCCTGTTCGAAACAAAATTGCTTTCACATTTCAAACTCATTCTCAAGTTTCATTTCTCTTTTTTTCAAAACGGAAACACTGGCTTTAACAAATATTTGATCTTCTTTTGCGACTAGATTCTACCTCAGCTACTGCTGACAGTCCTGAACTTCGTAACACAACGATTTCCAATCAATTGCAAAATAGCAAAAGCCAATCAAGACCATTTTTGCATGCACATATTTTTTTTTCTCGAAAGACTAACATTTAACCAATCAGAATGGTTGTTTCAGATTTACAATTGATCTGATTGATTTCAAGCATTAATGGTGTTACGCAGCTCTGGATCCGCCCATTTCCCCCCTCTATTTTAACGTTTCGTTGTCTTCTAGGACTTCATTCCCGCTCTCGAAGAACTCGATTACATGATGGACACGATGCTGCCGGCGGGACCCAAATCAGGCGTTCATATCTACGGCTCCAAACTCGTCCCGTCTCTTGTAAAGCGCTACGAAGGAGGGAACAAAGGGGAAGCGAAAGAAGGAGGTCGCCGCCCCGTCACCTACCGGCAGGGCATCGGGAAAGCAGCCGCAAGGAGCAGCGCGAGTTTGCCCGATTATAACAGGTTGCATACACAGAGAGGAGCAGCACATTCAGCATTCTCGTCACAGTCAAGCATCGGCAGGCAGGACAATGGCGACACTGAAGAACCTCTTCTCTAGTATGTTAATTACCATGCGTATGCTATTAGGTAAGCAACCAGGAGACCGACGGCTTTAAGTCGACTCGGTAGTGAGGATCAATGCTTTAACCAAAGGGTCACTATCGTCCTTACTTTCATGTTTCGAACCCGAGTCCTCCCGTTTAAGAGACCACTGCTCTACCACTCAGGCATCGCTCCTCCTCTTGAATGTGTCGATGTAGATGCGTTAAATCATCACAGATGTGTCTGTTCATAAAACGTCAAAGAACGATCATCTAATATCATAATGTAACATTATATAAAATTAATGTAAAAAATTAAAGAATGTGTATTAAACGAGAGATAACATGAATATCTCATCTCACATAGGAAGAAATAGAGAAAACGAATTTCTTATATTTCCCGGCATAGCCAGACTTGTTGAACCTTGAGGGGGACACGGGGGGGGGGGGGGGGGGGGGTTAACAAAAAACCGCAGAGTCACATAGTTTTACATACCCACCGTGCAATGACTTTTTTCTTTTTTGGGGAGGATGATGAGGGGACATGACCCCTTGTGCCCCGACCCCTTCTACGCCTATGTTAATACAAAAGAGAGGCATTTACTAATTCCGAATCCTTGTCATGACCTAGATGAGATAAGATGGAAATAGTCCCTCATTAATCCATCCCGTAAGTCAGGTGAATAAGCCTTTATTCTAAATGGAAGTTAAATTTAAACTCAATAAATTGTTCATATATTCAACTCTTCAAATCGAAATGATGGTTCATTTCCCTATGCCAAAAAATATTTTGGACAAAATATTGGTAATTCATTAATATTCACTTCTAAGATCCTAAATTGAAAGACTTTCCTAGTGTAAAAAGAAAACTAGTCAATAGTCTAATAGTGGTAAATAGACAATGACGTATTACGTAATCTGAACATGATATTTGTAGAGTAGTTGTGTTGGTGTTTCTTGTATCATTATGGATGTATTTGTCCATGTTTGTTTGTTGTTGTTTTTTGTGCTGTAAAATGTATGTATCTTTTTTTATAGTCCATATGCTATAATTTCGTGCATTTTGTCTGTTTGTTGTCATGAACATGTTACGTTATGATCTGAAATTTGATCATGCAATGTCAGTCATCAGTACTAGCAGCAATATGGGATAAAAATGACGTCAAATACAGAGACAGTAAGAGAGAGGAGTGAGAGAGAGAGAGATAGAGAAAAAGAGAGAGAGAGAGAAAGAAAGAAAGAGAGAGCGAGAGAGTAGCATTCTTGGCGAACAAGTTGGCACGGTTAGGATACGCTAGCCTCTTCTCCGCTTGGTGGAAATTTTATTACAGTGCATACGTAAGATTTCGTTTTTAATTATTTTTTCCGGGTCATTTATGAATTCTACCTGTTCCTTTTGATCATCAACAGTTGTCGCCGATTTCCCTGAAAAATTAGTTGAGTTAAGAAACACATCAATGGCGGGTTTGTTTTTTCTCTGTATGCATTTTAACTATCATTGTTGTTATTATTTTCATTGTTTCTATTTTGTTATTGTTATTATTTTAGTCTAATGGGTCAAGCTGCTTTAAGAGACTTTGAGTTCTGGTCATGCGATTGCATGTGAAAGAAACTGTCACAAAGCAACTGGGAAAGGTTGATAATATATTACTTAAGAATTGGTGTATGCTGTAAAGTTTCGGAATCACCAAAATGAGAAGAAATTTACTAAATCCTGATGAGAGTAACGTGCACTGCACAGAGAAATTTGTATATGGGACTACACACAAATGTTTGGCCCAAACATTTCAGCAGTTTCTTGTCATTTTTTTTTAATGTGAGGGCATTTAAAGAGCAATCCTTTTCAGGGGACATTTCTACTATGATAATCTTCCAAATTGAACTAAAGAGAATGAGAAAGCTCACAAATTATTTTTTTTTTTTTACCTTTCCCAGAACTCAACCTTCTCCTTAAAACCTGAGTCACACCGCCAAACCGATTCCAAACATATCAAATATTGGCCATTGGGGGTAATTCTCAGCTTTTCCTTTGTGTGGTTTTCTTTTTGTTTGTTGTTGTTGTTTTGTGGGGGTCTCGTTGGCGTGACTGGGGTATCAAAGGTCAAAGGTTATGGATAGCTTTGGTAATCTCTAAAAAACTTTCGTCAGATTTCTTGGATTTTTTTTAATGAATAACAAGATACTAGCAATACTAAGATTATGTGAAGATTTCACCTCCTGAAGTTGATTATCAAACAAATGAGAGCTAATCAATAATTTGTATACTGGGCCAGGCACGTCAACTCTCAACAACAATAGCAGGCACTGTTCCCTAAATACACGAGTAAAACCACACATACTGAAACACAGTCATGGTATCTCCATGCAAAGCCCCAAGATTATTGTGCGGGGAGCCGTCGGGTGGAAAGGTCCTAGGCCAGTGATCTAGCTTTCCTTATAGATATTTACACTGAAATTAACTGGAAATCATAGATGAAATACCGAATAATCTCTTACAAACATCTTTGATACAAGGTGAATAACATGAGACTACATTTAACTCTTTTTTTTTCCAATTTCCTTTTTGCTACCAAAGCTGTATTATAAGCTTTAAAGTGACTATTCAAAGAAAACACAAATATGGCAAATAATGTATCACTGGAAACTGGGAAGCTTACAGATGGCAATCGTATAAGTTTTACGACAACTGCGTATTTGATGATTATACAAATAACATAAATAAAGCTCGTCTTAGCATCTGAAATATCCGAGCGATTCGCCAGAAATGTAGCAATGTGTTGATGACGTCACACATCAGATGACGTCCTATAACGAATGAACGCAGTTGCAATGCAATTATTTATCAAATTATAAAGAGTTTGGTATATTTAAACATGACCTTATTTCACACCATTGTAAAAGGGAAGTAAAACTGATTCTGATAACTAAAACCGTTTGATTGTAAATATACAGGATAAGGGTCAATAATCAATGAAATAAACCACACTTCAAATTGAAAAGCCCTCCGAATAATAGCATGGACAGTATTCGTTGCCTCTTGAAACGCTGAACATGCCCCGGTGCAAGCAGCTGAAGATACAATGGCGTCTTATTTTGGTTACAAGTGACTGATTCCTTTTTTTAACGCTGCATTTTTCATCAAAATAATACCATACACGAAGTTAAGAGTGAAGCAACAGACTAGCATTAATACTGACGCTAGTAAAGTAAGAGAAATAAGTGCACAGGAGATGACAAAACAGGCACTGGAAAATGTGTAAGATGTTATGGGACATCGTCTGCTTAGACATACAGTTAACAACAAAATTATTCATACCCCTTGGAAAATTCTAGTTTTTTCTGGTTTCACCTCATTTGCATAACAATAGAAAAGGTGAATTATCCAAACTGGGTGATGTTCAAAATTATTCATACCCTTGGTGATCTATTGACTTTGTCAATCAGTATGAATCCAGTCCTTGTGATTAATGCTCGTAACACTTTCTTCACACTGTCACAATGCTTCTGGAGGTCTCTACTGAGATATCAGGCCAATACCTGGTCTCCAATGGCCCAATCTCCTTGAGGATGTTGTCCACACATGCCATCACCTGGTCTTCAGGGGATTCGATGGATTTAAAGCAGATTTTGTGTTTGCAGGTGGTGTAGTTTTAGACGTCATGAGGATAGGACTATGATATTGATATTTTCGTTAATATTCCTTACATTTTAATGACAAAACAAAGCACTCTTCCTGGAGAGACTTCCCTAGAGGCATTCACTGTTGCACTGTCAAGGGAAGGTATTTCCTGATACTCTTGTTCCATTATTATTAAGAATGTTTAGGGAGGCCATGGTAGTTGTCTAAAGGTTGGATGGTGCCAATTTTATCAGTTTATTCAGTTACACTGATTGACACATTTTTGATATGGACACCTGCAAGTGGGTACTCTAGTGAAGCTTAAAATACTGATCTTTATGTTCCAGTGCACTGTCAAAGTGGTAGCATTTTGTGCACTGCAGCTGGTAACATGGAGGGCATATGGTATAAATTTGGTTTACATTCATTTTGATATCAAGGATTGTAGCTTTCATACCAAAGATACAAAGAATATACCATATGAAGATTGATATACAGTAACAGTCAATGTGGGATGTGTATGGTACTCAAAGGTTACATACTGTTATTCATGGTGACCTGACGTTAGAGTCATGCAATGACTTTAATATCACCAACATGACCTTCCTGAGCACTCTGATTAAGAATGGGGCCAATGAATAAAGGTGAACCCTCCCACAGGCAGTGCAAAAGGGAAGGGCTCTTCAGGAATGGTGCTTTGCTTCATAAGTAGATAGAGAATTTTCATTAAAATGCATGGAATAAATGACCGAAAATTTCAATATCATAGTCCTGTCATCATGAAGTCGATAACTGCATCACCTGTAGGACACTAAATCTAATGAACTCCCTGAAGGTCAGGTGAAGGCATGTGTGGACACATCCTCAAGGAGATTGAGCCATTGGAGAACAGGTACTGGCCTGATATCCCAGCAGAGACCCCTCCGGAAGCATTGTGACGGTGTATTAAAATAAAGTGAATTACAAGCATTAATCACAAGGATCGGATTCATACTGATTGACAAAGTCAATAAATCACCAAGGGTATGAATAATTTTGAACATCGCCCAGTTTGGATAACTCGCCTTTTCTATTGTTATGCAAATGAGGTGAAACCAGAAACGGCATTCATTTGCAGATGATAACTAAATGTATTCAAGTGATGTGCAAGTAACTTCATTTAACCATTCATTTTTAGGAAAAATGCAAAAAACTAGAATTTTCCAAGGGGTATGAATAATTGTGTTGTTAACTGTAATTGGTCTCCGGTGTGACGTCACACATCTCAGCAGCGTTCGAGGAGCTCTAACTTCAGGTGCTATATCGGGGCTGTATTTTACCGTTTTATAATTGACAATAATCATTACTTCAAAATTTTTCCAAGCGTTGAATTTTGATAGCCTTGTTTCATTTATGCCATCCATGCAATAATAAACTCATGTGACTTGTTTCCCAGTTGAAGTTGTATTAAAATCGGTGTGTCGACAACACACATTCTCCCCTTATCAGGGTGGGACATGAGTTGCCTACACCTGAACTTCTTTGAGACTCTTAATCTCTTTTAAATTAGCAATCCACACGTTATGTACAGATTACCATACATTGTGTAAAATCGTATTAATACATGAAGTGTAGGAATCTTCATTTTTCAAGATAATGTGGTCAACTTTAACTATTCTTCATTTGAAATATTACCACCGTAGAAGAATTGCAGGTTTTATAATTGAAAGACATTGCGCTTATACTGATATACCGCTTAAATTACTAGCAAAATATTCGTCATTCGTATAAATGTATCACTTCGAATTAACTTTTACCATGGTTGTTGTTGTGCATGCTTTGTTTGTTATTATGTACATTTTATGTATCTTCCGTGATCGTAATTTGATTTCCCGAGGGTTTTAAGACGATTGATATTTCTGCTTTATTAAATACGCTTACATTAACGGATACAATTTGTTATGACTTCAGCTGTGGAAATTATGATAAATGGTGGTGATGGTGGTGGTGAAATAGATGATGATGATGATGATGATGACCATAACAGGGATGACAATGACGAAGGAGATGTTGATAAGGATGAATATGGCAATAGTGATGAATGACTATAGAGTAAACATGGTTTTAACGATGATGACGATGATGATAATTGTGATGACGATTTGGATGATAATGAAGAAGGATATGAAGATAATAATAAAGATGATATTTTTGAGGATGATAAGGGTGATTGTTACAACGATGCTGTTGGTGAGGATGATGGAAAAATAGTGGTGGTGATGATGGTAATAATGAGGAGGGTATAGCGACAATGATGATGATAGAGACAATGATGATGGTGATGAGGAGGAGAATGATGCTTCTAGTTGAGACAATGGTGAGGGCGGTGATAATTATGATGATGAAGAGGATAACGATGATGATAATGATATTAACAAAAAAGGGCGGCGAGCCCCCAAAAAGGGATGCGGGCGGGGACGAAAAACTAGGAATAATATTTATTTGGCCTTATAATAGTAAAAGTGTTAATAACTACATGTCTCTGATAGCGAATAATATACAGGATATTAGTCAATGATCGTTATTATTGTAAAGAATAATGCTTCTGGTAATAATTGCCTGTATTATTTAGGGATAGCGACCGTGATAGTATAGTAAACAAATGGACATGAAAAAGAAGAAGAGAGAAAGGATAAAAATGGAAATGGATAGGTTAAACACGATCGAAAGGAAGAGACAGAGGAGAACAGAAAGGGGATAAAAAATATCAAAAAAATAATGAACACAATTGTGGGTGTGGGGCCGGGGGGGGGGGGGTGTTCCTTACAAAAGTGCCAGCCTTTCTGTGGGGCTTGTCAGAGAATGCCCCCTTTTTTTTGGTAATACCGTAGCGCCCATAAGCATTCAAATTGCACTCCTCATAAAATGATGCGGGAGAAAAAAAAAAACTAACATATTAGACAACCCAATGACTACTGAATGCTGTATTTCCAACAGGCTTAATACAGGGATGACCCGGTTCCCGTAGGCAATGGGCTAATACTGATGGTACCGATAGCGAGCGGCAAAGTTCTTCAATGAGTAAACACATCCTAATTGCTCTTGCAATAACACGTATGCTACTTTGTTCGTTTTGAAACGCTACCCTTTTCCCTCACCTTTACTTTCTGCTTCTCCAAAGTAAGAGAAAGACAGCATTCTCATATTGGCCATATTTGCTCCGAAGCACACGCAACTGTGATGATGAGGCAGTTGCTATGGAGATAGGGAAACAGCTGAATATGACAACGGCCAATTTCAAATTGATGCTATGCCACTCCAAGATTGATGCATTTCCTTTACAGGGTTCGAGTATTAAACATAAAGTCAAGTTCTCGTTGTTTTAATACGAGGTATTAGGTTATTAAAGAAAAAATCTGGAAGCAATTACAAATGGCTGATTATGTAGTAAATTATAAGATCTTATGTATGCTGTGAGGTCGAGGAATCATCAAAATGATTTTTCTTTGTTGAATGACTCAATCTTTTTGAAAGTCATATAACATGATCGCAAAGACAGGCGAACCTGAACATCTGAATCTGCGAACAGGATTTGCGATCGTGTATACATGCAATTAAAGACAGAAATGTATTTGTCGTACTACACACACGTGTGGTGTTAAATTTGGTACAAGATAGCTGTTTCGCTGCATATTTTGGAAATGGTGGGCATTTGAAGAGCAAACCTTTTCACGGTATAATTATATCATAATATACCGGTACTGTCAAACTAACATAACAAGAATGTGAAAGCTTACAAATTAATTTTCACTTATACCAAAACTTAATCTACTTTTTCACTCTTAATCAATTGTATATATTTACATCATGTTAAAAGCTCTGAGATCTTCATATAAATCATTCTTCTTAATAATAATTCTTCTTCTTCTTCTTCTTCTTCTTCCTCTTCTTCTTCTGCCAATCGTCTATCCTTCTCATCCTCCTCCTCCACTTCTTTTTCTTCCCTTTTTCTGTTTTCATTTCTTTTGAGAAAGCTGAGATAGTGCAATGTGCCGATTTACAGGTGTTTATTAGTATCATTATTAGTAGTAGTATTTATGGGTATACGTGATGGGTCTGGTGGATAATTCACGGGACTGTGAAACACAAGTTACAGGGTTCGAGTCCCTGTAACAACACTACCTTCCTTTCGAAACGCCTGTATTATAAGATGTATAATCTAAATTTGGCGCACTCGATTCTGGTGAGAATCATGGGTATAGGTTAAAATAAATTCTTTGAATTACGTCAGAGAGGCCAAAGCACGTGTAATAACTCTAAATAATGTAAGTCTGTCGGAATCGACAATGACGTCAGTGACGCCGAAGGTGGGAGCGGAGCCCAAAGGCGGACGCGCAGACGCGGCCGCATATTGGGCACGCAACAGCAGAAGTAGGGTCGGGGATCCACTCTTTGCGGGCTTGTCTCTTCTGGTCCAGGCTCTCGAGGCACTTTTCCTCGAACAGCCTAACACACTTGTGGACAGCTGGGCGCCAGGCACTGCGGTCAGAGGCAAGTGATTCCCATCCAAGGGCTGAAATACCGCAGGCCTCGAGGGAGGCTTTCAGGCAGTCCTTGTATCGATGCCAGCTCAGAGAAGAAGACCATCTTTGGTAGACGTGTGTCGTCCATTCGCACTACATGTCCGACCCACCGGAGCTGGGCTTTCATGATGAGAGCTTCGATCCCGGGCATTTTGGCTTTGCGAAGCACTTCAGTGTTTGCGACTCTGTCCTCCCAGGAAATTCCCATGATTCGTCGCAAGCAGCGGAGGTGCAACTGGTCAAGTGTACGGACTTGCTTCTTGTACAGCGTCCACGTCTCACATCCGTAGAGCAGAGAGGTGATGACAACTGCCTTGTAGACTGCCAGCTTGGTGGAAAGTCTAATGCCTCGTTCACCCCACACACGTGTCCATAGCATGCCGAAGGAAGCTTCTGCTTTTGCAAGCCTGTTGGAAACTTCTTTGTCCATGCTGCAGTTTGAAGTCAGACAGCTTCCAAGGTATGTAAAGCTCTCCATGTTGTTCAGTGTTGTGCCCTCAATCTCAATTTGAGGCTCAGGAGGCATCAAGCCAGGTGCAGGCTGAAGCATCACTTCTGTTTTTCGCAGGCTGATGGTCAGTCCAAAGGTCTTTGCTGCTTCTGCGAGACAGGTGGCAAGTTCTTGCAGGTCTGGTTCATTTAATGCTGCAAGTGCGCAATCGTCTGCGAACAGGAAGTCTCTCACTTAGGCCTCTAGGACTTTGGTTTTTGCCTTTAGACCCCTGAGGTCGAAGAATCGACCGTCACATCTGTAGCGAATAGTTACACCAGCATCTGACTTAGACAGGGCGTAGAACAACATGGTAGCAGACATGAGGCTGAAGATTGTCGGAGCCATCACACAGCCCTGCTTCACGCCACTGGAGACTGGGAATGGATCAGAGGCATCACCGTTGTCCACAATGCGAGCTATCATGCCGTCATGGAATGACTGGATAATCCTGACGAACTTTGGTGGGCAACCTAGCTTGGACAGGATAGCCCACAGGCCCTCTCGGCTGACAGTATCAAAAGCCTTCGTCAGGTCCACGAAGAGGATGTATAGGTAGCTGCCGTACTGCAAAGACCATGTCTATTGTCCCCCTGTTGCTCCTAAACCCACACTGGCTCTCAGAGACCACATCATCCAACACGTGGTGTGTGATGCGGTTCAGAACGACACAGGCCATGATCTTTCCTGCGATGCTCAGCAATGTTCTTGTACAGATGCACGATGTTGGCATCCTTGAAGTCCTGCGGCACTGACTCTTCCTCCCAGAATTGCTGCATCAACCCGGTCAGCTTGATGGTGATAGCTTCACCTCCTCTGGGGGTATTCCATGAGGACCTGGTGCTTTCCCCACCTGTAGTTGCTTGATGGCCTTCTGGATCTCTGCCAGTGTTGGGGGTCATCAGGCGACGCCAGGACTGGGCGCTGTGGCATGTCTTGGATGACCTGCTGGTCAATCTGGGAAGGTCTGTTCAGCAGCTGACTGAAGTGTTCACGCCAGCGCTGTATTATGTCGCTTTTCTCAGTAAGCAGGGTTCCGTCTGCAGAGCGCACAGGTACATCTTTCAAGCCGGCAAAGAATTTCTTGGAGTTGTGCTCCTCTGCGTACTGTAACAACACTACCATCCTTTCGAAACGCCTGTATTATAAGATTTATAATCTAAATTTGGCGCACTCGATTCTGGTGAGAATCATGGGTATAGGTTAAAATGAATTCTTTGAATTACGTCAGAGAGGCCAAAGCACGTGTAATAACTCTAAATAGCTAACTAGATATATGGCGCAATAAAGGTGTATTATATTACTGCTCCCTGGCATAATTATGCTTTTATGCTCCCAGGCCTGTCATTGAGCAGCCAATCCGCAGGTCCCCTAAAAGTGCGCTATTTTATTTCCAATTCTGCCTGACTATGAATACATAATGAGCAAGAACAGCCAGGAACATCTCATTTGCAAACTATTGAATAGCCTACTTATCATTCACCAATTGTCATGAGTTATACATCAAATAAAAGAAGAGGGATCAGAGATTTGTGACATATTTTTATTGTGTTCAAAATAAAAGACCAAATTGGTATAAAATGGTGTTCCTTTTATGACCAAAAATGGAAATTAAATGAAATATAAATCTGGCCAAATCTACCATAGTTTTATTGTGAGCCAGGGCAAATTTGACATGAGCGTAAAGGGCATTTTCTGTACTTTCCAAAGATTGAAATAACATTAATGTGCACTTCATGACAGGGTCAGGATCCAGCAATATGTAACCGATGTACACACTTTGTCTTTAAAAAAGACAATTCCAGCATTCTGATTGGTTACCACCACGCAAGATGTTTTCTCACAGCCAGGCAACAGCTATGCGCATGTTTGCGCAAGGATGAAGCAACAGGTTGCGCAATGTTTCGTTCAACGCGCACTTGGTTACGGATGGCTCGCTTGCCAATCACAGGGCTAAGATTCTATGGTCTTGACCATGGTCTTGACAACGGATGACCTGCGGCTGAATATTGCTGGATCCTGACTCTGTCATAAATTTATGGATGATTTGAATGTAACGATGAAAAAGATGAGATTCCAGCGCTTCCATACATATGTGTCTTGATGGCGGCTCATATACTTTTTATATGTCTTTTAACAACTTGAAATCTTGTGAGAAAAAGGCTTTTGTATGACTATTTCATCAGTTATTTTAAACATTTTCTTTTTAAAATTCTGACTAAAACAAAATATCCCTGTGTTGGTAAACTATTCATTTATTTTTGCAGAAAGTCTAATGAGCACAGCATTAATATTTATTGAAGAGCATAACTTTAAAGATGACCATGCGATACAGCCGGCTGGGTGCAGGGAGAAAGTCCATTTCGGGCACTGGAAATAAAATGCGCGTTTTTTGCTCATTTGCATACGACCTGCGGTCTGACTGTGAGTAATTTGATAAAGTCTTTATATGATGTCGCAAACAATAAGATGCGAGCACGTCAGTGTTTTTACGTTATGCAAGAATCGATGATAGTGTCATGATGAAATCAAACAGAAACATGAGCAAATATGTAATAGATGGTATATAATGGCTGTATTATTGGCCTTTCATTGCATTAAAAAAAGTAGATTAAGTTGTACTTAAGAATTTGAGTATACTGTAACTGTGTAAGGTTTGGGAATCATCAAAGTGATACAAAATTGACCCCCAACTTTTTTTCTGAAAAGCAAATGCACTGCACTAAAAAGTGGATATGACTACACGTACACACATGTGGCATGAATAATGTTCGGCTTTGTCTCTTCATATTTTGAATATGAGGGCATTTGAAGAGCAATCCTTTTCATTTCTACTTATGATGTTCTTCCAGACTGACATAAAGAAGGAGAACCATCACAATGTTTTATTTTTTTTTTGGTTCACCTTTTCTAGAATTCAACCTTCTCTTTAAACACACTGCTTGCTTTACGGCACAGTAATAAACTCTTTCAGTGACACCCTTTTCTCCACATAAATCAATATCTATCCAGCATTGGATCTTTAGTTCACAGTTCAAACATCCGTTTTAAAGAGCAATATCCATGTCATCGATTCCATTAGAGCGTAATTGTTTTACGTTTACATAGCAAAGGAAAAAGGGAGGTTATACAACTCTGCTTTTGACAGCTTTAATTGTTTATGCTTTTTTGACGATAAATTTTAAGAACGTTCACTCAAAGTGGCTGCTCTCCTTTTTCATTTGTTCTTTTTTTTTCGTTGGTAGAAAATGGCAACTACGTGTTTAAGAAGACATCGATTGAACACCCAATACCTCTAAAGTGTGCAAACGATTCCAATACAAACATGGGGGTGTGGCGATTCATTTCCTTCAAATGTTTGGTCCCATTCAAAACGTGTCAAGACAGCGGTGAATTGCAGATAGAGTCAGCGAAAGACGCTCTTGAGTTGGTGTATGCATATCAGAGACGAGACGGCTCATTTTGGCGAGGCGTCTGCCTTTGGAGAAAGATATGAAACCTTAGCAAGGGGCCGTCAGAAAACTAACGAAACCTTTGCAAGATATTCTGCCATGTTGTGATGTTCCTACCATTAGCCCTTTTTTTTTGGTTAGAGAAAGATATTCAGACTTGTCTAGACAGCGTCGGAATGGGACCCTTTGAGTGATATTACTCCCGTCAATCTAGACTGCTGGAAGATGAATTCGCTGTCTCTTTCCCTTTCAAGTAAAATATATTTGGTTCGGATCCAGGTTGGAAGTGTAAATGTAGCTTTCGCTGTTTTTAAACGCACCAGGCCCCTTTGAATCTTCAAAAGATGCAGACGAGAACATTGTGACAAACTTTTCTTCCCTCAGCTGGGACTCTGCTATAGAATAGAGGTTCGCGTGGGAAGGTGACTCTTTGTCTGCTTCCAGGACCCGCTGCACTTTTCAAAGATACTAGGGTGAAAACTGTGAATAGCCGTACATATATATCTGTACAAACCCATTATATATACAGGGACGGGATATTGAAAGATCAAAAGCACACGTAACAACCAAACAGTGATGGTACGACGCAGGATGAATATTTGTTAGACATCTTTACTTCTTTACTGACTTTAATGAAGTAGACTGCTAGGACCTTTCAACTTTGTCAGTTGGGGTCCCGGAAAAAGGAGATGTTAATTATTGTTATTGCTTACATTTGAATTCCAATTGGGTTTACTCACAGCAGTGGACTAAAATGATGCCCTTAGTGATTTCAATTTCCACCATTACCGGCAACTTGAAATACGGCTTCATTTAGTACTTTTTTGTCAATATTTAATCACAGCAATGGATGGAACTCCTGTGACTGCTGCGACTTTCATGCCAACGAATTATTCTACTACTATTTATCACGAATTCTTCTACTACTATTCAGTCACCAAGATCTTGAGTAGTGCGGGCATGATTGCATGTACCATTATCACCGGGGTCATTACGCTTGTTATACTGAAACGGTGCAAAGAAAACGACGACGCCGACCGCTCAATTCGACTCTTCCAGTTCAACGCCGTTACCAACACGACGGCCGGATTGTCAATATCAACAGTTTTCTTAATGTCCGAACCTCGTGACGACGTCCAGTATGCAGCGGTTGCTTGTCAGATCGGTAAAACGTGCATTTACATTTCCAATTTTCTATCTACCACGTCTGTCACCGTGATTACGGTAAACCGCTTTCTTCACGTGAAGTGTCCACTGCAATACTACAGAACAGTCAGCTTAAAAAGGATCAATGCTCTGCTTATTACCATAGTGATTATATCAACTGTATATTGCGTTTATCTTCCTTTCCCTAATTTTCCTTACTTCGATAGTCTAGAGACGAATTGTTTTTCTTCCTCTTATAACAGAAAAAGTCAGCAACTCATAACCATATTCTTGTTGGGATTATGGGCTGTAAATCATTTATTTATCTTATTAATAAATGTTCTACTCTTGAAAATTACCTACAATGCGCGACGTTCAAGGCGCATTACGGCAGTTGTAGACACACCTGAACCGCTTCACACAGCATCGGAAAATGTCTTTCTTAAAATCTACCGCGGTGTCAACCGCACCTATTTCAGAGGTCAACACCGCGGTGTCATTCTTGTTATCTCTATTAGCGCCATTTATTTTTTTTCATGCTTGCCAAGTATGGTTTTGCTCTCTTTAATGGCGGCGCAAACGATATTTTTCTCACCGAACGTGTACATCAGCGTCTTCTTGTTGGGGCTTGCAAGCAGTGTTTGGAACATCATTGCTTTCGTTCTTTTCGATACCAAATTTCGGCGCGTCGTTTGCGGCATGTGCAAAAGAACCAGAGAGCAGTTCGTTTAATTGTAATGTTGAATTATGGTAGCGAAAAATGAATTACAAGGAAACGTGTTGAATGTGTTCTCAAGTTCCTCTAAACACGATCGCAGAGACTGTCTATAGTAATCAATTCAAGGAATACGTTATACGTAATATTGCAATGTTTGCACATTTGGTATATTTATAATTTCTAAGGTCAATGCATCGGAAATCTTTTCGGTCGTGTTTCAAAAGATTAATGCATGAAGTACTTTAAATGCCGTGGGAAGCAAATCCCACCCAAACATTTGAGTGTCGAACATTTTGTTTAGGCTGAGAGTGGCTTGAAAATTCTTCCCCATACAGAAATTTATGCCGTCAATATAATATTAATTAATATGCAATATATCTTTGCCTAGTTTGTTGGACAAAAAAAAAACGCATTGAAAGTTAATATTTAAATTTCATTTTTGACAATTGCTCAAAAATCTGGTGGCATGGAAAGGGTAATGTTCCCGTCCGTACGTTCTCCCCCGAATTTTCAGTTTAGATAGTAATTATTTGATCATAGCGACATAAATTGTGATAGATTGTCTTCCCCTCTATCATCCCCTCAATCATCCCAATAGCTCTCCATAGAGCAACTCACTAAGGTTTGTATAACTATGGCACAAAGAAAGAAACAAAGAAATGTATTCGTATAATGTTTTAAACAGGTCGGTCCCACGTTGGATAATAATAATAATAATAATAATAATAATAATAAAAATAATAATAATAATAATAATAATAATAATAATACGTAACATTTATATTGCGCTTAATACAATATTTCTAAGCGTCGAAGTAGTATTATTACCCTCGCTTTAGCCCACATCATGGGAAGAAATAATTCTTAATACTACTTATTTGTTTAATATTTCTTTTGAGAAAAACTTCATAACCATGACAACAGGTTGAAATTTCAAATATCTTGGTAGTTATCAGCTATTTTGAATGGAATGGGATTATAAGTTTGTAAGGCTTGCGAAAATTATAATTTTCTTTTAAGGACTGAATCTTTTATACGAAGTATCCTTCGCAGTATTTAAGGATACGCCAATAAGCCTCCCTATGGAAAATAAGGGGTATATTATGTTATGTTATATGGGGTATACAGTGCTCAAGTCGTTTGGAAAATATGTTGCGTATTTCTAAATCAAATATTCTCTTTCAGCAGTGTAGTAAAATAACGCGAAACCGTTAACGCAAACGCGTAATAATTTGACGTCAAAATAGTAAATCGAAGCGTAAGTTGTCATCCAGATTTAGAAACTAGCTGAATCAAAAGTCACGACTCATAAATGCAGTTTCACAAAATTTAATAACAAGTTACACGCCGGCACATTAACAAAATATTAAACAGATTACACTCATACACACGTTGCATTTTGTTTTCTATTACCGATGGCAAACAAAACCATAATATCATTATGAAAAGCATAATCAACATCAACAAACAACCCATACGCGGGTACGATATTTGTTGCATACACCTGTACTGTGCTTTTTGAATGAGCACATTTTTTTTTTTTAATTGTCGGGGAAAACTTGTAGATAAATTAACAACTGATTCATAATAGTGTAACTATAACTAATAATAACGGTTTCGTTTATAGCACCTTACCAGTTACAAGGTAACCGATAGTGTAACTATAACTAATAATAGCTGATGATGAAAAATAGAAGAAATTTGAAAGGGAAAGGGATAGTGATCGTCGAAGATCCGACTAAGAAAAATCTTGTTCTGCAAGCTCAAGCATCCAGACGACCAAATGTCACAGTGACATGGACTTTGGACTGACGTGTCTTCGCCATGGTCAAGAGCAAAGATGGACGCATTGCAAAAAAACTCATAAAAATACTATCAGATTTGAAATAGACCATAACGTATTTGTGCCAGACTGTCTATCTTAACAATCTAAATTGCCATCACTTTACCGGTCATTGGCCGCCTGCTGGTAAGATATTTTCATAAATTTTGTTGTATGGTTCTTTGCTTTTGACTATTATTGTTAATATATTTTTCGTTACAATTTTTTTACATTGTTAAACTGCATATTTAAAAATACTCCTGGTGGTTCGCTTAAATTGTACTCTGTTGGACACTGTCTTTGTTGTTCTTCTTGTTGTTGCTTAAGTTGTTGTCTTGTGTAGTCCATTGTTTAAATGTTGTAAATATGCCTGACGTTAATTTATATAGACAAGGGATGCAAAATGCTAATTTTCTTCGTATATCTGAGCTTCTATCTCCACTTGATAATGATAATGAGTTTGTATGGTCCCCAACAAAATTGTTTCGTGCCAAATGTATTCAATATGTTTTTGCGTGAACAACAATCCAACAATAATTTGCATAAAGTATTTTCTTGTTTACATCTTAACTGTAGAAGTATAAAGAAAACCTTTGATAACCTTTGATAATTTGTTACTTTTTTACATGATGTTGAATTAAATTTCTGTGCAAAAGGTGTAACAGAGACATGACTAAAATGTAACGATCCTTTCTATAACATTGATGGTTATAATTTCATTTGTAACTCCCGCCAAGATCGCAGGGGTGGAGGTGTAGTTTATATCAGAAATGATTTTAACTTTGCACATAAGAGTGATTCAGATATTTTTTTGGAATCTATGGAATGTATATTTGTTGAAATTAAGTCATCTTCTAAAAATATAATATTTAGTGTAATTTATAGACCGCCAAATTCAATGTTGCCTGAATTTTTAGAATCTCTTACTACAGTACTAAATAAATTTCCTAAAGAAAATAAATTATTTTAACCTGAATTTATTAAATGCTGATTCTTGCCCACAGGTTAGTGATTTTTTAGATGTATTTAGAACCAGATCAAGTTATCATTTCCCAAACACTCTACTACCTTAATTGACAATATCTTTACAAATAATATAAACAATATCTATTCTGGTATTTTCTTAGTTGATATAAGTGACCATTTCCCAGTGTATTGTATTCATAGTCATTATACTAGCGAACCAAATACAGTGTTTATGAGGCGATGAAAATAATACGTAGGTTTATTACTAAGTTAAAAAATATTGAATGGTATAGTAAGTGTAATGATCCAAATCTTATGTATGATACATATTTAGACCAATTTTCGAATCTATATAATGAATGTTTCCCTAAAACTAATGTTAAATGTAAACATCGTAAAGATAAACCATGGTTCAACGATGATTTGAGAAAAATGTGCAATAAAAAGTATCTGTTATACAAGAAATTTATCAAAAAGCCTACTATATAGAGAGAGAATACATACAAGTCCTATCGTAATAAAGTAAATAATAAAACAAAATGTATCAAAAATGAATATTATAGACATTTATTTTTGAATGTCAAATGCAATCTTTAAAAAACTTGGAATATTATTAATGAAGCAATGGGGAGAATGAATAACCAAACTACAATTGAGAGCGTAAATGTTAACAATGATAAAGTAGTTGGTGATTATGACATCGGTAAAACATTCAATGATTATTTTGTTATATATTTTTCTCTTTCAAATAGTTTACAATCAAATACTAGAAATAATTTCGTGCAATATTTAAATAGAATTGTTTTTGTTTTTTTAAACCGGACCACAGGCTGAACTACCTACTTCCATTAAAAAAAGAAGATAAGTATGAAATTAGAAATACAAAACTATTCCCACTGCCTCTCTGTAAAACGAAAAAGTATAAGGAGAGCTTTGTCCCTTGGTGTTTATACAACTTTCAGTAGCTATGGTCTATTGTGTCGCGGTCGCGTCGGCAAGGCCGGCTTCGGACCGGCAATGGTGCGTCATTGAAATAAACGTACCATTTTTGTTGGTCTGAAGTCGGTTTCGTCTGTGTTATTGTGACATTACATATTATACATGTCGACAGTGTTGATGGATCCCTTGGGGACGTCTCTTTTCTTCCTCTGATATCTCTTTTCTTTCTTTTCTTTCAAATCTTATTGCTAATACTCTTGAGGTATGTGATTCAGGTTTCCAGTCTCCAGTCTCCTATTCCATTTCATTTCATTTGTGTAATCCTGTTCGAATTGTTAATAACTGTAATGCATTGTTAGATATTTTAATTAGATAATATATTATAGTTTATAATTGTATACATATATATATTTTCTTTCATTTTCTTTTATGTATTTGAATTTGAATGTAACATTTTTATAATTATGTATTCAATTTCTACATTGTTTTTAATCCAACTGTGATATTACATGGTTGCAATAAATGAACATATTATTATTATTAATAACAGTGCTTTTTTAAATCCCATCACTCGGGGAGAGATTATTAACATTGTATGTAATTTTGATTGTAATTCTGCTACAGGGTATGATGAAGTTAATGTGTCAGTTGTTAAGAAAGCAATACACATTATTTGTTATCCCTTGTGCAATATCTTTAATTCTGTTTTAACTACTGGTATTTTTCCAGATAAATTAATGTTATTCCAATTTTCAAGAATGGATCAAAGTTAGAATTATCTAATTACAGACCTATATCAGTCTTGCCAGCATTTTCTAAAATTCTCGAAAAATGTATTTATAATCGCCTTTCTGATTTTGTAGATAGACATAATAATGACACCTTCCCAGTATGGATTTCGCTCCGGGCACTCCACATCCCATGCTTTAGTTGATTTGGTATTTAAAGTTTCTCATGCTTTTATTTCTCGATTCCTTTTATTTGGTTTGTTTTTAGATTTAAGTAAAGCTTTCGATACGCTCGACCACTCTGTTTTGTTAGTTAAGTTAGAAAATTATGGTAATCGTGGTAATTTGTTAAAGTTATTTAGCAGATCGTAAGCAATTTCTTATTGTAAACAATACCAAGTCTGAATGATGTGGTGTGCCCCAGGGATCTATACTGGGCTCACTACTCTTTCTTATTTACATGAATGATATATTATATAATGTCTCTAATAAGTTGCAGCTTATTTTATATGCTGACGACACTAGTGTTTTCATGAGCTATGATGATATCACTACATTATGTTTAAATTTTAATATTGAATTGCAAAAAATCAGTAAATGGCTTATTTTAATAAATTGATTTTAAATGTAAAGAAAACACAGTGTATGATTTTTACTAATAAGAAAAATTGAATATAATCATATGAATATCAATATGAATAATGAAGATATAAAGGTGGTACGTTCTCTAAAATTCCTTGGCGTTATTATTGATTCCAAATTAAATTGGCATGAGCATATAAACGAGGTTTGTAACAAAGTTTCAGAATGTTTAGGTGTATTATATAAATTACGATTTTTTTTCCTCGAAACATTTTATTAATGATATACAATGCCATTGTAACCCCACACCTTAATTATTGTAATGTCGCTTGGGCTTCTTCTAAAAGTTACTCTATGTTAAGACTATTTCGTTTGCAGAAAAAAGCAGTTCGTATTGTCTTTCATGCCAATTTTCTTGCCCATACATCACCTATATTTATCGAGTTAAAATTGTTAAATATATATGATCTGAATACTTTTAATATTGCTATCTTCTTGTATTTGATATTTAAAAATGTTGCACCTATATGTCTCTTACAAAAATTCACATTGACTTCTGAAATAACTTCTTATGACATGCGAAAGCTGTTTAATTTCTATTTACCACTTTTTAAAACAAATGTTGGCATTAATTCAGTTTTCTATAAAGGACCAAAAATTTGGAATGCTCTGTCTGAATAAATGAAATTATATGTAGATTATCTATTTTTATCAGGCCCATTTTATGTTATGTCCGTCGAGGGGTTTGTAAGGTTTTATTAACTGTTCCATATTCGTATAACCTCCTTCGTTTTATTCAAAATATGCTTTTTTACTCATTTTAGCCTTGTATGTAACATGGTTTTTAATTACTTATATATTGGTGGCAGCATTTCATAAGACATTGTTCTTCTAAGCTGTCTACGCATTCTTTTTCATTGTATTTTTTACCTTGTAATTGTTTCTAATTTTGAATTAAATAAAAGCAAAATTGAATTGAATTGAATTTTATAGCACCTTACCAGTTATAATTTTATTACCCCGGTCACTGGATTTCAGTTGCGATTCTGCACATTACAGCGCACATTCTCCACTCCTCTGTCCCAGTGAGCATTCCAGCCAGTCGCCTGTGTCCAAGCGCGCACATGCTCATCCAACCAGAATGACGTTCGCATCCTACCGGGTACCCATTAAACTCCTGGGTGGAAAGGAGCAATGTAGATAAAATGCCTTGCTCAAGGGCATAAGTGCCGTGCCGGGGTTCGAACCCACGACCTTTGCATTCCCAGTCAAGTGACTGAACCACTCGACTACGACTGCTCAATGATTTCATGCAGCAATGAAATTGTTATTTCGTTGTATCATGTGTATCTTTACATGACTACTCTCCTCTTTGTTTTCTTTTTCATTCCCTGTCATATTTCTTTCCCTCACTCTGTCTCTCTCCAGTTCTCTCTCTCTCTCACACACACACACACACACACTATTCCTCTTGTCTTCTCTCTTGTTTCTCTTTACTTTTCATATCCACCCCTATGTTTTGTCTTCTGCTCCCTCTCCTTCAGACATGGGCCATCGTTGTGTCTGTATTCATCTGTACGGCTGGCATTCCTCACACATCATATACGATCATACTATACTTTCAATTATGAAGTAGTTATAACATTATGTTTATTTCGAAGTATGTATCGAAGAAAAAAAATCGAGGAATTGTTCAAGATTTTAAACCGAAAAATTCAATTAATTACTCATTGGTTAAAAGTATAGATTGTCTATTAAAGAAAAGACAGATTTTATGGATTTTACACAAAAAAAAAAACATCTTGACCCTATCCCAATTGAAATGAACAGAAGAATGTAACATGTTTTTAATTTCCCTCTCTTTAATATTTAGCTCTAGTTCTTCTCCTTTTTCTTTTCCTACTCCCTATCTCTCTCTTTCTTTCTTTCTCCCTATCTCTCTCTTTCCCTCTCTCTCCCTCTCTTCATCTCTCATCACGTTTTTTAAAATTGTGTTTCTTTGTTTTTGTCAATAATGAACGACTGCTCTTATCCTTATTTGTTTTATTATTAGTATTATTATTATTGTCATAAGTTATTGGGGATACATATAGGTAGTCGCTTTAGTTCCACACTTTTCTATAACTGATCACGATTAATGATACACTTTTGTTAAATATATTCTTTTGAAAGGAATACAGGATAAATGCAGACATTTACACCGATAAGCAACATTTATAATAAGATGTTCTCCTTTATTTGACACTCTGTGTATAACAACGTGCAAATTACATGAAGAATATGGAATTTTTATTACAGACATTGAATTATTTTTGGCAAGTATTTGTAAAAAAAGTAATGCACGTCAAACAAAATGGAATGTATTGACAAATTAAGGATGACTTGTGTACACCATATGCTTATATTTTTGGTTTGCTAACAAGTGCTTCACGAAGTACGATTATATCCTACAACTTGTTTATAACGCCCACAAAAAAAGATAACTACAGGACATATTTTAAAGGAAAGTTACAACAGATATTCGAAAATGCTACACAAAAAAGAGAAAGTAGAATTCACGCTACAATTTTACTCAGTGAACAACTAACCGCAGAAGTCAGTTGTGAAATAAAGGCATATAGTTTACACTCTAGAAATGAATTTCTGCGTGATCCTTCTTTTCTGTAAGGGATATGTGCGTGCATGAAATGATCTGTGAAGGGGACTGGAACTACAATGGCGTAGTACGTACCTCCAATTGGATGCCACCCCATCCCCCGCCCCCTCCCTGTTCTTCAAAAGGAGAAACGGGAGGTAAATGAAGAGAGATCACGGGGACAAACAGACAGACAAAAAAGAGAGGAGAGAGAAGTAGAACAAAACATCTTGTGAAAAGTAGAGAAAAAAAATTGATCACAAATTCGCTACAAGTCTTACAATCCCCCCCCCCCCCCCCCCCCATCGCCTCTTTGCGCCACTGATAGGAATATCTAACACAAAATAAAATATAATGAACATTTCGAAGAAGAATGAGATGAAAAAGAAAGAGAAATTAAACAAGAGCCCCGGGAGGCACATCTGGTGCATGTTCTCTCTAGCACCACCAGGAGATATGTTAGAAATTGAAACTACTAGGAGGATGTACATGAGATGATGTTAGGAATTAACATAATTTCCCCCCCCCCCCCCCCCGCCTGGTTCTGGAGAAAAAGATGTTTGAAATTTCATAGTTTTTAAACTTGGGGGCCCTCCCCCTGGCCCCCTGGGGGCCACAAGTACCATTTTAGCAACTTTGGGTCCCCTACCCCTAAGGATGATTCCTACCAAGTTTGGTTGAATTCCGATCATGTGTTTTGGAGAAGATCAGAATGTACATTTTGCCTGGCAGCGCCCCCCCCCCCCTCCAGTATGTTACCCCCACAGGGCCCCTATAGGGCCACTCAGAGAAATTTAATGAACAACATTCATTCTTCATCTATAGAGGTATCTCCATACACAATACCAAGTCTGAGCTATGCCTGGTTCTGGAGAAGAAGATGTTTGAAATTTACATAGCTTTTACAATTGGGGGCCTTCCCCCTGGGCCCCCTGGGGGCCACATGTACCATTTTAGCAAATTTGGGTCCCCTACCCCTAAGGATGATTCCTACCAAGTTTGGTTGAATTCCGATCATGTGATGTGGAAAAGATGATCAGAATGTACATTTTTGCCTGGCAGCGACACCCCCCCCCCCCCTCCCCCCTCCAGTATGTTACCCCCACAGGGCCCCTATAGGGCCACTCAGAGAAATTTCATGAACAATATTCATTCTTCATCTATAGAGGTATCTCCATACAGAATACCAAGTCTGAGCTATGCCTGGTTCTGGAGAAGAAGATGTTTGAAATTTACATAACTTTTACCATTAGGGGCCCTCCCCCTGGGCCCCCCTGGGGGCCACATGTACCATTTTAGCAACTTTGGGTCCCCTACCCCTAAGGATGATTCCTACCAAGTTTGGTTGAATTCCAATCATGGGTTTCGGAGAAGAAGATGAAAATGTAAAAAGTTAACGGACGACGCACGACGGACGACGGACAAATTTCCATCGCAATAGCTCACCCGAGCCTTAGGCTCAGGTGAGCTAAAAAAAAGGAGAGCGTTAAATAAAACATTGTCATTGCCCTTTGTTTGCTAAAAATACATTTATAAGTAACTTTCTCTTTCTAAGTATAAAAAGACAGACGGTACATAGTGTTTCCAACATTTTAAGGTAAATAATTATCTTACGAAAAGTATCCTAATTAGTATAGAGGAAATGCATATTGTGTAATTGCATGTAAAAAGCATCTGCACTGGAAACGGCCACCACTCAGCAATGTCTTACAAAAAAAGGTATATAAGGTAAAAAGTCTTAGTACACTGGCATGACTCTAATAGAGAAACTCTTATAAAACCATTTATTTATGGAACATTGTCTTATGAACGTCAATTAGTTTCTCATGATTAACGAACTGTAATTTATTTTTGACTAGTTCGACCTGTGGGCAATTGTTATCCGAAGGAACATGGATTTAATGATACCCCCCCCCCCCCCGAATATCAATATCAAAGCTCATTTACGACCCTATCTGGTTATGCTAAATATACAAACAAATAATATAATTATAATCTTCATAATACAATGAATATGTAATAACTGATATAAGGATAATTATTATGGTAATAAGCCATTATGATAACTGTGATCTTGAAATGGTATGATTACCATAATTATTTCGCATTATATTTATTGGGAACGTCCAAAGTAACTAAGTCTCATACGTTACCAAGCGTCATAAAATATTATGTTCCGGAATCTGGACATGACAAGAAAATATCATTTTATTTGATATTTGGTATGGTCAAAGCTCTAGGAGGGCGATCAGCTTGACACAGTCATCAGATATGCTTAAAGGTAATCTGTAACTTTGTGGAGGCCTGATAGAATCTGAGCTGCATGGCCCTACATGCTATCAGTGTATGTAATATGTAGTAAAAACGAAGCCCTGGAAAATTCATGTGGAACGCATCATCATGTGCTTAACAAAAAGTGAAAATAGGCAAGTAACCGGAAATGCCAGACTTTTTCGCCCCTTAGAATACAGTGTTAGAATAAACCGTACCTCAGTACGGTTTCAGGAATGTTAGTATTCGGTCATAGATATCTTGAAAATGACATCATATAATTGCAAACCTTTATATTCCTGGCTGTTTATTTATCTTTCTGGACATTATACCACACAAAGTTAACATGAAAATTCAACAATTTATCAAATCAAACCTCCACAATGTTACCAATTCCCTTTAAATATACTGAACTACAAAAGAAACGTCGCACTTTTCAAATTGATATCTTATACAAATGATATTGGAATTTGATACGTAAAATCACATTTTATGCTTTTTTAACATCACATGTATGGCATTGACCGTCCATAACACATCATAACAAAATGTGATTTCTGTGTAGGATTAAAACTCATATCCTTTCCGTGAACATGGTAGTGCACTCGAGTGCAGCTTTTTGAAAAGCATGATGCACATGCACATTCCCTATCCAGTGGGTTTAAAAGGGACACAAAACCTTCATCCTGTCATTCGTTTCCTGAGCGCTGTCACCATGCCACGTCTGACTCGAAACCAGAAGGAACAAGCCATCGGACGTCTTCATGCTGGCCAACGTCCTAGAGTCATTGCCAACGACTTCAATGCAGCGTTCGGACAGTAGAGAGACTGCGGGAGCGATACAATGCAACCAACAGCACCAACGATCGTCAGCGTAGTGGTCGTCCCAGGATGACAACAGCACGTCAAGATCGCCATCTTCACCGGGACCACTTGCAGGATCGCTTCCGCAGAGCAACAGAATCGGCTCTACAGACTATTGGCACACACAACAGACCAATTTCTGCAGCAACTGTTCGTCGTCGGCTGAGAAGCTTCAACTTGTCTTGTCGGCGTCCTGCTCGGGGCCCTATCCTCACCGTTCGACATTGTCGGGAACGTCTCCTGTGGGCCCAACAACGTCAGAACTGGCGCTATCAACGACGAGAGTCGTTACTGCACATATGTAGTTGTTAATCAAAACAAAGCAAAACATTTTCTCAGTTTTCACTCTTGAATAAAGAATATGTGTCATTGTAAATGTGTATAAACACATACATATGCGACGTTTCTTTTGTAGTTCAGTATATTAGTTTGGTAACGTATGGGATAAAGGAAAATCCCTGGACTTGCCCTATCAAGGACTATTACAGAGAGATTTCTCCAGTTTCCTGAATCTCGGATCCAGCGATGCTCGGCGTGTAGTGTCTGCACGGGCTAGATCCTTCATCTTTTGACGCAAGAGAGCGACGTCGCCGCTTGCTTCAACTTCTCTCTTCGACGTTTTCATCATCAAGTGCCCTGGAAGCGTTCTAACGATTCGACGGATCACTTGATATCCGACCTCTTCCTCGTCCTTGTCAGCACCACGAGACGTATTGTCTTTGTGGTCCTTCTCTTGGCTTTCAGTTTCGCTGCTTGCACCCCAAATGTGGCTGCTGTCTGTCTTCGGTAAACTAAAAGAAAGACTCGTTTTCGCTGTACCGTCACGTTTGCTCTTTGGCAAGGTCGAACTGGCGGACTGGATGGATTTACCACCACTTTCATGTCGTTTGGAGGGTTCGTGGATTGATTTTGCAGTGCTGTCGCGGCGAGAACCGCCTCTTGACCTGCCTTGACCGTTTTCGCCATTATGCGACGATCTCTTTCCCGTTTTAGGTCGTTCGATTGACTTGAGTAACGCATGATCACTTTGGTGCCGAACTAAGTGCGGTCTTCGGTCAGTGATAGGCGCGTTCGGAAGGCTGACACTTCCAGGTCTCTGTATTTTTAAGGCACCAGACGTGGTCGGAGGTGGTGACCGAATTACAGTCATATTTGGCGCGGTCTGCGGTGGTAAAGACGCGGTCAAAAACAACGCTTCTTTCTCAGGATTCGAAATCGGAGACAATTTTAAATCAGTGCTTGATTGAGACTGCAGCGATGGTTGAGACTGAAGATGGGGAACAGGGGGAGTCTTTTTAAAAGTCATGGCAAAGAGTCCGAGGGCCCTTACCTTTAGTACTGGGAACCTTGTTTTAGGTTTGACTGCTTCAGGGGTGCATCCCGAGCTTGACTTTGATTGGATAAGAGGAGCCGTTTCTTCGGTAGTACTTTTAGTTTCCTCTGGTTCAGGCTCAGGAGCCAACTTTGAATCATTCGGTGATTTATCTATAACTTCTTCATGTTCTAAATCAGGTTCAACTTTTGGTTTCCAAGCACCCGACATTAGAAGTGGCATTTTCATCTTTGCTCGCCTCGCTCCGAATATTCCCCTGCTGGCTAAGTCTCGTTTCTCCTGTTCCTTCTTTTCACGTTCAGTCTGTTCATTGTTCTTTGCTGCTGCTGCTGCTGCTGCTACTACTGCCTCTCCATCAGGCTTTGATTCTTCCTGCTGATGTTGATCTACAGAACCATCTTCGTCAGCGTCGATTGCCTTTGACGACTCCTCTTCGTGTTTCCCCCGCAAGAAGTCCTTGCTCTCAGGGCTCTTACTTGACTTGGGCTTAAAAGAAAACACGTATTCCTCTTTTAACCAACCGTTATCCCCGTCTCGAGGCGGCGGGGGAATGCAGTTCAGGTACTTGGGCCTCTGAGCGGCTTTCACGAAACGGAGATCATTGTCCTGGTCGAATACCTGCTTGATGAAGAAACTTCGCTGGTTCCACGACATCGCCGTTTCCCGTTTCCTCTTTTCCCGGTCGATCTTCAGGAGGGTAGCAGACAATCGTCGTTCTTCACCGGGGTTGCCCAGAGACAAACCCAGGCCCTCACCCTGGCTACCCTTTCTTTCCATTCGAGTGTTGCGTCCAACATTTTGAGACATTGTCCTCAAGACCAGCTCCTCATGCTTGCCTGCAGAAAAAAGTTGAACAGATAAGGCAAGTTTATTAGCAAATTCAAAATGTTCAAAATGGCGTGACAAGATTTAGACGGAGAGAAATATCATTTTGGTTTCTTTTTTAATCTATGTAAATATCATGTTGTCCTGGTGCAGTCCAGAGACCTGTAAGGGAGAGGAGCAGAAATAAATCCTATAGAAACATTATGAGAAGGAAAAATTGTTATCACAGAGGTTAAGTACTTATTTCTGCCAAAATTATCTGCCATGCAAAAATAGGAAGACAACGGTTATTTAAAAAAATGATCCTCTCCTAAATTGTTCCAATTTAAAGATGAAGATAACTTTAAAAATTGCCATGCAATTACAGTGTGAAAGGAATTATCGCAAAACAATTAACATAGGTTAACTATGTAGGATAAGAAAATTGACTCAATCTGACTGAGAGTCACATCCAAAGAAGAGAGATGTTCGACCACAGCAAGTTTTGCCTCGGTTAAAACTGTATAACAACTTCATAGAGAAACAAACAATTATTCCATATAGCTTGAAGTAATGATGAACATCCCTCCCAAACGGACTGCTCCTTCAATGTAATTCCCCATGTTAAGCCAACCCTTTTATACCGTGGACATTTTAATATGTTTTTAACCCTATTGTTGTGGTGAAGGCACCCGTTATTGTCCGCACTGCAGCTTCTGCAGAAACCATTGTTCCGATACCAAGATCAGATATCGATCGGTTTAGAGCAATCGTGAATGCACAGAAAAGGCGTCACATTCAGCTATTCTTGTATAGCTTGGGAATAGAAATGGCTGTTTAGACTGTCAGAATTTCTACACCTTGACCCCCAATCGGACAGAGAAAAAGATTGCTTGGAATTAATTATATTAATGTACCTTATTATATGATTCAAAAGGGCGATTTTGCTTTATGAAAGAGGCTTCAAGGCACTCAGTTTCCTAAAGAAAAATGACCAAAGGCCTATATTTTTATATTCAGGTCAGAACGAGTAAAAATACAGGCCTATGCATCAGTATTACTAATACAAAATTTATAAAAACGGGGAAGGGCGGTAGCATAGATTTCCCACCGTCCTAGGAATATGTATCTTACGGGCAAAGAATAAACCTGCTGTTCATTTTTAGTTTTGGAGTGTTTGTGTTTCTCCTAAAAAACGTGACTGTCATTTTAATTATACCATTCCCAGATTGGTCTTAACACATCCTCTGTTCTGGGCATTCGACTAAAATAGATTTCTCAACTATCTGGGCATAGAGACACATAATTTCAAGACATCTCCATTATTTTTAAGACATGTGGCTGAAAAAGGCATGTTCAAATCATGTCCATCCATTTTCATATGACTTCTAAATCCTTAAGCAATTCCTGATAACCTTCAGTCAGTAGCTAATATATCAGCGCTGGAAAAGCCTACATACGTTAATGTTTCGCACTTAAAATCAATTCGAAGAAAAGCCACATTTCAGGTAAAGTCTGTCCTGTGAGAGCTAATCGTGTTCTTGAAGAATATTCGTTCCTTCTCTAGGCCAACGTCTAAACGCACTTATCATCCCTAATACATTAAACAATTTATAAAGGATCTGGCTGTGGCTTCGAATTAACAGATCGATATTCGATGGTGCCGTTCGATAAAAAAATACATGAAGAATGAACAAAACGTGCGAAATGCCAGTCAAAATATGTGGTACAGTAATATCAAAAGAGAAGGACGCATTATCTCAACAGCTCTGCAGGTATATTGACTATTTTGCAAGTATGGTTAACTGGGTATAGAGCGACTATTGATTACGCATTATTGATTGACGGAATAGGAGGTCGTTGATTTAGATTTTGACGGTGGGAATACGGATGAGGAAAATAAGATCTTTTTTTTAAATGTGATTATATTTGACGTACTCCTTTCACGATAAAATCATGGCAGCTAAAATGGTGGCTGAATTGAGATTTTATATGTTTTGGAGATAAAAAAAGACATAAATGGGGAATGTGAATGTAAATTACAATGATAAATAATTGACATTATTTAGTGTTCACGTAAACTAAGGTAGATATAAAAAATGTCGCTAGCCAAATTATTTGTAAATATGAATATTTGTGGGTGTTCAAACTGTCAATAGAATGGCAGGGGTAAAGACCAGGAGCAACAAAAGAAAGTGGTATCGAAGGAGAAGGGATGGGACAAGAAAAGAGAAAGGGAATTATTATCATAATAATTATAATAATAATAATAATAATGATAATAATAATTATCATCATCATCATAACAATAATAATGAGATAATGTATGTCAGTCTCGGTCCTAGCTTGTATTTGCCTTTTTTAAATTTGTTAAAATGAACTCCTCCCTTTCACTTTTCAAATTTCCCACCTGAATTTTCTTTAGTCTATCTCTCTCTATCCCCCCCCCCCCCCCCCCCCCCCCCCCCCCCTCTCCCCGTATCTCTTCCCTCCCCTATTTCTCTCCTTCCGGGCCGCTAAATTTTTTTCCCCACGAACTTTTTGTCCCTGTCCTCCCTGGCGCATGCGCATCTGATCCTTTCCGATCTAAATAAATTTCCCAATCATAGGGTTTATTCCGTAACCGATATAATGACGGCTGCTCCCAGCGTCTTCCTGTGGCGAGATGCGTTAGACCTCGGACATATAACCTGAGGTATGTGGGTTCGACTCTCAGTTTGAACATTACAAAAATAACGTCTTGTATTTTTTTTTACTAAAAGTAGGATGAAACTTTGAAACCCCATCCAACTCCAAGCATTGTAGGGCTATTTCAAAGTTGCGCATGCGTCAAGGACGATGGTGACAAAAAGTTCGTGGGAAAAAAAAGTTCGCGGGAACTCCCTTGACCAGTCACAATGCCCTCCCCTTGCTCTTCACCTTTTGTTTCTTATGTTGCACTTTTCGAAGGACATGCGTAAATCAGGGGGGCGTTTCATGAAAGTACTTGTCAGATATTTTATCCGACAAATTTGCTCTCAGCCAATCAGATGCAAGGATTTCAGTAGCTTATAACAGTTGTCAGATAAAATATCCGACAACTTCCTTTCATGAAACGCTCCCCAGAAAGACAACAAAAAAAGGATAAATATAGTAAAATAGGAAAAACTAATACCCATCCCGAGCCAACCGTTTTTTGTTTTTGTTTATATATAGGACTACACCTCTCGTAGACCCTTAAGTGGTCCGATGCTCTTGTGGAGTTTTGGACTGTGCTTGACAGCTACAGGGGTGCCGGTTGTAATTGCACAACAATGTTAAAGTAAATAACACATACATGCGAACATCTCGGACCATATACTGTAAAGAGACTTTCAAACGTACTGGTTTTGATGCACGTGACTATGCTATGGCAACGGGTAGCGGTAGCGGTAGCAGACAAGTCATGGAGCTGGAAGATCTAATGAGATATACTAGTAGAGAGAGGTGATATTTTTCTAAGACATAAATGTGTGAATGAGAAAGAGGAAGAGAAAGAGAAATAATGGAAGACGAATGGAGAGAAGGACAGTGGAAGCATGTTAAAAAGGGAGGTAACAAGAGGGAGAGAGAGACTGGATTAAAATGGAATAGACCTGTTTACTATAAAGTGATTTATGGATGTTTCTTTCCTGGGGACCTAGGAACGAGGTATTCCATTAACCTGTTATTAATGAATGAACTACAATGAACTACTTGGAATCCAGTTTGCATACATTATCTGTTGCTATGTCTGACAAGCCTCTTGCAATCTTTCAGGTTGTCAAGAACAACCTTTATTTCAAAAGTATGCATAATTTGAATAACTTAGTAAACAGGTCTATTATACTACAGTATTTGTATTGCTTATTGTCATGCTGAATTATTGTGCAATCAATGCTTAATTTGTAATATTCATTTTGAAAATCTGAATCAAGGAATAAAACATGAAAAGACAAAAAAAGTGTATGTGTGTGTGACAGAGAGAACGTAAGAGAGTGGGAGAGAGAGAGGGGTGTTCCTAGTGTCCCTGTATTAAAGAGTTGCGACATGGACGTCCCACTTTTCTGGAAACAAAATGACGCTCGAATTCTTTCTATTGAGAACACCCAGGTGCTCATTGGAATTGAATAGAAATGTTACGTAATAGTGGAAACAAAATGGCGTTCAAATCCCCAGTTGTCGTAACTCTCTAATACAGGGACACTAGGTGTTCCTAAGCGGTGTCGCTACTTTCTCATTCTGTATACAGAGTTCGACGGGGCGTCCAAAGCACTTCTAGGTTTTCTTTAAAAATGTTTCCTCTCCAAATTCCACGCTTCAAAGCAAAATATAACAGAGATCCATGTACCTATAGTGGGGCAAGCTCTGTGGATACATCCGAATAGATGTTAGTAAAGTATTGACAACTTAAGGACATAAATCACAAATAGTTTAGAACCCTTAAAACTGACTAAAACAACTTAAAACATTGAATACAAGAATAAAACAGATTAAATGGAAAGCGATTTGGCCCTAATGGCCAATAACTAGCGTTAATTGAAACTTCCATTCGATACAGAGAAAAAATACTTTTTGCAAACAGGTTTAGCATTTTACTGAAATGTCAAAAAAATTAGAATTAACCTCTGTTGTATCAAGGTTGTTATGAAATTCGTATTCTTTTGCAAGAATTAAAAGGTTAATTTTAAGGTTTATTTTATTATTGTCACCTATCTTCGGTCCAGTGATCGCATAACAGCAGACGGCAATTAGAAACAGTGTGACTGATCATTTGGCTTGAGAAGGTCCACAGGAGTGGACGAAAGCTTGCTAATAAATTTTAAGGTTGGTAGAAGCTTAAACTACAATAGAATGAATGCTATTTGATTTTTTTGTTTCCACTTCCATCCCTTAATTGTAATACCGTATATGCAAAAAGATTGACTGTATACAGAATACCGGATTACCGGTACTCGAGAAACTAGTAGGAGGGGACTTTTATCAATACTAAAACTGATGAAAATCTGAAAATACAATTTCAAGCATCATTTCAATAATGGTACAATAAAGTAATATATCTAAAATTATTCTATGAAACGTTGAAATTTGAATCAACAAACGATAGATATGATTATGAAAATAGGGATATTATGGAGGGAGAAAGAAAGACAACCCATAATGATCATTAAACTGGGTATTGTGATCAAATAAAAGCAATTCTCGCCATTTCCAAGTGGCAATTAGAAATATCTGACATAAAGAATATTCCGCTATTGCGGGGGTGACATATGCGCTCAGTGAATATTAGTATTGTACCCTTTGAATTTACCACTGGGGGAAAGGATTTCTACACCTCAAACATCAATAAACCCGGATGAAAAATGTACATACCTGTTAGAACAATAAAACACCTGCACCGCGCGAATCCACTTTATTTTCCGTGGCCGCGTTGCACTTTCTAGACAAAAGGATGACATCACAATGGATCTTTACTGTTGCAACATTAACGAAGCGGTTGCTAAAGCGACACTGATTTAATTAAGTACATGGAGATTGGGAGAGGGTTGTTCCTTAACATTGTTCATGAAAGGGGTTTGAATCGACCCCCTTCCAAGGCTATAATGCATACGGGCTTCACAAACGTAAAACTCTGCACATGGGATGTGAAATAAAACAACTGCTGTCCATACGTTGTGAGGTATATTGGCTCATTACATAACATAAAATAACTACACCCCCCCCCCCCCCTCGCTCTATTCCTCTCTCCACCTCTTTCGCAAAAAAAAAATAAACATGCAGAGGCCTACGAATCGGGGATTTATAGTAGGGGGTGAGGGCTGGAGAAGAAGGCTGCCTTCCACCCAAGCCCGAGAATTTTAAACTGCTAACAGAAGTTAAACCATCATCATAATAATTTCTGGTAGCGTACTTTTCCTATCTTAAGAAATATATTTTTGATGACGAAATTATGTCACACGTATATAAAAGATAAACAATGGGCAACAATGTACACGTACATCACCATAAACAGCGTACATCGCAGCTCTAACATTTGTTGCTCGATCGCTTTGACCATTCGTTAAATTTAGAAAACTGAAAAATTGATATTTATTGGGCAAGTGACGTTAGATTCCTGGAAAATTTGTACTAGCCATCCTGGCCATAGACCTATGCGGCTGTGGGTCAAAGAAATGTTATCATACATATTGTAATATGTAACTGGATGTAAACCAATTTGGCATGCTAAGATAACAAAAAACAATGTCATTCCCAGTTGTTGGTATTTTAATACCTTATATCTGAGTTAAAGCGATGGGTGCAAACGGTGAACTTCGAAACCAATCTAATTCTGTAATCGGAAGACTTTAAACTTATCAAAAAATTAAATCACTATTTGTCTCTTCTTTGATCGCTCTTTACTCCAAATATAGACAGTCGTGCATGTCTTCAAGATAAAGGCCATCTAAAGAAAGAATTTGTTGCTGTTGCACCCAGTGTTTGAGATCTTAAAGAGGATCTAATAACAGAATCGTTTCTTAAAGAATAAAAGCATTTTGAATTGACCAACTCCTAAATAAGTGTTTATGAGGGACCTAAATAATTGAGGCAACATTGATAGGATTCACCTTTTCAGCTCCCGTCTAACAGTGTGCTTTTGCGTTGACTTGAAAAGGAAATTATATTAATGATAAGAGTAAACACATAAATAAAATTAAATTATACCGTATTTCACGTTCATCCTCAGCAATTTGCATTACATAACAAAAAATGTCATGGTTTCAATGACACTAATATAGACTACAAAATAACTCCCTTCAAATCTGCTATTATGGCTATTGCGAAACGTGATCATGGAGCTTTTTGTTGCCTAGCAACACCAAACACAAATCGCCGAAAAGCTAGAAACATGGTAGACATATACAAGTGGCAAAATACAGTAAAACAAGCTGACCATAAATTTCGGTGAACCTGAGGTTACTGGTTCATGGTCGAATCAGTTGTACAATCATTTGTGATATATCACTGAGCCAGAAATAACTGCATTGTGTGTGTTGGAAAGGAATTTGCGGCGTATTGAAACCAGATTCTTCCGGGGTAGAATTGTCGTTACAGTGATATCAACCCATAAATTATATACTTTTCTTGTAATTTTGTTTTTTTCGTCCTCTCTTACGCTTTGAATGTTGCCCCTATTTTCTATATTTATATTGCTCTCTCTGCATGTGTCCATTTATGTCTTCATCTATCTTCATTTGTCTCACCTTGTCTATATGCCACTCATTCTCTATGAATACCCCTTCTCTTCCCCTGTGCTCTCTCTCTCTCTCTCTCTCTCTCTCTCACTCTATATCCCTCTCACACTCTATATATCTCTATCTCTCCCTCCTTCTCTAGCTATCTTCATCTTGCTCTTTTCCCTATTCCACCAATATATTGATTTCCCTCTTTTCCCTCCTCTTCACCCAAGACACATCCGTCTACATCTACCTATTATTCCTTCTTTTTCTTTGCAGTCCTTCTCTCTCTCTCTCCATCTCTATCTCTCTCCATCTCTCTCTCTCTCTCTCTCTCCCAATATCTCTTCTCCATTTGTTCATACATTCAACTCCGAAAATTGCATTCCATGCAAAGACGTTATACCAGATACATAACATACCCATATCGGAAAGCTGTTTTCGGAGAAAGTTGTAATATGCAAGGATATACATGAATTGAATTGAAAGAAATATATCTAGCCTACTCAATACTTTCAAAAGCACCATGTAAACTGATCCATTTGATAAAGAAAAACCATGCTAATCTCGACAAGTGGTATTCCTTTCATGATATCTTGGGTCCATATACTGTTTTTTTAAGTGTTGGTTCAGAACTTCCCAACATAATTATGTCCGACAAACTTTTGAGCAATATATGCCCAACTAGAGCATGTCGAGTATTCTCAATTCGTACTACAAGTTCATCATGTTCACTGTGACTGGGCAGAACATAAGCCAAGTTGGGAATAAAATTATCAAAACGTTGGCCAGACACATACATACATAATCATCCTAAATCTTGGTGAATTTTTAAATAATTTTATTAATTTTATCTATAGAAGTGAGGGTTTGCCAAGGAGACGCTGGAAGATATACTAACCCAAGAAATTCAATAGATATAAATAATTACTATTCCGAACAAAGATATTGTAGGCCTATATGTAAAAATAATGATGAAGTGGAATGACCATGGAAAATCGGCGATAAAATTACGGATTGTTAAATAAGTGTCTGTGTAAGAATAGGAGGAAGTAAAGAGAAGATGAAGATGAAGAAGAAGAAGAAGAAGAAGAAGAAGAAGAAGGAAGAAGGAAGAGGAAGGAGAAAAAGAAAAGGTAGGAGGAGAAGAAGAATAGGGGGAAAAAGAAGAAGAGGAATATGAAGAAAAAGAAGAAGAAGAAGAAGTAGAAGAAGGAAGAGGAGGAAGAGGAGAAGGAAGAAGACGAATTAAAAGGAGAAACAGTAGAAGAAGGAAGTGAAGAAAAAGAAGAAGAAGAAGAAAAGAGAATTGGGGAAATGAGATAACATAGATGATAACAAAAAGAGCAACATAATTATAAGAATAATGTAATTAGAGAGAGAGAGGAGGGGAAATGGGGAGAGAGGGGGAGATATAAAACACAGAATTGCAATGGTTTGCAATTACCATCGTTCCTTATGAGGAAAACAAAAAGGAATACAACTTGCTTCAATAAAGCAGCCCTGTCGAAAGAGGGAGAAAAGAGAGGGGAAACGTATAACATGTTCTTTAAAAGAACTCTACAATAATAAGCAGGCTCATGAAAAACAACTGTTTATTATAGCAACATGTGAGAATACACGACAACAAACTATATAATAAGAAACTTACCTTCTTCTGTAAACAAACTTTGCGTGTTCCATCTTCCTCAGCTGAATATTCCTTGACGATAATGGAATCACTCAGACTGCTCGCAAATACACATCTTCTGTCAAAATCTAATCATACTGTCTGACTGAACTGAACTTGTTCTTAATGGTATCGACACAATATTCCATTGCTTACAGGCTTGACTTGACTCTCGACCGGGACTCTTGTGAATGGAATACGAGTAATCCACTAAGTACCCGGTCTATTATAGTTTTTGTTAGCGTTCCCGATATCCGCCGAGGAATGCCTGGAGCACTGGAGGCGTAACTCGCTTACTTTCTTTTTGACTACACAGCAGAATAGAGTCTAGAGGATTGTACATTATACACGGATTAAGCAGTAGATGCACCTTTATTTTGCAGGCCGGTTCTTCCTCGTTTTGAATACACAAAATCGTGAGATCAGTAAGGGTTTTTGTAGTTAAACGGGAGTGATAACTCCCCAATACTCTATCCAAAAGTTATACATTAAGTTTATGTTTGTTGAAACAACTATTAAAGATTTTTTACTGTCGTGTTAATTTGAGAGAATATTTTTTTTTTTAATCCCAATAACTGGTTTACAGTACTTGACTAAACAGGAGGAAAACGACGGTATGAATGCAAATTTCATGATTAGACCTTAGGTCGATTTTCATTAAACTCGTAATGAATGGCGTGTAAATATGATGGATAATTGCCAGAGCATAGTTAATTAGTTCATTAAAACACGTCGAATGATGCAATTAATCTATTCAGTGCTCTCTCTCTCTCTCTCTTTCTCTTTCTCTCACACACCTCGCTCTCTCATACCTTATCTCTTCTCCCGCCCCTTCATCTCTATCTCACCTACCTCACTCCCCCCCCCCCCCCCTCCACACCCCTTGTGTTACTTCATTCTATACATATTTTCCTTTCTCCAAATCGCCCCCTCTTTCTCCCCCTCTCTCTCTCTCTCTCTCACCTTTTGTTTTATCCTACATTCATCTTTAGTCTATCCAGACCAGCTGTCCCTCGAATTAATGATCGCGTCCGTCTCCCCATCATCACCAATGTTAATGAGGGGGAACACGATCATTTTCAAATATCATTTTTAACCCAGGGGAATTTCCCCATTGCTACAGGGATGAATAATTGACGTTATCAATGGCTTGAAAAAATCATTTATCCATTGTTGTTATTTGTAATGACGTAACACTTAATTGTCTAAACTGTTAAGGCCGCTCTATATTCATAACAATTGATATTAATAAGATGAAAGAATATTAGGTTGCATATTCAAGGCGTTTTCACTGTTACTTTCTTAATGATTCCCTGTCTTGGATCGGTTAATAAAATGAAATCGATTGTTGAAAAAGTGGTGAAATCATAGTTTGAAAAAAAAAATAAAGTAAACAAGAACGTAGCAAGAAAAAGAGGTATACTAAGTCATGACGCCTTCCTGCTTTTCCCTTTTCCACAAAATGTGTTTCATCATCTGTCTTTTAGATGTTATTGATCATTATGCCTTTGTTTTCTCTTTGTGAACTTCAGATATGCTAATAAGTATGTTTCCAAGTGGGTGGAACTGTGCCGGTTATCTCCCCCCCCCCCCCCCCCCCCCACCACTGTTCGTGACATATGTCAAGTACCCAATCCTTTAACAAGGAACTATCCTCCTGGCGATCGAAGATGAGCTTATCTTCGAGGGGAGGCTCTTTTGATTGAAAGACCGCCCCCTCTGTGTTATTGTTGTCCAACAATGCGTTGCTGTGATCGATCGCAGTTTGATTGTAGCTAGCCATCAAGCTTGGTAGACACGATACCCCAGTCACATTTATTAGACAGACACCAGACCAACAACAGACCGAGCATAAGTATAACGTTACTCCAAATGGGAAAAGAATTGTTCGGCGTGGAGTCGATTTGATGTCGGTTTTGCGGTGTGATTTAGGTATAACTGTATTGTTCATTATTTCGGATGGCGCTCATAATCGCGCGTCTTTCGATTGCCTATGGTTATTGCCCTCTTGTAAAAGTTATAAAGTAGGGGCTTCAATCTACCGTTATGATTTGGAGAGGGGGTAGGGGCGGACTGGCCATGGGGCCTTTGAAGGGTTTTCCCCCACAGGCCTGTCAAAAAATTTGGTTAAAAAGAGCCGATGGCCCCGAAATTCCCCTCACGAATTTTAGTAACAGTCCGCCCCTGGGAGAGGCAGGGCTTTTCAAGCGGCTTATTGGAAATACTTGTTTAATCATGTCCATAGGATAGACACAGCGATTATTTATTTTATTTATTTATTTTTTTTTTTTTATTTTTTATTTTTTTTGGGGGGGGGGGCAAAATTTTATTTTGTTTTCGACACCCCAGGCTATGTTTATGATAGTTTACATATGCAGAGAAACGAAGTGGGAGTATAATTTATTCAGAATTGTACTGTTATCATTATCATCATTCATTTTCTATATTCATCAATTATTTATATGATACAATATGCATTAAGCAAACTAAATGATAACAATAATTCGCTGGATGAATAAAAAAATACCGTTTGTGATTGAACATAAAGGACATGAAAGTCGACGCAGCTAGTCCATATATTGTGCTAAATCACCCGTCAACGAATGTAGCCTCTTCCTCTTTACTTGGTATCTTTAGATCCGTAAATATTCCAGAACATAAGCAATAAAATTAATGAAAGAAAAGTAGGCCTTTCGCAAATAATTATTAAAGTAGAACTTTAATGATTTTAAATATTGGCTTAATACTTATTATTGCATAGATGGCATAAATTAAACAAGGTTATCCAAATTCAACGCTTGGAAACATTTGAAGTAATGATTATTATCAATTATAAAACGGTAAAATACAGCCCCCGATATAGCAGCTGAAGAGCTCCTCGAACGCTGCTGAGATATGTGACGACACACCATGGACCAGTCCTGTCTAAGCAGACGATGTCCCATAACATCTTACACATTTTTCAGAGCCTATTTTGTCATCTCCTCTTCACTTATTTCTCTTCCTTCACTAGCGTCAGTCTTAATGTTAGTCTGTTGCCTCACTCTTAACTTCGTGTATGGTATTATTTTGATGAAAAATGCAGCGTTAAAAAAATAAAGGAATCAGTCACTTGTAAACAAAATAAGACGCCGTTGTATTTTCAGCTGCTTGCACCGGGGCATGTTCGGCGTTTCAAGAGGGAACGAATACCACCCTGCTATTATTCGGAGGGCTTTTCAATTTGAAAGTGGGGTTTATTTCATTGATCATTGACCCTTCTCCTGTGTATTTACAATCAAACGGTTTTAGCTATCAGAATCAGTTTCACTTTCCCTTTATAATGGTGTGAAATAAGGTCATGTTTAAATACACCAAACTCTTTATAATTTGATAAATAATTGCATTGCAATTACGTTCATTCATTATAGGACGTCGTCTGCTTAAGCAGGATCGATCCCGAGTGTGACGACATCAAAACATCGCTATATATTTCTGGCGAATCCTCGGATATTCCAGATGCTGAGAAGAGCTTTTATTTGTGTTGTTTTTATAATCATCAGATACGCAGTTGACATAAAACTTATACGATTGCCATCTGTAAGCTTCCCAGTTTCTAGTGATACATTAATTGCCATATTTGTGATTTTCTTTGAATATCTACTTTAAAGAACGTATAATATTTAAAGTGTTACACTTTAATCATATGTGGACCTGTTGATTTTATACATCTTTATTTTATTTTATTTTATGTTTTTGGTTTGGAGGGGGGGGGGGGGGGGGTAGAAGGGGGCTACAAATAAGATACAATTACATGACCCCAAAATTACATTACCTCAATTCGTGGTTGATGGCAAAAAAAAAAATAATAATCGCTCTCAGAATATTGTACACAATTATCGTATGTAGTTCCTACTCAATTTTGAAGGTCTCCCTCTCTTGGCCAAAAACCAGATAATCATCGCTGTCTGCAACTTTGCGAAGACTCCTGATGTCATCAAACCGTGAAAACATTTTCACAGTAATAATTATATATTTGTTTGACTCTCTCTATTCTTTTCTATTCTTTTTTTTTATTTCAGAAATCAAAACCCATTTGGTAGAGATAATCTGAATAGTCGGACCAATGAAACAGGTTTACTATGCAGAGGGTTTTATTAGTTCAGTCTCAACATTTAAATAGGGGAAAGTTGTGGATTCCAACAGCCCCAATTTTGACAAAATGAACCCTATGCGTTACTGGTCAGTGTACAAACTAAAGCACCCCAGGAAACCATAAAATATACACTATCTGACCAAACTCGTTTTAATCAAACTTTGAGCAAGATTATCATTCATCTGTAACATATCATCGTCGTTTTAATGGTCATGATAATCATCATTATGTCACACGTCAAAATCATCATAATTACGAACAACTACATCATAATTATATAGTTATCAATATTCTCATTAATGTCATCTTTATCACCATCAACCTCATTTGATTAGTATCATGACAACATTTTATAGCTATGATATATATCCTCGTCATCATTATTATGAATATAATTATATCATCATCCTCCGATTATCATAATTGACTGTCGTCACAGACATTAACATCATCATAATCGCATTCGCCGTCCTCATCATCATCAATATCGCCATCACCATCATTATTAACATCATCATTGTCATCAACTTCATCATCATCATCACCATCATCATCAAAACCGACATCGTCAACGTCATTATGACTATCATTAAAGGTATCATCATGAGCATGCTCGTCATCACCATCATCATCATTCCCCTGACCATAATTATTCACTATTCCCATCATTATTAGTATTATCATCACTACCATTATCACCTCAATATCACACCCGCTACCACCACCACTACCACCACCACCACATCATCATCATCATCATCATCATCATCATCATCATCATCTTCATCACCACCACCATCATGACCATCGTCACAATCGTCATTATCATCATCATATATTATGTTTCTTTGTATAATTTTTGTTTATATTTCGTAAAAAGATCTGCAATGCCACTCCCAAGCCGCGAATGATTTTTAATCAACAAATCACTTTGAATAAATGAATAAATCATCTCCACCGCCACCTCCACCGCTATCATCATCATCATCATCGTGTTCATCATTGTCAACATCATTGCTACAATCTGCCCTGTCGACCATAACATTGTTGTTATGATTGTTGAAATACAAGGACAAAATGCTTCCGCACTCTACGCTGCAAAGAGAGAATAGATATCTTATTAGAAACGGAAGTGAAATTCTATCTTGTTCGATCAGAAACGGGGATATGATAGTAGGTTTGTTTGCCTACGTCAACAGCCGATCTCAAGTAGGGCTTCGCTTTGCTAGAGAGTTCTTGTAGAGGTTCAGCGAATCATGCGATTTCGTAAGGAGGCGAAAGTAGGAATTTGCATTTCATAAAACGTCCTCGGACGACGGAAGTCGAATATATTTTGTGAATAATAGTCATTTTCCATGACTTTCACAGAGAATATTCTATTGCCATCGTGATCATAGAGTAATGACCCAAACTATGCAAAATATTTGTCAATTTTATTAAATGGGATGAATATATTCACGATCCTCTCCACGAATCATTGCCCTTCAATTACCTAGTATTTTGAAGGAATCTCCGTTCTCTCTCCCTCTCTCTCTTTCAATCTTTATTTCTCTCAATCTCTCTCTTTAATTCTCTATATCCCACTTTGCACTCTCATCCTCTCCCTCTCCCTCTCTCTCTCTCTCTCTCTCTCTCTCATTGAGAATTCTGTTGTTCTCACATATTTCTTGGACATCCACTTTCAGGTGACCTAGCGAAAACCCTCGAACCCTTGTCTTCAAGGAACTGCATCCTCACGACATGTCATTAAAGCAGGGAGTCCCCACTTCCCATCTACCTGGTTGAAGACAAACATAATGGTGTTCTGGTGAATGAAGTGTTAGCGCTCTTTCACACGCATGCGGCGGTAAATCCCCGCAAAAAATAAATAATAATAAATAAATAAATATATTAAAAAAGCCGAGACGGGTTTGTTTGTGTAATGAACATGAGGAACATCGTACACAACAGTGCACAAATATATGAGTGGAAACACTGGCGTAGCGTGCGTCCAGCAGTTGATGGGCACTGGCATCCCACAGAGGAAGGGCCCGGGGGGGGGGGGGTGACCGGTCTTACTCGGAAAATTCAATGCTACTTATCGAGGTCACTGATTATAGGGAGGGGTCTTATCGTCTTCCTTTGTAGTCACTTTCCCTTTTCCTTTTCCTTTTCTCTCTTTTCTCACGTTTGTTTGTTTGTTGTTGCTTTTTAGCCATTCGATTGAGGGATGGGGCATGAGGGGCCCGTGCCAACTATATCTACGCCACCTATTGGATACATTAATCTCCACACATATGCTGCATCAAAATTATTTCCATAGCTTTCGAATTTGCTAGTTATAATTATTTATACACCTGGTTCACGAAGGGAACCTAGTAGAATACTGTAAAAAAAATATGAAAAGAACACAGTTAATACTGTACAGATTATGTAATCTCTAATCTGGCTTAGAAATAGAACACTGTGTGCTACGCATACAGTTGGCTCGCAGAGGCCGCCAAAGCAGAGCTGGGGGAAGGGGGACCCCAGGCCGACCCTAGTTGAACACTTTCCGTTATCTCACTTGAAAATATTTAAATATCATGAGTCAGGTGAAGATAACGTGTCTCGAATACAGATTTTGACGGATACAGTCCTTTAACGTGTGCTACCTATAATACAGCTTAGTAATTGCTTAATCTCTACATTATAAACTGTGTTCTTTTCATAAGTTTTCGCATTTGCTTACTGATTTCCATCTGTGAATCGGGAGATTTGGAATTATGAGGGAGTTTCAATTAAATCCTGTTCCTATGACAATGATACTACCCCACTCCTGAAAAATAAATGATTAAAAGGGGTAAATTATTCTACCCCATTACAACTATTTACCCTCTCTTTAAGGCTAAATTGACTACTTTTCTTTTTTAAGAAGAGGGCTTATTTGTTATTAGATATTTTTCCCGCATTATGCAAGTGCTGTTTAATGCTGAGTCAATGTCAACTCAGATTATCTTTAAAATAATTTCATTTATCCATCCAGTAGTAGGATAAAAAATTAAGGAGAATATCACTAAATACAATAATTATGTTACCTTATTTTCCAGGTTTTCTAATAGTATCAGTCATTTCATCTCAACAATAATATCAAATAACAAAAAAGTAGGCGGGCTGAAAAAAGGAAGAAGAGGTGGCCGAGAAACTAGGAATCAATTTTACTTGGCCAGATAAAATTATCTTTTATGTCCTGCGGCGAAGAAACAAATAATGCAGATAGACAAAAGCCTTGTTGTGTAGTTTGGGTATATACATTCGTATCAAAGGGGATTTCCACTCATAGAATTATTGATCTTGATTACACAAAAGATAGATGTTATGTTCATTTTCTTTTTTCTTTTTTTTTCTTTGTTGTTGATAAATTTGATTAAAAATATAACTAGGAAGATTTTCGATTTGGAGCAAGGGAATTTCGATAGTCTCATAAATTGCCCAACGAAAATTTACTAACGAAAGCGGTTAGAGAAATCATGCTTGTGGTTCATTTTCAAAGAACGGGCACTTCTCAATGATTTTTGTTTTACTACTACCACTTGATGTTTGACTGAAAACTTGCCATAACTTGAGAGGAAGAAAAAGAGAAACAATAAAATAAGAAAAATCTCAAATAATTTGGGTAAACTTTACCAGTGCTTGGTAAACAGGGAATATGCACATTTGTTTGGAAAAACGAAATGAACACGATAAACACTACTTTCGAAAAATAAACTCAAGACAATTTCAATAGCCCCGTCTGGCACCTTTAGAAATGTGCGAACATTACAATCGCGTATTACATAATCCGAACCTGATTTCTATAGGCACTACAATAGGCCTTTGAAATTGTCCTTGAGTTTATTTTCTCGATAGTAGTTTTTATCGTGTTAATGAAAGAAATTAACACAACTTACTGTGAAAAAACTTTACCCCAAATACATGCAGGTTCCATTTTCACCCAATACTGAGTTAATTTGACCCAATTTTTTTAGTGACACTCATATTTTAAGATGTAAATTTCATTTGGTTAGAAATAAGTAGGTATAGCCTAAGAATACAAACACAAACTAAGGAGCTGTCTTCACACTCCAAAAGACGTCTCGTTATTATTTTTATTTTACCAGATCGCCTGGTCACCTTTTCTTAATCAGATTCTAGCCATTCACTTGCCATTCTGCAAACCAGAAGCCCGTGTGAATATCTACTCTAGTAAAATCTGACTAGATTCTACACTGTAAAAAAAAAACTGTCTGTAATTTTACAGCAAATCTGGTGTCAGCAGAGTCGCCATAACTTCTGACGTAAAAATACAGATTAGTTGGAACTTTTTCCTATGACATTGATGTACAAATAACATCAGATTAGCTGTTATGAGTAAATACAGAACTAATCTGTATTTTTCCCCCTGTACAAATACAGATACTTTTTACAGTGTAGTCATATTTGACTAGATTGTTTTTAGAGTACCTTAGTTTTCTTTACTGTATCCCCCCTTCTCTTCACCTAATAATATCATTTCGAAAGGATTCTTCCTCTAACATGTCTAATAGGTATGGTATAGAGCTACATGTATATTTCATTATGATCGTGTATTTTTTTCACTTGAAAAACAATTGCAAAGTGAATATTACTCAAGTTCGAGAAATGTTCTCAACTCTATCATCATGTGCCCAGTATACAGCTTGCAAATTATCTTTTCTCACTTCTGTTTACTTCCGGCGTTTGAATATCTCGTCACACCTTACGATGTAAAGTGTAAGGATTTTTTTGTTTCGATGAAAAATGGGTTGATCCCCCCCCCCCCCCCAACACCAACACCACCCTCCTTTTCCTTTACGGTTGAGGAGTTGTCCTTGCTATTTCCTGAAATTATTATAAAGCTTGCCAATAAGTTTACCTCATTTAAATTTTCAGGGGCGGATAGCAATAATCAATAATAATTACAGGTAGATAATACTTATTTCTGTTTTGAAAAACAAAACAAAACAAAAATAGGTTCACATCCCTCCCCGGCCCCCTCTCTCTCTCTCTCCCCCCCCCCCCCCCCCCCCTCTCTCTCTCTCTCTCTCTCTCTCTCTCTCTCTCTCTCTTTCTTCAAGACAACATTCTATGTGCACTAGATGTACAGAGAAATCACCGTTGTTGTTTTTTTGTTTTTTTTTAAGGGGGTGTTCGACACATGAGACCCTCCCTGTCTGTACGACCGACTGGATACACCCCTTGGCAACGTGATACATCCCCTTACTCTTCCCGTGCCGAGGACCTCTCGACTTCGTTCGAGTTCTATGTCTCATAAATGCTGCTTCATTGGCATTCAACGAGCTTCGCCATCTCTCCAAATGTCTTGCGAGAAAAACATCCAATACCAAATTGTCTAGGGCGCACGAGTGTGAGCAAAAGCTGGCTCTCCCTGCTCTTCACCGGCCTCCTACTCGATTCGCCGGCCGAGAGCGCCCCGTGAGACCACTTGAAGCGCTCCGAGGAGAACGGCCGCGAAGTTTATTTGTCTTTGTACGCGACGGACATCAAAAATGAGGTTGATTCGCGTCTTATACTTTAACAAAATTGAAAAATAGCCTGTTGATTTGCTACTATGTAATTTCTCTTTGATTTTATTGGGCAAAAGGTTACGTCACTTTGAAGTAAAATCTCTATTATACTCTTTACGTGTAACGTCTTGTAATTTGTTTCATTCGTGCTCAGGAAGTAGTATTTTGGTTTGTATTCATTTAGTAGCATTAATGTATTTGTTAAGTCTTCATTTAGTCACCTTGTATAAAGGGTTAATCCCACGTAATAGCAAAGATGAGGAGGTTAGTATACTTTTTATTAGCCGTATGAAATTTATTTATGATTATTGCGCTATGAATATCTTTATTCTTTGGAATATGAAGATAACCAATAAAAATAGACCACTTGGTGACACTTTTTGGGGGGATTGATTTCTTCTTTATTTTTCTTTTTTTTCCCCTTTGGGGGGGGGGGGGGGGGGGGAAATGATATTCGTATGAGATTTCGTTTATTTTTAACCAAACGCTTAAAAACTCACTCAGAAAACAAAGATATCAAGTTTTAAATCGGCAAACATTCTTATTTAACACACACAAAAAAAATATTTCGGATAATCCACCATCTTTCCTTTTTTCTTTCTTCTTTACTAATTAAAATAAAAGATAAAGATAAGTGCCTAGGCGTATCAGGGAAGGGTCACTCTTGGGGCATTGGGGCATGAAAGTTAGGTCCAAATTTTTAAGCTATTTCCTGTCATATTATTTCGAAAACCAGAGAGTTTGAAGAGCAGTCCCTTTTCTAGGGACTATGATACTGTTCCGCACTGACATAGAAAGAATGAGAAAGCTTACAAAATATAGTTTAAACTTTATCACACACACAAAAAAAATGTTCATGTGTTGGCCTTTTTAGGGATGACCAATACTGTTTCAATATCTATTTCCAAGCCTTCATGCGTTGCATATTTACCCAAAATATTGTTGTTGATTTTTAAATCGGTCATTTTCGTTTCATGGTTAGAATTTACATTTGCCGTAATATGTTGGGTTTTTTGTTGTTGTTGTTTTTTATTGGGGGGGGGGGTCGCTTGTTTATTTGTTCGTTTGTCGTATAAAGAATTTTCGCATTGGTCGTATGGGTGGATGAGGAAAAGAAAACATATCTTTAAATTTTTCCTGTCTTTTGAACTCTATTTCTATATCTCAGTCTTTGTGTATTACTCCAGTATCTTTATTTGATATATTTGTCTGGAAATGTTTGGGGTTAACAACATAGTTTTACAACATGCATACTCGTTATAAAATAGAGCCCCACCCCCCCCCCCCCCCTTTTTTTTGGTTATAAATATAATTTCCAGTTGGATAGCATCTGCCTTCTCGTCTTATATACAATCAGACCTTCTCATTCAAATCAAAATAAAGGTATTTTTATTAAGTTGTAATGATATTTCTGATATATAACGATATACAATTTTCGATAATATCTGCCAAACCATGGCTTATCTAAACTTTTAAGCTTTTCAAAAATTTAATTGAATTTCATTATGAACTATGGTCTGTAGGGATGAGAACGGGGCGAAACGAATAAAGCGGGAAGGCTGAAAGACAGAAGAAAAGGAACGAGGAGCGAGAGAGAGAGAGAGAGAGAGGGGGAGGGAGAGAGAGAATGGCAAGGGGGGGGGGGGGAGTTGAAAGATTATCTGAACTCATATAATAAAGGCCTTCATGTAGCTTTCATAATTTATCATCCACATGCCATATCATTTCTCCATACATCAATTAATCAAACATGCCAAACAACATATTTGAAAAAAACCAAGACATTAGGCCTTGCTTGTACTTAATGATATTATCGGATAAGGATGAGCGCTGTTACGCTTCTTTCAACCTCTAATAATATATCGCATCTATGATAGAGTTTGAACGCGTTGTCAAAGCGCGTCCCCACTGTTTCGAAAGAATCACTTTATATTGTTGATCAACAGCAACACTTCATTGTATCTACTTCCCCACGTGAAAGATTCGGGGCAATGTATTATTAAACCCTTTACTAACTCTTTAAATTTCAAGATATACATTTTCATCAGCGCGTGTGTACACCTCTTGTGGTTTTGAAAAAGATGCTGCGCGCGGTAAAAAAAAAATAATAGCGTTTACGATGTCGACGGGTATACGAGCGCATTTTTAATACGTCCACCGTACACTTAAACGCGTAGGGATTTGCATTCATTATTTCCCCGCGTTTTGAGGGCTTCTAGCTTCGGGTCGCATCTATCAAATTTCAAGATGGATGTTTTCCCCCTTGTTCAGTCGAGGCGTCACGTCCGATTAGAAATAAAAGAAGACAAAACAACAACAAACTAATTTAATACATGGACAACGTTACACCATTTGAGAGGGGCGCTCAAAGTGTGAGCGAGGTGCCCATTAATGGCTTGGGGGTCAGTGAGAGGGCGTCTACCTGTTTAATAGGGTCATGGACCATACATACATTGGTAGACCTAACCCCCTGTTCGGAATTCATCGTAGCTTCATTTATAGTCTGAACATCGTATAAAGAAACGTGGTATAACGAATATTCATATGACATCGTATAAGCGGAGCGCATGTTTGATTCTTGTTTAGAGCATGAAGCTTGTAGCTTCATGTTTAGAGCGAAAACTACATTAAGAATAATCATCCCCTTGTCGTATCTATTAGAATCGTACAACTGGACGTGGCATATCATGTGTGCGCACTGATGTGACTATTCAGCTGGAATGTCGTATGCTTTATTGATTAAAAAACACAGTGCCAGTAGTCTGCACATTCCTTTTGCTATACCATGGTTGTTTCTTAATACGAGTCTGGTATAACTTTCATGTAGTCTAAAGAAAATATATGAACAAACAAACAAAAGATATGAAATGATTCATTAGACTTTGTCAGTATTTGAACTGATGATTTTCCATGTCCGATCACTTTGCGCGACAGTGTATCAATTAATAAAATTATAAGTTCTAACTGGTTCTCTAATGATACAAATCAAAGTGCATAAATCAGGCCGTTTTACTTATTTTGTTTTTACCCGTGTATTATAATCATCATGATTGTATACATAAAACGAATAATATCAAGATGCCAACAAAAAAAAAATCTTATTTTTTCTAGTTGCATTTATAATCTCGACCTCGCAATTGCGGTACATTTTAGAAAACAGAATTACATGAATATAATGGGAGACAAAATAATAGGGAATAAATCAAAGAATACGCGTTCTGCTTTCTCCAAACCTTAATTATCAATGAATCCACCAAGGATTTTGTTTGAAAATCGTGGGTTTAGTTCCATATTAGGCACATCCCTTATTTTTTAGCGCTACTCCGAATGAATGCGCCTATTGTATCATGCACGGTGTAATATGCGTCTTAACAATTAATGAGTTGCCCCGAAGAAGTACGTGAAGCTCAAAGACAGGAAGGGCAAATCAAGGAGAACTGCGGAAATCTATCTGTTTTCTATATTCTTTTGTTCGTATATTTCTTGTTCGCTTTAATGCCTCTGATTACTATAGTCAATATGATATTAAGATGAAAACAAGTGGTTTTACATTTTCAGATTTATTTTGCCAAAAATATAATTCATGAGTTATTAAATCTTTTAATTTAATTGTGACGTACACTGACTGTAACAAATACCCATTCAAAAACCATTGCCGGAATTGACTTATGCATTTCTTGAGAACCGGGTTATATTTGTGAAGGATCGTAACTCTCATACGGGAGGTTCAGGGGAGCATTTCATCAAGTGTTATGTGAGTGATTTTTACTGACAAATTTGCTCTCGGCCAATCAGATGCAAGGATTTCAGTAGCTTATAACAGTTGTCGGTAAAAATCCCTGACAAAACACTTGATGAAACGCACCCCAGGTTCGATCCTTGCTTCAGTGCTATACATCTGCGGACAAGTTCTACCCACATTGTCCTTCTCAACCCAGACGTTTTAATTTGGTAACTGACAATGAAATTAAAGATTAATTGCAGATCCCTCAGTGAGAACCTTTCTACTGAAGTAACGGTTATACCCTGGGTAAATAAGACCACATTTTAAAAAAATATATTATTATTATTATTATTATTACTATATAGACAATACTTGAAGAAGAGGAAAAAGAAATCGTTCAGTTTTCTTATGCTTTCGGGCAATTTTTCATTAAACTATTTAAAACATAAGCTTACTATTATAAACACTGTGAAAATCATCTCCCCCTCATTATCCAGTCCTCTCTAAATTTTGGCCCTCACTTCTCTTCCTCTCTCTGTGTCTCCCTCTCTCTCCTTCATTCCCCACTCTCCACATTTTCCATCAGCTCTCCCTCGTCTCTCTCTCTCTCGCTCTCTATACCTTTCTCTTTTTTTTTCTCTCTCTCCCTCTCCCTTATCTTGCTCGCTTTAAATACCCCTCTCCTGCTAGTCCATTATTGCTCTATACTTCACCCTGCAGTGTGATGCTGGCTCTAATTTGGATGGAGTTCGGTGATTTACCCGTGTTCCATATCTCCATTACTTGGATGTCATCGGTAATAGAGCGTCCCACACGTATTGCTGTCTCCCATGTGTCTTAATTTGTTCCTTCTAAAGAACGAAATATATGATGGCAGGGGGCCAATGTGATACGGACTTCCGGATATATACAGCTTTCCTATGGGGTTTTAACGCATGTGACTTAACTGGTAAGGGAATTTCAATTATCATTTCCACAACGCAGGTTAACCATATATGCAGGGGAAAAATTGGGATATTACAAATGATTATTACTAGTATTCGATTTATGTTTTTGTCCGACTTTAACCGAGCGGCCCCGAATCTAATATATGTATGACAGGAGGGGTTACTCTAGATCCAAGGGCCCACGGAAGACCAAAACGCGGCTTGATCGCCGTGAAAGGATCTGTCCTCCATGCACTCCATGGAGGTACCAACAAAATGTGGGATTGATGTACGTTTATCTTCCAGCATTTTCTCAGAACCTTAATAAATTTTGAAGTCATGATGCTTCAAATATGTGTTAGTTACATTCAATAAGAGATGTTCCATAAAAAAGAACAAAAACGCAAAACAACAACAAATCAGTTATATAGTTTTATACATGAAACGCAATTTTAATTGACAACCCCTGGACATAATTATTTAAAGCAGCAACCCCCAAAAAAGCTTATACATCCGTTATTGAAGTTGATTTCATCTTTTCTTTTAATAAAATGCTACCAAAAAAAAAATTCTACCAAATGCTGAAGGAGGACACCTTTCCCGATGACGTCGTGAGGGTATTTCCCTCAAAGCTTCATCGTGTCTACATTGTCATTGAACGTGGACAACATTTCATGCCATTAAAATGACAAGAGCAGTAAGGTGTAACTAATGAGACAAATTAAAAACACACTTATGGGTTCGCAAGCAACCTGGCTACCAGCTTACAATATGCAGAAATGAGTAACGTTTTCCGAACATCGTTTGGCATCGTTATGCAACATGGCAACATCCGGAGAAATTATGTTTTTGAAGGCCATCGGTTGTCCTCCAGTACCTTCCACATCAGCAATACACACGTGATATTTCAGCAACGCTCCCCGATTCTCTGTGATGTACAATTTCTGTTCCAGTAAACCGAAATATTTCATGAAAAATTCAGAATTATGATAGCAAACTCTTCGTGGAATGTTAACCACAACAATTTTTGAGAGAAATATGGGACAAAAATTATACATAAATCATTATTATTTTTTTTTTATTTATTTATTTATTTATTTTATTTGTTATTTTTTTTTTTTTTGGAGGGGGGGGGGGGGGGGTTGTGTGTGTGCTTTTTAAAATACATGTAAATCGGAATCGAATCTGCCTAGCTAGAGCTAGGCAAACTGCTGAATAATTTGTACATTTGTACGTTACAACACGGGTCCCAGACCGGTTGTGAGTTTGTTTGAAATAGGTTTTTTTTTTTTTGGGGGGGGGGGTGACTGAGGTATTACAAAGGTCATTCATACTCCGGAAAGCCTCTCTCACTGCTATAGTAATAGTAATAGTATTAGTAATATGAACAATAATAGTAATAGTAATAATAATAGTATTAACAGCATACATAGCAACGTCCTTATCAGCATTTGACTTCAATAAATACGATTCTACGCAACTTTAAACAAATACCGAAATTGATAAACTTTGAATTTTCAAGAAAAAATAGGTCGATTAACCAAGTAACCGTAGCGCTTAACGCTGGTAATCTGGTTCTCAACTTAGAGAGAAGAAATAGAACAGATTTGATGTCTCATGAGAAGTCATTAGACTTGGATAATGATTAGTAATTCTATCACAGGGAAAATATTAAAAGATATGTATTGTCTCCATCCCTTTCCATTATCGCTTCATTAAGAAAACGTTTTAAATTGTGAGAGTGTGGTTTCTCAATAATTGTCGGTGTCACCAATTCCCATTGGATAAACTATTGTGACAGAAGAGTACAAAGGCCTTTTTTACCCTGATGATAAACACGATGTAAGATATCATGGCAGTCAACATGTCAAAGAGAGATGGGAATTGAGCGAGAGAGAGAGAGGTAGAGAGGGAGAGAAAGAGGGAGGGAGGGGCAGCAAAAACAGGAGTCAACAGCATAGGGGGTGAAGGAGTTTAAGAGAGGGTCAAAGGTAAATGTACAATAGATTCACAAGTGAGCTGATACAAAGAGAATAAGAAAAAGTGAGACAGAGAGAGAGAGAGAGAGAGAGAGAGATGAGGAGGAGCGAGAGAGTGTATGTCTGGGGTGTATAGGGTGGGCTGAAATAAGCACTAGCAACAAACACACTGAAAGGGAGAGCGGGATACATACAGAAAGAGAGACGAGAGAAGCAGATATAAAAGGACGAAAGGAGGAAGATTGGAAGAAGAAGAGAAACAGAAGTGATGAGGATGAGAGAGACAAGTGAAAGGGAGGGAGGGGGAGGGAAGAGAGATGGGGAAAGGGGGAGATGTAGACAGTCTGGAAAGAGAGAGGGAGAGAGAGAGAGAGACAGAGAAAGAGAGAAGAAGGGGAGGGAGGGAAGGAGGGGAAAGAGGAGGGATGGTGGTAGGGAAGAGAGAGAGAGAGAGAGAAAGAAAAAACAAGAGATATATACAGATAGAGAGAGAGAGAGAGGGGGGGGGGGGGCTTTTCCAAGTCCCTTGTTTCGGGATAACATATCAAGACACATTATGTCCACATCGTTTTGCAAGATGTGAATTTATTAGTGGTCATTCCGTGTTATATCGTTAATCTCAACGCCTCAGGCATGCGTATATGGACAGCAGTCTTTTACAAGTAATTTAATTCAGAAGCAACTAAACATTGAATGAAGAAAAGATTGTTAGTATTGCAATGAAGTAAGAACTCATTGTGACAAGTTAGTAATTCATTCTTACTTGCGATATTATATAAGTCAACAAAAAAAAAAAACGTTTAAAGATAAATATTATCGAATTTCCCCCATAGGGCTTCAACAGGAAATGATGAACTTTATTAAAAAACGCATCCAGCAGTAAAGTCATTATTCTGCTATCATATGAAGAAATCGAAATGAATAACGAATTCCTTGAATTCTACTGTACTGCTCACACCATATTATTCTACTTTTTTTCGTGAATTAAACTTTTTCTACTCTCTCACAGAAATCGTTATTCATTTCGACTTCTTCATATATATATGTGTGTGTGTGTTATTATATTCATGTATGATATGAAATATCTAACTAATTTGTCTTTAACGGAATGCTTTACTGTTTTGTATACAAGCATATGTACATAAATTTGATTGCGTATATGCATATATATATATATATATATATTTATATATAAAGATAGAAAGAGGGAGGAAGAAAGAGAGAGAGAGAGGGGGGGGGGATAGAAATATAAGATATATGTATATATAGGGGGCGACAATACACCCCAAAACAAGCGTTTCCAAATAAATTATTATAGCCTATAATTACAATGATAATTATAGAACAAAAAATATTTCCGACCCCCATTAAAATAGAAAGCAGCAATTTTAGTTATTAGATATGAACATATTAATTTATTTTAAAAAGCATGGAATGGTAATTTGCTTTTCGCAAGCATTGGTTTATAAAAATCGGCGTGGATTGGTAATATACTGCAATTCTTCAAATGGCGCTATTCAAAGTGAAGAGAATCATAATAATGGTGAACAATATTTATTTAAATTATGATTCAATTTCTAACCATCGTTTCATATAATTAAGATTCACCACTAGATTATGTAATAATTTTATTCTTAAGAATATGTAATCTTAAAATGTAATTTTGTTATAAATTCATACAGCATACACCGTATTTCTTGTTAATTCTTTATACGCTAAGAACGAAAACATACCCTTTAAAGGACTGTACTTTGATAAAGTACAGGATTGGAGTCACTTGTGCAGTGTTGAACTTAGACGTTACAATCACCCTGTATCATAATCCAGCTCATTGCATTGTGAATATTCTTAGCATGGGAATCACATTAATACAATGTGTGTGCTGATGAGTGATGTATATGTCTTTTACAGTCTTTGTGATGCGTTTGTCATGTAGGTGTGATTTCAAAATGTTGATTTCTGCAGAATTGTCGAAAAACGCAGTCGTTGGAGTCTGAAACCTTTCACAGTCTGTTCGATCTAATAAATCGTTGCAGTGTGGAGAAAAAAGACGTAGAAAAAAGTTTAAAAGGAAAGTGGACATTGAAATCCGATTAATTTACTCGTTGGATCTATCTCGATGTTTTATTTCACTTCAAAATAAAGTAATACATGTAATACCTGTAGCGTATGAAGAAAAAAATCATTTTGTTCTATTTCATTTTTCTTGGAGAGGGTGTTCAAAGATTAAAAACCTATGTCATTTAAGATTGTGACGAAATATTTTATTGTGTTTTTTTTTATTTATTGCTTCATTTATCTTCTTTGTTTGTTTTCATGTGTCGTACTCATGCATGTGGGAAATATCCATGCTTTCCCTTTCCCGGTTTAAGGATCTTGGAGTCGCCAAAAGGACATCAAGAATATATCGTGCACGAAAAAAAAAAAGCTGCGGCAGCGGAGAATAACAGTAGTCCGACACCCCTGCGGCAAGGGGAGCGCTACCAGTGACAATAGTGCCACCAGTCAATTAAGGGAATAGCTTCACGAGTTTGTCCCACCCTTTCCAACAGCATCAAAATGCCTGATTAAATTTCATACCTCGCTGGAGAAAAATGGTGTGTTTGTGATAAGGCAACATCCCCTCCGAAAAAAAAATGACAATCAATTTTCGAGGAACTTTCACGAAACATTTTATGTCATTTGTGGAGAAGGCGTCAAGTTGAAAATGTTAACGTAATCCTAAGGTCCAAACTTTGTGCATCAAAGCAAGTTCTGCTTTGGAAGAAATAGAGAATCTCCGAATTATTAATGACTAGCTGTAAAGTCTATAGATTATGAGCAGCGAAATCTTAAAATTGTTTTGTTTAATATTACAGTAGAACTTGCAATGGTTTATCATACAAAATAATACCAATTTATTAATTATTCGCACTTCTCACAACGTGATTTTTTAAATGTATGTAATCACAATATGACGCAATAAAAAATCATTCAGCAAACAAATATTACATATCAGCATTAGGATTCCAACATAACTCGATAGTAGTATTAGAAGTAGTAAAAGTAGTTTAGTAGTAGTAATAGTAGTAACATAGTAGTAATAAGTAGTAATAGTAGTAGTAGAGAAGTAGTGTAGTAGTAGAGGTATAGTAGTAGCAGTATTAGTAGTTGTAGTAGCAGTAGTAGTAGTAGTAGTAGTGATAATAACAATAAGGGTGTAAGAAGAAGAAAAAGAAGAATGATAATAATTTCATTTCATTTCATTTCATTTATTTTCATATTTCTCATGAACATACATTTACATTTCAAAAATAGATACATACATAAATAACATATAGGTAAATGGTCAATATAATGTAGTCATTTTACTGAGAGAAATATGTTTGGACCTACATGAAAGCAAGCTTGTAAAGCTGATAATGTAAAAGTAATAATATTCTTATTATTACTAATACTAATACTAATAATAACTACAATAATAATAATGGTAATGATAAAAATAACATTTGTTAGCTTGTTTGCCCAGGGTAGCCCAGTCAAAATGCATAATGTTATCAAGTAGGTCACTGCAATTATGATTACCCCGGCTTTACCCCGGCTCCCATGATAATTAAGGCGCTCACTAGTACTCGCAAACATCGACAAGAGTGTCATTTTCAAAATAACAAGAACATTTTTTTCGGGGTTTTTTTATCGAGTACCTAAAGTATTATTTAAAATCTTTGAGCTATAAGCAATGTGTTTGGACACATCAACGTACAATAACAGAGAAAATATAGCTACTGGTATAGAAGTAAGTCACTCTTAATATAGACCTTTAGATCATTTTTGAAGTGTCCTTTCAAGTGTATTTTGAAACGCATTTAAGAAATAGAATATTCCAATCCTTATGACAAGACCATGATTTTTTTTTAATCCCACACTTGGCTCCATTTTCAAATGTTCAAGGCTAAACAGGTCCCACAAAATCCACTGTGCTGCACGCAGCTTGTGACCTTTTATACTGCGCCCACACACCTAGCGCAACCTGCAAAGGCCACTCGAAGGTCGGCGGTGCGTCAAGCCGAAGTTGTCCTGAAGAATCTTGGAGAACATTTGAACCAAAGGTTAGTCTTGTAAAACCTCCCCAGTGAGCTAGGACAGATTTACACGTCTGCCAATGTTATAAAAAAACGGTCTGATATTCATTGCAAGAAGCTGCAAAAACCAAAAAAAAACACACACACAGACAACTTGTAAAAACAGTTGCCGGAAAATAGAGCACCATGAACATTAAAAAGATTGACACTTTAAACTGTTTCATAAAAATACAAACATATACATGTACAGTAATAAAATAAACAAAATGTGTGTGTGTGTGGGCGTGTTTAGCCGTATGTCCGAGGACATTTTCGGACAGAGAACAAAAAAAAAATCATGAGAACAATGGTCCTCGGAAGCCGGACAATAGTCCTCGAACGTCGAACAATGAGTTTGTGCCTTATTCCGTCGACTGTCCGAGGACGGAGGAACAATAGAGCAACAATACTTGTCCTCGGAAGTAAAGCAAAAGAAGACTCTGTGTGTGTGTGTGTTTATGCGAGGGAGAGAGAGAGAGAGAGAAAGAGAGAGGGACAAACATAGTTCTGGTTCGAAATATTTCGAAAAAGGCTGGGAAGTGGAATTTAATTAAAAACTTGATATGTAAAAAATTTCAACAAAAAAAAAAGATCCCACGTAGCAGCGGTGTGCCCTAAAGCCGAGGTCACACGAGGCGCCATACGTTGACGTAACGACAGTGCCGGTGTTATGGTCTTTTGCGCCTTATGAAAGAGATTGCAATTTACAGGTTCAATTAGCGCAGCTACTGACGCAATTGAAAAGACAGTACCCAAATATACTAGTGCAAGCATTAGCGTTAGTAGTTGACAACGGGAAAAAGATAATCTAAAGAAGTAAGGGAGAAAGGGAAAACGGTGTATTAAAAGAAAGGATAGAAATAGAAAACGATGTTTCAAATGAAACTGAAACTCCGCTCCTATACATGTATAAATTGTATATTTCATGCCTGAAATTGTAATGTTGACCATATACCTTCTTAAAAGAAATGTTTCCACATCTGCTTGCATGACTTAGTTAGTGCTGATATATGGCGAGTCAAAAGTCAAATATTACTTGCAGATTGAATAGTGGAAATATTTCATCAGCTCGTGCGATATACCATTGAATCTCACTCAAGGCCATGCAATATTATATCATATAAAATAGTGGATAGTCTATCATGCACTATACTGGATTATGTGCACGACAAATACTAAATTATCCCGAGTGCAGTTTTGTTTCACGGAGGCTGCATGAAATAGACCTGCACGAGGGATAAGTTAGTATTTGGAGTTCATATAGCCCAGTAATGGTGCATTGATAGAACATGTACTTATTATTATAGTAAATAGACTCCTAGATCTGTTACTGTTATTACTGTTATTGTGTATTACGCCCGGGCCCCGTGCAAAAAATAAAGTCATAACAAAGTTGTTGCACGTCACGTGATGGGCATCTAACCAATCACCGCACGTATTATACATGCACCATTTACTATTATTATTAATGACGATATTTGCGTGGCCGTGCTGATCGGAAATAATCGTTATAAACAATTAGATATCCTATGATTCATATAATCATATTCTACTGTCAAGCTCGGAAATTTCCATTCCATTTCGTTGAATTTATTTTGAAATGGGTGTTCGCTTCTGTGAAACTTCCCAGTGATAATTCCTGTCCTGGGAGTAGTTTCATGAATATCATTGGATATATGTGATTAGTATATTTGCGTCAAATGATATACCACCATACCCTTACTCTAATATTATACGGTAACTACTACCTATGATGTCATATCTTTTTTGTAATGGTCAAAGTCAATTCCTAATGATTGTAGTTAAAACCTTGGTATAACATTCATTTTTTGTTTGTTACATTCTTGCAGTTATTATAAAATCACATTATGTATGCTATCTTTATAATTAATCAAATAACAATCTCTTGGTCCGCAATTGTCAATTTTAACTCTCTCGCATGTCCGTCGAGAGACATTTTACAATTTTGAAGGTAATCTTGAGTTATAATAATGAAAGAATTTTTGAGAAGTACACGTACTGACTTTCAGCAGTAAATATTTGTCCTGCATTAGATAGTAGATACTTTGGACTAGAAAAGAATGAACAAGCCTAATTAAAGGGATACTCAACCGCAGATTGTGGAGGTTTTTATGCCGCGAGAGGGCAGCGCGATCGTTACCTGATCATGCCGTTGCCCCGCGGGGCGCACACTTCGGCCAGACTGGTGGCCGCACAACATGCACGCTTCGCATGAGCTCGAGCTCTCGTGCGAGATTCGTTCGGCTTCGTGCAATCCGAAATGTAATCCCAGCAGTCCGACGGACGCGTTCGACGCACAAACTTTGTATAAGAGTGAACGGGGCTTACGCAATCTTGAATTTCCCCCACGGCCGCCCGTTGCGTATCCCTTTAAAAGAAAGAGTTTCAAAGCCAAGAGCCACATTTTCATACATTTTTTGTGTCATCCGAAAAATGTTGCATTACCCTGTGTTAGTAAAAAGAGTATTTTTTAAACATAGTTGCTGCTTAAAGAACCGTGCAGAAGAATTTGGTAAAGAATAATTATGAAGTACACAGGAACATTTTTGTCATATATGGCTTTATATCATCTTAATGAAAGAGTGAAATCATTGTCTTTGAAAACAACGTGGGATGATAAGCAGGCCCATGAATATAGGTATATGGGACTACACTCGCATATACGGCTTGTAAATTTGTTTAAAGTTTAAATTTATTTCTAGTTTTTTCTCAAATATTGTGGCATGCCATGACCAATTATTTCCATATGACCTTGCTATTATGATATCCTTCCACATTGGAATAAAAAAAGCATGAGAAAGCTCACAAATCATTTTTCGCCTTTCACCAAGAATTCAACCCACTTGTTTTAATGATGACCGTAAGCATCATTTCATTTCATCTCATTCATTGCCTCATATCTAACGTGACGGACTATCGAACGTTTAATCTGCGTGACGACACATATTCGATTGCTACTGTGGTGCCAGAATACGATTGATTTCAATTGATAGTTGCAGACTGTGACAAGAAAACGAGAAAACTGTTCCTTCCTCTGATCATGAACGACTCGCTCTGTTTGTAGGTCATTCATTTTGCCTCCGATTTTGGTGGCTTTGTGATACTTAATCATTTTTACTGTAGGCTTAATGACTTTAAATAAATATATATTACATAAATGAAAACCAGTCTGCTAAATCTTTTTTTAAAAAGTGATATAATGTGTTTCCAATTTAAGCCCAAAACAGTTTTTTTAATTTGATGGATTGGCAGTAATTACTCTCACCTCATTACGAAAATCCTTTCAATCTAAATGAACCTTGCATGAATATTTAAAAAGCAAAACGGTAGAGTTTCTAATAGGGAAATATGGGAAGTTGTTTATTATTATTATATGTGCCGTTGTATCACGGTATTTTGTTTCTATTGGCCAGTGTTCCCGTAGATAGTTTTGTTTTAAGGAACACAATACACACATTTTCAATTATATTTGCGATAATGAAATAAGTGTTACTTCAGTCTAAGATATATAAACGTAAAAACAATAACAAGGTAACATTTCAATAGTGACAAATTATAAGATTTGCAACTGGAGTTACTGAGAGAAAGACAAGGTGCACACACCACAGTGAAGAAAAGGTGGGCACACCACAGAATGAACATACTGTTCACAACACAATGTGAACACCACAGTGCAAAATAAAAGTGTATACATAAAGGTGTCAACAAAGGATACACCTCGGTTGGGACAGAGGTCAAAAATGGTTTTATGTACCAAAATCTTCACCCACTTTATATGTGTTTTTTAACTTTTCATCACCTCCCTATTCTCCTCTTCCTCTCTCTCTCTCTCTCTCTCTCTCTCTTCTTCTCCTTTTCTTTCTCATTTCCATGCTCTCTTTCTCTCTCTCTCCTCCCCCTTCCCTTATTCTTCATGTTTTCTCTCTATCCCTCCCTTCATATACTTTCATCCACTTCCACCACGAGATGCCGTAATTAAATTGATGCGACGAACTGCTGGACGTGTGAGCTGGAGCATGCGCAGAGGGATGAAAGCTCACGTAGATACACCGTCGGTGATAATTTGCGTTTGAGGCATGTAGCTATATCCCCGCGAGTCCTAAACTTACCTGGCATAAACCAGCGCGCTTCTTCAAAGATCCTTCCTGTCCGAGATAACAAAACAAAGAGTAGTCGACTGCCAGAGCTACCAACACTGTAGTAGTACCTCCGCTAGCCTTTGTCTTAAAACATTTTGAAAATCTTCTGTTGTTTCAGATCTACTTGAGATAGCAGGACAATTTTGGTTTGTTTTTGTTTTATTTTGGATATGTGTTCTTTTCTTTCTCTTTCCCCGGCAAAGCAAAAATATTAAGAATTCTACTGCTCGAACTTTTCACCTTTTAATTTACTTAATTGAGCCGTATCTCGTGTTTCTTTCCCCTACTTAACTCGGTGCTGTTTTTATGCTATGAGACACGTTCGTATGACAGAAAATGTATTAAATATCTCCCAGAAACAATGCCTTATTAACGCGAGAAGTGGAACGATTCGAGTGGACGAAGAGCGAGTTGTTTGCTTTCAAGATTCAAGTTTCCAGCAGCATGCTGATTTGCCTTGTCTGTTGACTTTATCTCCAAAGAGACAACTATTCTTCTAATTGTGACACCGGGGTATTTGTATTTTCAGTTGGAGGGTATTTGTGGAGAAAATTGTTTTGAGGACATTCGGAAGTGAGATCTCCCAGGTTGTCGCACCAAACAGAACACCTTCCCGCCCTTTTTCGCGGGGTCTGACGCATCGTTTGTGCATACGCTGAATGCGGAGTGTCTTGTTGCCTCTCTTACGCACTTAATTTCTCTTCCGACTTTGTTACTTATGTCCCCGACACCCGTTTTAGGTTGGCGCGCTCTCGTTAATCAAAATTGAAGCTCAGACGGCGTTTAAGGTAAACTCTTCACGCCAGGGTAGCTTATTTGCTCATGAAAAGCAAACACGAGAACATGAGAGAGGTGAGGTCTGATGCCGAGATAGCCCCGTTCTCTATCCTCATCAAATTTGTATCGAAGAAAAACAACAAACAACCTTCGTAAACATCGCTCCATCCTTCTACCGGTTACTCCAGACCTCAAGAGGTAACGTAGCACACTCTTTAATTTCCTTTTTCAATGTCGTCGTATGAAGTTTGTGTCTTGGAACATTTAAGCTGACATTGATGAAATACTTTTGAAAACTTGTTCGATTTGTGGTGGTCTGGGTCACGTTTGGTTCTCGCTCTGTTTCAATTCTCTTTCCATTCTTTTTATGTTCATGGTTGTGCATCTCCTTCGCCCTAGATCTTAAAAGCAATAATATTGCTGATACCTCCAGAAAAATGGAATGTGACGGTGGTGGAATTTTAAGGTTGTGTACGTGGGGGGGGGGGGGGTTGTTTAGGGTTGCTACATTCGATCCGAAAACATTTTAAGTTTCAACTAAGAATTTGCGTTGATACAATTAATAATTGTGGAGCTCCAGGAGTATCAAATGTGACAGAGTCGGGCCCTATAGATGTACAAGAACCAACTATTATTGTATCAGTAACAAACATAATTATACATCTTACTTTCAACCTAAATAACGTTGTATATTGTTAAGACGGGTCATTGTCGGGATTGCTAATGAATGATTGCAAGACTACATTTTTTCAAGAAGAAAAAAAAAACAGTCGCGACCAAAGCAAAGAGGCGTTTGAAATACATGTAGAGATGAAATTCTTTGAATAAGCTTGAATATTTACCGGGACCCGTAATCATTCTATCAGCAAGAAAAAATCAGAATTTAATTAGCTGTGTTGATCCAACGTTTATAGTATTAAATTCTCGATACAGATTTACCTTTTTACCGACAATGATGTAAATAGGAGGGAACGTATATTATGTGAGTACGTGTGTTTGTGGATGACGATTTAAGACCTACGTCAAAACAAGGGAAACGAAGGTGTTTACGATGAATGCCAGTCTGGAATGACTACTACTATTAGCAAGATTGATACTTCATTTATTACTCTTTGAGGAATGCCTTTTTACATCCCGCGACAACTCCTAACTTTCCCCATATCCCTCCCCTGTCACGTCTACTTCCTACCCCTCCTCCACTCATCCGCTTCGCCTATTTTATGCTTCTACGCACCTAACGCTGTTCCATCCCCTGCCTCTTTCTCTCTCTCTCTCTCCCCCTCTACCCTTCGCTCTCTCTCTCTCTCTCTCTCTATCTCTCTCTTGCTCTCTCTCTTTCTCTCTATCTCTTCCTCTCCTTTTATTCATTTCTCTCTAAATATCACGTTCTCTCTTTCTCTTTCCCTCTCTCTTTGTCTTTAATTTTTCTATCTCTATCTTTCTCTTCCTTACACTCCTCTCCCTATTTTTCTAACCCTCTTTATCTAATTTTAATATTGTACGAACTTTTACCATGGCTAACAAAACAAAAATGTATAATGCAAAAACACAGCCTGATTGAAACTTGTCTCAAAGAAAATAATATGTTGGAGATACATGTTTGATGAATTGGTGGCACGATAAGGATTAATACACTCCATTGTATATATTTGTATGCATTTAACAGGCATGATCCTTCTTTTACGGTCTTCATGAAGGGGTAGTTTAGTTGGCGGATTGTTTGAGTGTTTATTCCTGGAATGTCCATTGAAAAGTAATAACTACCTAAACATTCTCGGGTATCTACTAGGCTAAGAAAACATCTGAAACTCTGAATGATGATAACTCCACGGTTACAATCCGTAGGAAATTGAAGTTCAAATTTGTAAAGGTAACTGATGTAAAATTTGTCTCTCGAGTGATATTTACTTTTTTTCAGCTTTTGTGTGTGTGAGACAAATGAAGGATTTGAATATATGTTATTCAGTTATATATGTTATTCAGTTATTTTTTTTCAAAGGACAACAATACTACATGTATTTTACATCGCACAGGTCTCTAACCAACACTCGTATTTATTAACAAATAAAGAAATTATGCAAAATTAAGCAATATGATTTATTTATGATCGAAAGGTTACATAAGGTGTTCTGGAATATCCTTTATGATGTACAATGGCATTGGTTTCATCAATTATTCATAAACACATATCTAATTGTTTTGATGTCACTGATAACCTACTTAAAATTTCGAAGCATTATTTGTTGCAAAGCTTTAAAAAAGCAATCATTAACACCAAACTTACTCCAGGAATTTGAGATCCATTCAATTAGCAATGTGCAAACTTATTTTCGATATGTTTTTCGTATTTTGAAGTATCAGCGATCAAAAGTTAATTGTTTAAAGACCTAGGACTTTACGAATGATCGTATCCTTCTGTAATCTTTTAATGAATCAATATAGTATAGCATACATAATTAGACCTACGTCCCGATATTCTAAGCAACTTTGATATAATAATTTTCTTTTTTCCTGGTATATCACATACATTTTCCATATTTCATTTTTTTTTTGGTATTATTAATAACATAGTGGAAGAGGAATGTAACATACGTGGAAAATTGTTCAGTATTCCTTTTTTCCAATGAAAAAAAATCGTAATGATTTAATGAACCCATGAAAGTGAATGAAAAGTAAATAATTATAAACAAATTAATGAAAGGAATAAATAAAATACATTTAAACAAGGCGATTGTACAGACAATCGAAAATCAACCCAAGGCAATTTCAGTTGCCTTGTTCATCGCCTATTGGTTTTTCTTTTTGGTATTTTTGTATTTTATTTAAAAAACTTCATTGACATTGACATGAATACTTGTTTTGGAATACAAAGCATTAGTATAAAGAAAAAATAACAATCACGTGGAATGAAATGAAATGAGGGGGAATCATAAAAGCACTATTCCGATTTAACATAGAATCAAATTCGATATCGATATAATTAATGAAATCGAAAATCATAATGCCACTCCTCATATTTAACATGTGACAAATTATTGTTTCAAACTTGATATCATATTGATATAAACAATGCATTTGGAAATTATAATAGGACTACCATGATACAAAACATATAACATAATACATCGAATTGGAATAGCAAACTGATAAACTGATAAACAATAATTGCTTTAATAACAGAACAATCAGTCTACTGGAACGTGCCAACATTACAATGACTTATTACGTAATCCGAACATTATTTTTATTGGACATACAATAGGGCATTGAAATTGCCCTTGAGTTGATTTTGCGATCGTGTTATAAAATAAATGAATACTGTGGTATACTCTTCCTGCGCCATTGACGGTTGAAAACGTAAAACTGCACACGTGTGTCAAAGATCGATGGAATGATAAGCTAACACGGGCGAAATTTAAAATTTAAAGTACCCCATTGATTACTCATTGGCGTTCGGAGAAACCTAGATGGAGATGTATTGCGGGGGCTACTAAAACTCTCAAATCCCCTTTACTAGGAGAATGAAAGGAATAAGACAAATTGAACTACAGAAAAGGGGAGAATAGGCAATTAGTTTCAACGTTCTTAATAGAGGAAGCTGATAAATCAACGGAAATCATAGCCAAAGAGGTATTCGTATTGTTTTCCAATAATGTTACGCCATGTATTTGAATAGATTAGCCAAAAATCACAAAAATATATCCACCAGCTGGCAGCTACAGAATGAACCCATACAGAGCACGGAAAAGGTCCTTTTCAGGTTTTTTTTTTCCTCCATGGAAGCTTAGTATATTGTTCTTCTTCTTCCCCCCCCCCCCCCCCCCCCCTCTCTCTTACACTTCTCTTTGATTTTTAAACTAATTTTTCAGATATATTCGACTTAAGCACAGCTTTTCGGTCTTACTGTGTTCTTGGCTTTTTTTATCATTCTTTAACCCGTTGACTATACCTAATTGTCTTATACCCATATGCTTAATACAAGAACCACTCGGCTCCAGTACACATTGGGTTAATATACAATGAAAAACATTATTTGAAGCGTTTCCTTCATTATTTTAGTGAGAAATGGTAGAAGTTACTTGAGAGTTGAACATTTTGCTCAAGCTTGAAACAACCAGGCCGTAGTCGTCGAAAGCCAGGCAGTAAATCCATCACAGTTGTGATGCAATACATGCATATTAACAGAGAATGGTTCAACTTTCAACAAATCGATACCATTATTTTGTAATGTGTAAGAGGTGGCAGCTGATGTTGTATTGTATATCATTTATTGTAGTAAATTATTTATCATGGATAAATGTTTAGACATTTCTTTCATGAATCTTAGCACTTGACTATTGTTAATGTGATCGTTATACAAAATGAATGAGAATAAGGAAAGACTTTGCTTAATTTGGACTAAGCGTGTTTAGTTTATCCTTAAAGCATTTCAAATTGTATTACTTTAACACTTAAAAGCAAGCATTTGAAATACGATATTAAAAAAATATATATTTTTTTCATTGTTTCTCATTCGTATTTTTACTATGAACTGTATTCTGTATATTTGTTGGTTAGGTGAATGAAACGAGTAACGATGATAATAATATATGGGCAGAAATAATCGAGGTATACACTCGAGCACTTCGTTTGTCTCATCTGACTGTCTTCAAATAAACGTGCCATCCTGCATGTTATTCAAGTGCCTCCCTATACCCAGGGGACTGTCATAACGAGACAATCAACATGATCAAGATAAAATACTATTTCTCACGCAAGCAGTAGTAGGTACGGCTCATTTCTGTTCACTCTAACCTATAGGTGCAAAGAACCATGTGTTTTTGTCCTGCTTGTAGCCACAAAAACCGATCAAGGGACGCAATGCCACGTGTATTGCGGAGAGAATTGTCACACCTTTGTTCGTGCTGCATGTCCCGTTTTAACCAGATTATTCAAATGCAGGCATGTTTTCTAGCGAGAACATGAGAAATGTCGGTTGGTCTTTAAATACCAATCGCCTGATGTAAGAGCAACATAAGACCTTGCTGTGAATAAATGGCATGGTGATCTATATAAATCGTTAACACTATCTATACAAAGGCGAATCCAGGGTTCCATGCCTCCTGCTGTTTTCAGAAGAAAAAAAAAATGTCTGAGGAAAATCATGTCAGATGGAGATTTTTTTTTTGTTGTTTATTTTTTTATTAGCACGGATTATCAGCTACGATACATTACGATGATTTCGTATTTACTTTTTAGACATTTTCCTCTTTCCCTATTAGACAGTCCTAGCTCCGGCCTTGCAACTTTGGATTAATATCGATAACCGAATAGATATTTTTTTATTTTTACCAAAGTGTGTATATTTTGAATATTTAGGTGTAATAAAAAAGTTGTTAGTAAAATGACCGTATTATCAATTTGAACCATTTAAAAATTATCACCCCTATCATACGTTCCCTGTGCCAGAGCATTCTCTAACAAGCGGTTAGTCAAGCCAATTAACATCCCATTTCCCTACGTGATGTACAGAAAACAAAGTATAGTGTTTTTGTTTCTTTTTTTGTCCCTAAACCATGACCTAAAAAAAAAGGTTTTCCCTTAAATGCATGGAATTCCACAGCAAAAGTTTCATTATTGCATTAATGATATTGGGATCATAGTATTCGTATTATTATAGTATCGAATTTTTAATTAAAGTTGTAACCCTATAACCGTTAAAGGTCAATATATCATCTTAAGTTGCTTATCAAAATGAGGTGTATATTGCCCCTCTGTTAGTTGGCAATAGAAAATACATGATTTATACATGGTATTTCTCTTCGTGTTTTTCTTCCACAATGGAAGAAGAACAAGTTCAGATCCAATATTCACCATATTAAAATTTAATTTTAGATTTTATTTTTATACGCTTAGTAGTTTTATTCTCCTTCTTATCCTTCCTTTCCTTCTTTTTCTTTCTTCTTCTTCTGCTTCTTCTTCTGTTCCTTCTTCTTCTTCTTCTTCTTCTTCATCATCATCATCATCTTTTAGGCCCCGTTTTCCTCTTACAGTAATTGTTCGTTGAATTAATGTGTTATAGTCAGAATGACATGACAAAATACAAATTTAGAATGTATGTAGCACATTATAGTCGGAGCTGTCTTCATAAGCAGATTCTTTCCCCAGTTAAGAAAAGAGAAGAGGAGCAAAGTGGGGCATATTGGTCCGTGTATATCATGAAACTTGAGATGGTGGAACTTAAGATTCGAGTACTCGACATTTTCACCGCTTAAAAACCAACTTAATTGTCTGTGGGGGAGCTAGTTTAGAACCAATTCTATTTAACATGTTGAAGATGAAACAGAAAAAATGTATGCATGTATGCGAAAATGTAATCTATTCACACATGTCATTACGTGTGTAGTTATATTGGCTTGGCCAATTAGTAGTAGCAGTAGTATTAGTATAGTATTAGTAGTAGTATTTTAGTAGTAGTTAGTAGTAGTATTAGTAGTATAAGTAGTAGTAGAAATAATTAGTAGTAGGGGTAGTAGGAGTAGTAGTAGTAGTAGTAAATGTAGTATAGTATTATAAGTTGTAGTAATTATGATAGTAGTATCAGAAGTAACAGTGGTAATATAGTAATAGTAGTAGTAGTAGTAGTAGTAGTAGTAAAATTAGTATAGTAGTAGTAGTACTAGTGTGTGTGTGTGTGTGTGTGTGTGTAATTGGGTTTTTACAGACGTGTATCAATCAGATATGATTATTTACGTCTGGGACCGACCTTTAGCGTCACCATCCGAAAGACGTGACTCAGTCTCGAACCTGGGTCCGCTGAATCAGTTTATAACTTCCACTGGTAGCTGGATTACAGGCGCACGCCACAACGCCCAGTACTGGTCATTGTTATAGTAGTAGTAGTAGTAGAAGTGGGATTAATGTAGTAGTGGGATTAGTAGTATAATTAACGCCGAACATGCACTGGAATTAAATTCCTTATATATTATTCTTTGTGAAAGTAGTCAAAGTAGTATATTAGTAGAAGTAGTAGTTTAAGTAGAGGTATAATAACAGCAGCAGTAGTAGGAGTAGCAGCAGCAGCAGTAGTAGTAGTAGGAAGGAGTATTAGGAGAAGGAACATGCACTGGAATTAAACTCCTTATTCTTATTGGGGTTGTTTAGCCGTATTTTCTTCCTTTTTTATCAAAGCAAACAAGCTATTCTTAAATAATAGCTTGAAAAATTTAAACCCTTAAGGTGGTATATCCTAGCAGGTGACCTTAACCCACTGGCTACTGAATTCTCTCATTCTCACAGGCTTATAGGGATACGCCACCAGGCGGCCGTGGGGAAAGTCAGGATTGCGTAAGCCCCATTCACTCGTACACAAAGTTTGTGCGTCGAACGCGTCCGTCGGACTACTGGGATTATATTTCGGACTGCACGCAGCCGACCGAATCCCGCACGAGAGCTCGAGCTCAGGCGGAGCGTGCATGTTGCACAGTTACTAGGCTGTCCGAAGTTTGCGCCCCACGGGGCAACGGCATGATCAGGTATCGATCACGGTGCCCTCTCGCGGCATAAAAATGTCCACAATCTGCGGTTGAGTATCCTTTGGTAGTGGGTTAATACGAATAATGAAGATTCAAAGAAAAAAACAAAACAAAACCTGGCCACTATAAATGATACATACCTTTCCTCGAATACTAATAAGATAACTATAGAGGGGGAGATGCAGACAGAAAGGAAGAACGAAAGAAAGAAAGAAAGAAAGACAGAAAGAAAGAAAGAGAGCGAAACATGAAACAAAGAGATAAATTGTCATTGGAAATTGGGAATAGAAGAGGGTTCGGATTTTCTGTTCCTGCTTATTTAGTGGAGTAAGTGTTTGCGAACTCTTTTCCAAAGAGCGTTTACTCAGCCAAGGATCGCCCTTCAACTTAGGCGTTGAGAGCCAATGAAAATGATTCATGCCGTTCTTATACTCAAGTCAAGTGCTCTAGAGCATATCGCAATTAATGGCAACACTCTTGCTTATATTGACCTTCATACGAACGACTAACGTACTGCGGGTTGAATTTACTGGCGGGAACTAGTAGAATCGTTTCAGTTTGCATGCATTCTCTGACTTAAAGATAACGTTGAATATAAAGTTAAGATTGTAAGATGACCAAAAAAAAAAAGACTAGTTTTGGGGAAAGATGGAGTATGTAGTAAATAAAAACAAGTGTGTATTATGAAATTCGGAATCAATAAATCGATAACAAATAGATCAAGTCTTTCTTAAAGTCACATTAAATGAAACGCACCCCATATGGATATAGGTTTTTGTGGCTACATCCACATGTCACATAAGATGTTGCCTTCTTTGCCAAATTTCGAATATGGTGTCATTTCAAAAGAACTTTTTTGTGACAATGACTTCTATGTAGCAATTTATAAAGAGAAGCTCATAAATTATTATCTAAGAATTTACCTTTTTCAAATAAAATTCACCCTTATTTCAACTCGTTAAAAAGAGGGAGAATTACTTGGTAATATGCTCAGATGGACAGTGTGTGATAGTTAGTGCCAATGTTCAGCTTCATTTATTGATTATTCTTGAAATAGTTTTTTGTTTCTGACCAGGAAATAATGGATTCTCTTCGAATTTATCTGAATTATTTGAAAGGGATAATAAACTATTAGGGTTAAAAATAATTTCATTTCTATTGAATAAAGAATTCAGGACACAATCTGGATTAAAACACGTTTCTAACCCAGTGACTTTCCGAATGATCCTATCTGTCATATGCAGGAAATATTTAAGGTGTAGGCCTACCAGTCACCTAAAAGAATAATTTGTTTACAGCTGGAATGTATAAAATCAACCTGGCCTTCTATGGGTTAATGGTTGATGGGTATGAAAAAAATGAAGGAAAACATAAACCCCCTCGCGAGGAAGCGAACTCGGAGTTGGGTTCCGTGCGGGCCCTTATTCTATGCGAGCGCGTACCGGTGCGTCAATTAGTCTGCTCACAATTGGCTGTATTTTTTTATTCGGAGTGTATTTCAACTTAGCGACATTGGAACCCTAACATATAACATCTGGTGACTGGTACACTTTTTAAGTAAATAAGAGAGAGAGAGAGAGAGAGATGGGGTGAAGGGACTGCATAATGATGATATTAGCGAAAGGGACAGAACATTATGGATTTAATAAACGCTTTGAAATTCTTACAGATCTGGGGAAGATAGAGGAAGGGGTGCGAAGGGTGGCAGAGGAAAGAGACAGGAAAGAGACGGGGGTAAGGTGTAAGCCAGTATTGTGATTTCAACATACGTAAATTACATAATGGATACAAATATATGTGCAATGTCAACATTATACTGGTGTTTCATTTTGATATCATCCAAATTGCTTTGCCTTTCTTCCTCGAGTTTACAAGCGCAAAGCTTTTAAATGTCCTTTCGAGCAGCAATGCAAATAACGAACAGAATTCATCCCGTATTCATGAAATACTAGAACCCCGATGAATAAGGAGATAAATGAAAAGCAATGATGAACTTTATTCAGAGTTTTACCAGGAGTTCTGTGGAAGCAAGATTGTAATCATATTGAATTGAATTGAATTGAATTGATAATGGTTCATTTAAATCAGCAAATGGCAGCCCGAAGGCTGAATTGAGTGTGATGTGGAATAAAAACACATGTAGATATTTATACAAGATTCAAAAACATTAAGACATAAAAATTCACATATGTGATCCTCCACCAAAAAACGACCAATAAGTCGGAAATTTTGTTTTTTAAATTTCAGCACAGTTTGAATGCATAGATTCTAAGCTTTAAAATGATATACAACTTGTCTTCTATAGACTAAGCAAACCCTTATAAAGTACAATGGGAATGTGTCAGACTAGGTAATGACCAAAACAATAGGGAAAACGAGCTCTAAAGAAGCATGACCATTTAAGAGCGCCTAATCTGTGTCCTATTGTTTGTCGCACAAAAGGTTGAGTCAAAACTCCAAAGCTTACACTGTGAAGTACTCATTGGATTGGGTTGAAACTTTCCATACCTTCAGAATAGATATATTTCTTTCCTTCTATAGATTTTTAATATCAAGCAAAGCAAACTTTTTGAGTTAAACCAGAAAAGCGATGTGAAGTACGATCTTAATAAGCTGACTCACAAAGTTTGAATGTCCATGAAAAAATGGTCATTTTGAAGGAGAGTAAAAACATATTTCAATATGGTATTTTACTCCGAAATTTGTCAGATGGTAGATTAATATCTATACTTTCAGAAAATACCAAAAACTTAAAGTATATATTTCCACCCCAAAAAACACTTTTCAGCTGTTTACTCTAGAACTCCCATTGCGACGTATTGGTCGTTTGGTGGTGGAGGGTCACATATACGGTATAGAATATTTTCAAAACATATGGAGAAACACAGAGACATAATATATCATTGCACCATAGTAACATTTGTTGTCTTCTATTTTTACTATTGTTATTACTAATATCAATATTTATTGTCATAATCATTATCATTATTATTATTATTGTTGTTGTTATTGTCATTATTATTTATTGTTATATTATTGTTATCATTGTTATTATTATTATTATTATTATTATTATTATCATTATTTTTACTAATATTACTATTATCATTATTGTTATTTAATGGAAATAACAATATCATTATTACTATTATTAATGTCAATATAATTAATTATTATAAAAGTGATCATGAAGAATATTATTATTATTGCTATTATTATCATTATTTTTCTTTATATCATCACCATTTTTCAAATTATTATTATTATCATTATTGATACAAATGTTATTATCATTGCTATCATTAAATTTGTTACTGTTATTTATTATGATTAAATTTTATATTATTATTGATTGATGTTATTGCTGTTATTATCATTATGAAAGAGAATAACCAGGCATCATACAGTTTAGGAAGTATAACAAAAAAGTGAACAGAATAAAATTATGAAAATGAACGTAATTTGAAATAAATGAAAACTTTACCTAAAATCCCGTTCTATATTCCTGTCATAACACTTTAATTAAGGATTAGCTGTTACAGAATTTGTATTTCATATGATAGTAGTAATAAAAAAAGTAATAGTAGTAATAACAACAGGAATAAAAAAAAAAAACTTAACAGTAATAATAATATCAGTGATATCATTAATAATAGTTGTAGCAGCAGTAGTAGTAGGAGTAGTAGTAGTAGTAGTATAGTGATAATTGTAGTATATCGCGGAATTTAATTTCAAATGCATACAACTGATTTCAGAGTGATATATCTAAGTTTACAGTTTGGTTAGTTTATCCCGTGGGTATTTTCATTTTAAAGCAAAATACATGTAACTACTATTAACCCTTTCATGATAAGAATTATTTAAGGGCTAAGTTGATCACATTTTGTTCTTTAAATTAGCAACAATAATATTTTTCTTTTAGTGCTACTAATAGTGGTTCTAATAAGGTGTAATGCCTTTCAAAACAATAAACATGGTTAGCAAGTTTGTCAAAAGTTGAAAATATTGCCAATTTCGATTTAAAAAAATTATTTTGAACCTCTTAATATGTTGCCAATTTAAGGATTTTAAAGCTTATTCTTGTTTTTAAAATTCTTGGCATCAAATGCAATATGGTCATGCAACAAAAAATTGACACAATGTGTGCAGAAATATTTGCTCTTTCTACTCCTGCATCTGGTATTGTTAAGAGCTATGAATCAAAAGTTATTAAGCCAAATCACTTGTCTCGAAAGGGTTAATGTAAAAGTTACACAAGCGCATTATCTCTAACATATCTCAAGCGTATATCACGTCTTAAGTCATTAATATCAACTTTATTATCAACGCGTTTATTTTAAGTGAAATCGCATAATGAGTTTATTTCGCTTGAATTATAAAGAAATTGCGGCATTCACAGAAGCTAAAGAAAAAAATATCAGTAATAATCCTAGTAAGATGGGATTTATGCTCTTTTTTGTTCCATATTCCTCATCAACCCGACATCTGTTGTTTTCTTTGGATAGCATTTGGAACACACCCGCAAGATCACGGAGTAAAATGGCTTTAGATTATTCAATAGAGGACTAGTCTTTTTTTTTTCTTCAAGTTTTCAACTCATAATGAAGGCTTAGGCCTGTATCAGGTCAACTTCAAAGTGTCTCCATATTTGACAAGTTATACTCCTGCGAATTGCAAATTTATTTTTACTTACACTTGTAATGATAATCTTAAGCACATAAATAGTGGCCTGCCTGAATATCAAGTGCTATTTATTTCAGTCCATTAAAATAATTAGGTAAATGTTATTGCATCACAATTTTACACACAACGGTTAACGTTTTTAAGACCAGAATTGTTGAAAAGATGAAAACTTTTAAGTCAGTCTACCTTGCCATGGCCCTTTCCCCCTGCTAATATGTCTGCTCCCGGCTTCGTTCGCACTCTGTCCCATCTCATTTCAGCCCCTAAATGCAACACGAAGGGCTTTCATGTCCAATTTGTCGCCGGAGCGTAATTTCACAGATTTTCCGCTATTTTATCGCATTGCCACACTTTCCAATCTCACGAAGTACCCTAATTTATTTAATAGCATCCCTATAGTACATGTAGCTGCTAATACGGGTTACCATTGTCCAATAAGACCCCCATCCAGTGTTTTATCCTATCAAAACTGATTTACCTACAAGAAGCTTAAAATTCCGGGATTTTTCCTTGCCTTAACTTTATTCTATATAAAGGCGTAATCGAAACAAATTTCGTATTATTCTTTCCGAATGTTAGATCTTGTTTTGCGTATACGTTACCTTTATCTGGTGCATGTTCTTTCGAATTCACCACTCTCTCTCTCTCTTTCTCTCTCTCTCTCTCTCTCTCTCTCTCTCTCTATCTCGCACTCACTCTTTCTCACATTAGCCCTTCTCTCTCCCCCAGTTGATTTGTCTCTGTGAAACCTTTTGTAAATCCTTTGTGGTCTATAATGATTTTCCCTTCCTCTTTCTCTACCTTCCCCTCTCACTCCGTGATCTCTTATCTATCCTCCCTAACTCTCCTCCCTAACTTTAGTACCGTTTATATGCCTCTCCTTCCCTCTCTTTCCTTTCTTTCTCTCTCTCTCTCTCTCTTGTCATTTCTCATTCAGTTTGTCTTTCAGATCTATCGTTCCTACCGATGAAGTAAGTCCAAAATAATTTAACAAATTTACCCATACGATTATTAACAATAGTTGTGGGTCTCAAACAACACTATCAAATGAATAGAAGAAAACGTGAACAAAACATCCAGTTTTTCTCCCTCAACGGAAGGAGAGGAGGAGGAGGAGAGAGAGAGAGAGAGAAGTAGAGAAGAAACCTCTCTAAGGCTAATTCTTGTCTCACCAACGATTCCCTCGCCCAAATTGATGGGCTAGATCAATCAAAAACCATCCAAACAGAACTTCTAATGACTTTCATATGAAAGCGTTATTAATTAGGCCCCAATCCATGTGTCATTGATCACAATTGTAGATTACAGAATTACCTAATGCGGTCGAAGATCATCATTCACTAAAACTACACCGTCCCCCATTTATTACTGAATACTGTGTCATTTACGCAGTACCGTGCCTATCTTCTTAAAATATTGCAAACCATAAGATAACCTCCTTTTTTCCTCACGCTCTCTCTCTCTTTCTCTCTCTCTCTCTCTCTCTCTCTCTCCATCTTCTGCCACGTGCATTGCAACAGTAGAAAAACAAAATAGAAAAGAGTATCTTTTAGTCATGTTCTTGAATCAGCATTGGTTTAATAAAATTTTAAAAATGATTACAACAAGACTCAGAATTTCGACATTTAAATGGATCTTGTTTAAGATCACTTACAATTTAGTAAATATTAAAGAAAAGAAAGCGTTGATGATGCTAGAAACTTTTTGTTTGAGAGACGTATATGAAGAAATCGTTAGTAGGATGTCACTTGAAGACTGGACAAGTTATCCAGATACCTAAAGTTCACCCTGTGACTTTGTGGTTGCTTGGTATATTGAAAGGACGCAAGACCTACAACTGGAGTAATAAGTAAGGGAACATCGAAAGAAGGTGTTATATCGCTTACCACGTGTTATACTAGTTGACTCCAGTTAGTCTTTACCACAGACGCTATTCACCAAGCGAACTGCATGGCATTGCGCCATTTTTTAAATGACATACAATCATGAAAATTTAAAGGAATATGTCTTACCAAAGTTGATGAACGGCTGGGGGGGGGGGGGGGGGTAACCTCTTTTAGAATGAGGGTTGCAATGGTATAATAATATTACTATATTTCTTTAGTTCCTTTTGTTATTTAAACGAAATGAGTTAAAATTAGTTTATTACCAAAGCAAATCACAATTTAACAGGGTAACTTGTTTAAATATGATAAAATGTTTTTTAACAGTGCTTTTTATCGGGCGATTGAAAATAAATGCTGATTTCCGGTAAACCAACAAACTTGCTGTTGTTTTACAGGAAAAAGCCTGTAAAATTGAAATGACGGCAATAACTTGTAATTTCAAGGGCAAGGAAACCTGTAGTTTTACAGTTATTTTTTACAGTGTATCCCAAATTTGTACTTCCCGCTAATATGCTTCATATTCACAACTAACTCACGCCAGAATTACCAAGTTAGAAGGATGGGTTACAAAAAATGATATTTATGAGGAGGGAGGTGGCGACTTGCGTCGCCATGTACTTGTGCTACAAAAAACTGTCCATGTCCATTTCTACTTTAGTATACTTTCCTTAGCGGCAATGTATTTTGTTAGAGACGTGAGTGTTGTTTGATCTCGTCTCTTCCTTCATTTCAACGACGTTCCATCACCCCTTTTCATATCCCACTCCTAGGCAGTTCTTTGCTCTGGTGTCTACATTAAACCAAAGTAGCCTCCCCGCATCACTAATATAATTGGGAGTTTATTAATAAACGCTCCAATCTGCGGCCGCGCTGGGTTATGTCCGAAGAAGAGGTCATGAAACTTTCCCATCGTTTTTCACCGCAAGACGAAATGAATAATTTTCAAGGAGATAAGGAGCGTTTATTGGTGGGAATGTTTGAAAAGCTAAATCCTGCCTAAAATGCTGCGCTGATTTAAAAAAAGAAACTCAGTTTTATTGACCCTACTCAGGACACTTTGGTTATTTTAGTCATTATGCTCTTAAAATCCCCTTTTAAACGAATATGGAATTCAGTTAATGGCATGGATCTACTAGTACCTAGGACTGTACGTTGGCAAATGTCATATCAATGTTTTGGAATACCCAAATATCCCATGATATCTAATGAAGATCTTACTGTTAAAATAGATATTAGTTCCCATCGTATTTAAACATTACCAAAATTCTATAACTCCACTGAAGGTCAATTAGTTTAACTCGACTGCGTCCTTTACACTGAGATTGGAAAGAGTATCTGGCTTAATTTCTGAAGGAATATGAGCCAGAAATTAAAGGAAATTATATGTTGGAGTGGTAGACAAGATGCACGAAATGGTGACTAACTAAAGAAATAATGAAGGGCAGCATTACTAGACAAATAACATTAGAATTAGTGTCTTTGTTCGTTCATCACTGTAATAACAGCACACACATACACATGTACATGTATATATGTGCCTTCATATTTTCTTATAAATTTCTAGACGGTGAATTTCATTTAGAGGATTATTCTGATACGCTCTTGGGAATCATTTTCATAAATCAAGAGAATAAAGAATATTCAATCGAATCCGTTTCATTTCTTTAAAACTTTTTAGTTGAATGTGAAATGTTTGACGCAATGTACGACATATGGCTATTGCTTCGCGGTCAATTTCCTATGCTCGCCGATTTCTTAATTTAGAATCTCGACCAAACACTGCCAATTCTGAAGAAATACATATTTTTTTTCTTCTTCTTTCTTCACACAGGTACGACTACACTCTTTGACTATTATTGCACACCGTTAGAGAACGTTAACATAATGGAAAGCTGCCTCATAAACGTTACTTACTCCCATGGGTTATGAAGAGAAATCGTTTTCAACCACGAGCCATCCAAAGAGAATTGGGGATCGCTGTAACAACATTGTCTTGAATCGTATAGCCCGCCCTCCGCGGTAACTCAATAAATGTACATCATGGATCTTGAAACGCTTACTGGTAACCTCACGAGTTTCGGTGATGATTATCCATTAGGGAACGCATCCAGCGCCCTAGACTCTAGTGTTGACTACTTCTATGAATACGTATGGGAGATGGTTTATCCACGAACCTACGAATGGGTCTTCTTGGGGTTCTTCTTGCTTCTATTGCTCTTGGCCCTTGGCGGAAACGCCCTGGTAGTTTATGCTGTCATGAGAAACGAGCACATGCGGTCAGTCACCAATTACTACATCGTGAACTTGAGTGTTGCGGATATATTGGTGTCCTTGATCTGTTTCGGACCAACTGCAGTCGGTGATGTCACGGAGACTTGGTGGCTTGGTGATACAGCATGCAAACTCATTCCATACTTCCAGGTAAGTGGCCCTCCACAAATTACATGTTTCGTATCTGTTTGCTTTGAATGAATCCTTGCACAATTCAATTCAACTAACACTAAAGGAAGAATTATAGTTGTTTAAGGATTTACACTAGTGCCTTTAATGAGGTGCTGTTCTCCGTCTCCGGGAAATGGGGACAACATAAAAACAACAACAAAATGATTGACATGCTGAAGTCGGTTTAATTTCAAACATCAACCGTTCAGTCATATTAGGCAATGTTTTCAAGGTATGAAATCAAAAACAAAATGTAGCCATGGTGTCACTGATTCTGTTTTTGGGGGGATGACGACAACCTAACCTAAACTCTAAGTTTAAAAATGACGCCGGACTATGTATTATATAATTATTTCTTGAGATGCAGATTGGTCCCCGTCGGAGGAATATGTTTTGATAGAAGAAACCAGCTGCGATCTTCAGTCATGCATGAGGATATGTTTCATTTATACACAAGAGTACCATAAGATATGTAAATTGTGTATGTTTGCAAGAGGCTGTCACCAAAACTCTTATCGTGGTATGGGATTGATGAATTGGTGTCTGCTCTGTTGATGTTGAGATGGGTGTGAGGTATGCTAAATTATGGCGTGAAAGAAACACAGCCGAGTTGAAACAGTCGACCCATTCATCTTGATCTTAACGCTTTTCTCCACTCCACACATTCCAAAAACCCCCTATTAGAGTCGCCAAAGGGATAACACATTCCCCATATCACGGTCATAGAAGAAGATAAGTGAACAAGCTTCTGAAATCTTCGTAATAAATCACACTTACCATCGTGTATCTTATTCAGATAAATAGCCCCAATAAATATAAATTCGGCAATCAGGACATATTTCTAATCAATCACATTTTGAAAACATACATCATGCCGTCCCCGGTCATGTTTTTGGACTGGGCTAATGCAAACTGCAGACAAGCGATAAAATATAGAATTTGGCAGAAAGAGGGTAACTCAGTGACAGTGGCGTAGAACTATGGGGGCAAGCGGGGTCCAAATAAAATGTCACCCCCCCCCCCCAATAAAAAAGGAAGAGGGGGAAAGGGAGAGGGTGTTGCCTGTTGCCTTCTCAATGTCTTGACTCATGATACGCCATTCCATGGCGATATACGCAAAACAGGTCTATAATGCTCAACGTCATTTTTAAGGAGCTGCTTAAGGTTAACTACCATCAACCCCATAGCGCGATGGCTATTTTTACTGCATCCACTTCCAATTAATCATCGCGTCTTGATCATGAATGAGTGTTTCATGGTGATCCAGCTTTATTTAGGTAACCCGTGTTTATATTTTTTGTTTTGATATTTCGAATTTTATGAAGAGTGAGGAAAACAAGATGAGAAGTATTTTTTCGGACCATTTAACCCAGATGGTACATATTAAGTGAATTAAAAAAATAGTGTAATCAACAAAATAAGGGTAATTTTTAGACATTATTTTTGAAGTATTAAGGGGCCTACATGAACCCTATGTAAGCAATCTTGCTACTGATAATGCTACTCTTAATACAAGTAAAAAGTACTAAGATCTGAAACTTCAATTCTTTAATTTGTAATTTTAATTGGATTCAAATAAAATTCTTTTTGAGGTAAATCTTATACACAAACATCTCCACTAAATGTCATATAATTTCAATAATTTTATATACATGACGATGGTGACTACTGGGAGATTCACTATTCGAAATTAGGCTTTGGCAGATAGGGATAATGAGACATGTTTTTATCATTTCCGAATCATCCAAACTAAGCTTTGCAAGATAAGAACAATGCATCAAAATACATTGCTACATGGATGCAGAGAACATGAAATTCAGAAATTGGAACGTTCTTCACTGCTTTTATGATACAGTGTTTGTGTACATCAAGATTCACGAGGTGTTAGGTATGAGATGTCGTCCCATAAATTTTCTGTCTACTGGGATAATATTTCGCAGGTGAAATACGATGAGCATAAATTTGCTTCCTCAATAATCGCAGCTTTAGCAATTTGTGTGTAATGATTTCGACCCAAATCGAATTAAGAAAAACTTGTACTCTAATGAATTTACAGTAACTGGTATTCTTAATGAGCCAACAATAAGTTTTATTTTAAATGACCTAACAATAACTTTTATTCTGAATAAATTTGTAATAACTGGTATTCTAAATTAATCAACAATAAATTTTATTCTAAATGAACTAAAAATAACTGGTATTCTAAATGAATTCACGTTAACTGTTATTTTAAATTAATTAACAATTAACTGGTATGATTCGAATAGTTACATCAAATTATTTTTGTTTAATAAAAGGTTACTCATTCATACACACGTAAATGTTGATATTTTTTTTTCCTGAATACATTTATCTATATTCCCAGCACCAATGTAATATGACTATATCTTGATTAAAATAGTTTGGTGTCGGAACAAATGGAATAAGACAGAATGATGCAGGGGAAGACAAATTCTTAACGGAAGTACACCCTGGGATTAAGTTGATTTGAATAAAATAAGAAAAAATGAGAGAAACGGATAAGTTAAAGTTTGAGTAAAATCCGATATAATAAGAAAGTTATGATTCTTTGAAGTAATCAATCAAACACGAATTGGCAACTCCTTAATGTATCTTGAGAGCTCCTCTCCCATTTGCTCAGTACAGAACTAATTTCATAAATTTTAAATTTCTTAGTTTAAGAAGAAGGAACAGATTTGTTTCTTACAGGTTTTTTGTAAAAACATATGAGCAATGATTATATCTACGGTGCATGTTTGAATTGATAAGTTTCTTTAGAGAATATGGAAATTAATGATTTTTTGACGTAGAGGGTGAATAGAGAGGAGCTCCCATGATACGTTACGGAGTTGCCAATTTGTTGGATTGATTACAACTTCAAACTTCATAACTTTCTTATTTCTTATCGTATTTTACTCAAACCTTCACTGATCTGTTTCTTTAATTCTTCTACTTCTTTTAAAACCAACCTGTAATCAGGATCGACTTTCCCTTTATTCAAGTTTCTTTCCCAGACGACGAAAGCGGAGAACAAATTAGAGACTAGGTTTTCCTTGTTAAAAAAATGAATGGAGATCACAAAGAGAGGGAGAGATATTAAGGAAGGGGCGCGAGCAAGACAGTGGGCAAAATGGGGAAATGGGGGGATACTAAAACACTCATTATGGCATACAGATGCAAGAGGAGATGATATAGACAGGATAGGGGAAGCGTCTTACTCAAATTAATTGTTTTGGGGACATTCGCCCATTACCGGCAGAATATGCTTCATTATTTCTCACCTGGCACGGCGTTCATTATTTCGCACGAGGAAGCACCGACTGAGCACGCTTCACATCACGAACAGTTACGCCGCGCCTATGCGGCATAAGCTGTGCGTGTAGCGGAGAACGCAAGGCCACAATGAACTACACGAGTCAGTATCAGCTGACAACCTTGTCCGTTGTGCGTTGCGCCTGTGGGCGAGGGAGAGGGTGAAGTATGTGTATACCTTTTAAACCTTTCAGGTTCTCTGCAAATTAGCCCACCTTTTTAATAAACACTGCGTGTGCTTTGTTTTGCTGATTTATTTGTTAAAATGAAATAATATATAAAAGTCATGCTGATAATTCGGTCATAATTATCTCAACTTAATTATTAATCAGCCATTTCGTCCATTGAAAGCTCTAACTGGTTTAGTTACATGTAAAGAGCTCACTACCTACCATTATAATTATCATACAAATATGTAAAATATTTTCAAAAATGTCTGCAACGCGAAGTAATCCATGCATCTTTCGGGCTTCCAGACGTGTTTCCATATCTGAGAAGATTTGTATTTTGTAATAGCTAAATTATCCGCGTGACAAAATCAATTAAAAAAAATAAAGATGACTCAGAGATTGGTTAGCGGCGAACTACACTTCTTTATTTGGAATTTGCCTGGCATGATCCTGGCAATCTGGTGAGCCAAGCATGAATTGCAGCTAGAATGAAATAATGCAGTAAGTTATATTATAATCATTCAGAAGCATGCGGATGATATCACTACAAATCATGTTTTCATCGTTCCCATTATGGACAGTCTGCTTGTACTTTTGGAACAGACCTCAATGCCAGCAATGCAGTGTGAAGGCCATTGCAACTCCCTCTTGGGGCGAGGCCGGAGGGTCTGGTGCTGTCCTTGGGCTTCCTTAAATGAATTAAGAGACGACAAAAAGTGTGCTTGGGGGACATGTTACTTTACACGTAGGCGCCACTTCTGGCACGCTACCAAAGTGGTTTTGTATAAATTCATTGATAATGTTCATGTGAGGAATAAATTGTTACATTATGTTGTGTGTTTTGAGTGCTATTTATGCCATTTTAAAATTGAGTGTGGAATACAAAAGAAAATGTCAGTATGTTTAAAGAATTGAACATTGTTTTTAACATTTCCGAACAAAATCACACTGATGGCGATTAAATGTGTATAATCTTTTCTTTAAATTCTAAAAAGCTTGCATTAGAAATTTTGAAAAAAATGATAGTAAATCATAATATTATAATATTATCCTGTCCTCCAACAAACACAAACATGTGCAATCAGAATTTGGTCTAAATTTATTGACTAATATTTCCCACATATTTTGACATGTGGGAGTATTTTAAGAGCTATCCTTTAAACGGCACACTGCTACTACGATATCATTCCAAAAGAAAATAACACGAATTCGAAAGCTCTCACAAACTATTTTTCACCGGAACTCAACTTTCCCTTTTTAAAGCCTCAGTCGCACTGCTAAATCGACTCCAAACCGACCGACAATCGATAATATCTTAGCCATTCGTAGTGATTCAACTGTCCGTTCGGTGTGTTGTTGGTCAAGTATAGGTTTCGTCGAATTGACTGATGTAGTTTACGTAAAGCAGTTTAAAAGGCTTGCTTCATAAGGAAAAATAAAATAGGAAATCGGTTTGGCAGGCCAGACCTCACCGATTTGTGTAAATTAGCCTCCCTTGCTGAGTTTATCGTCTCCCTTGGATCGCTCACCTTTTTCTTTTCGTTGTCTTGTTTTTGTTTTGTTTTCTCTTGTTTTCTCTTGACAAGCCTCAACGATCATTTTTGCAAGCCAGTAATAGCACTCCTTCGATGTGACGTCAGTAGCAGAAGGGATGGAGGCTATGCCAATGTGCTTGATTGACAGAACCAACGATGTTATCGTTGCCAAGGTCGGTGAAGTCTGACCAAGTTTATAGCTATCGTTATCGGTACAATGCACATAGTTTATCGTTATCGATGACGTCTGACTAGCCGTTAACCCGATGACTACTGAATTATGTAATTCCCATAAGCTTAATACAGGGATGACCCGTTTCCGTATGCGATGGGTTAACACACTAAATGACGTAGATGAAGACGGGGTAGTGTACATCGCAACATGCTAATACCATCAAACATTACCTTAAAGCATGGCTATTAGTATTAAGACAGTATTCACTGTCAAGTTCAATGATCTAAAAAAAGAATAAACATACCACCGATAATGGCAAGGTGGAAACTCGCACATTGTAGAGCAATCACGCTGAGGGACAACGTTCCCACCGATTTGACAGGGCCATTTTTCAAGTACACGTCGGTAATGTAGTTCCAAGGGGAAAGCGCTGATAAAGTTATATCAAACGGTTAAAACACATCTATATTAAAATTTGGAGCTAAAGTAAAATGTTATTAAGTAAGTATTTGCATTTCCTCCGCCATATCCATTTGAAACGTGAATAGAAAAGTACTGCTGCATGTTTGCTAGAATGTAGTCTCGAAATGCTGAACAAACGAGGGTTGATCAGGTATGTGATCATAATAACCTTGCACTTCGTCGAAGATGTCAATATAATGTGGTTTCTCTGGATTCCGTGGGAGAGAGAAGACCCATGGGGGCTAATGAATTTTTAAGTAGATCTAGAAAAAAGGAACTTCAATCGATCTCAACAGACTTTGAATTCGATTTGATTTGATTGAATTATCCGATGATAAAGGAAAATATGTGCGACTGTAACACCTCTGTATCTTGGTTTTGTTTTATTCTACAAAGCCTCTCGCCCACTATAGATTTGATGAATTGCAAGAGGGGATACCCCGAGATATGAATCCATGCCCTACATCCAAAAAAATGAGCTGAACTGAATCAGGAGTGGATGGACATCAACTCCCTCAAAATCTCTTTTGCTTCCTGGAGTAGTTAGTCTATCGACTATTTTAGTACATCTCAGTTTCACTGGAATTATTTCGCGTGGGAGACAAAAGAGGGCTCTAAAACACAGTGTGGTAACATTGCTTTTGTGGGCAAGGGGCAGAAATTAAAGGAGAATGAAACTCAATAAAAAACTAACTGATAATCATGTGAAAAGTTGTCAGCCTATTCAAAATATCTTGAAAATACTCCTATTTGAGTGCTCAGTATAATAAGGAGAACAAATTTGCAGATTCCTTGATAGTTATTCTTCCATGGGGGCTGCCATACCGTGATGTCATAGTCGTACAATTTACCTGTGCACAGTCGATATGGTCTTGCATAATAAATAACTATTGTAGAACCAAATCCACCAATGCAAAATGGCAGACATCGTGGTACCCCAACTCTTGCACAGGTGAAGTTGTATGAAGCAGTTGAATGTAGGTCTTTGTCACTTCTTTGAATAATCGACAAATCTTTGTCTGAACAAGCAACAACTTTTGTATGCCAAATCCTGCTTAAACTGCTTCACTTATGAAACAGCTGAACGAAATATCTTGACCTAATTAGGTTATATGACGGATAAAAATCCTTCATTTGAATGTACATGACTACAAAAATGGTATATTATGATGAAATCCAGTGTCATGCATTCCACAGGTGACCATGAGTGTCATTGTAGCTAGTATACAGTCGTGGTGGGAATCTTAATAATAGCGCTGTTCTAACATTACTTT